>JASMMZ010000008.1:0-88418 GCA_038502455.1 Anisogramma anomala | reverse complement strand
GCCTCCTCCGCCTCCTCCTTCCAGCACGCCCCCGCGCCCCCGCGGCTCCCCGCCGCCCAGCAGGCCGAGTTCGAGCGCCTGCAGCGCGCCGTGGCCGCGCGCCTCGCGGACCCCACGCCGCTACCGCACGAGACGACACCCCGCCAACAGCCACCACCACAGCAGCAGCAGCAGCAGCAGCAGCAGCAGCAGCCGCGGCCCATACCCGCGCCGTCGCCCGCCAGCACGTCGCGGCACGCCACCACCGCCACCACCACCACCATCAGTGCCGCCGCCGCCGCCGCCGCCGATATCGTGCTCCCGGCCGCCGTGCGGCGCGGCGCAAAGCCCGAGTTCGAGGGCGACACGAACCCCCGGACGGGCGAGGTGGGCGGGCCCAAGACCGAGCCGCTGCGGTGGGGGGCGGGCGGCGATTGGAGCTACAATGGGCGGGTGACGGATTTCTGAGCGTCGGGCGTGGCACTTGGGATTGCTTAGAGAGATGGAGGTGGTAGCCGCACATGGGGCGGGGCGCCCGGAGGGGAAGTGGACTGTAGGGGAGCGATCCGCTGTGAGGAATGTGGCCATTGGTGACACTGTTGAATATGCTTAGCAGACTTGCTAAGATGTCAATCAGCAGAGGCATACGAGACCACAGACTGCGGATCTTGGTGTCTCGAGAACTTCCATTTCGATTCATGCACCCAATTGTATTGCATGCCTGTCTATGTATTGGTACGGTTTGTGTACAGTCGCAGCGTAGGCAGGCGCTGGGAGAACCGGCATCCGAACCCAGCGCCACATCAACAATCGCATTGTCCATTTTTCCAAGCGAGGGTCACCGCAGGTATCTTGAGAACCAGATGACATCAAACCATCGTGGCTAACCATACCGGTTAAACGCCGTCTGCTATGTTCATATCGTCGTTCTTCGAAATACCGTATTCGCTCAAGCATCCGATATATCCGATGGAGGCGTCAGCCGGCTCGCAACCGTCGGCAAAGGTGCTGCAGAGGGTGCGTTGGCTGTGGAACCAAGCATCACGGCGTCAACGTCTCCAACACCACTATCGTCGTCTCTGCTGTTCTGTTCGCCATGTCCTTCATTTGCGCCCGGACCTTGCGCGCGCGTCTCCTTCGTGCTGCTCGCGGCCCCGCCTTCACTTCTGGCACGGCCAAGTGCTTGGCTTTCCTTATCGCCGTCGCTGGCGGGTGCTTTGGCGCCCGAAGGGGGGGCATCTTGGGCAGCATTCGGAAACACCCCAAGGTCATTCGCCCTCGAGAACTCGACTTCCTGCATCGTCTTCCGCATCCGGTCACGTCGGGCCTGGCCATGAAGCCTGCTTTGTGGCAAAGCACCGTTCGTGACGAAGCGAACTGACTTGATCATGAAGCTGAGTCCATCATGGCTTGATCGCTGCCCTTCTCGGCCCAGTTTCCCACCCCATTCTCGGCTTTTGATGCCAAAGCGTGTAGTTGATGTGTACTTTTCGAGCTTTGGAAGGATGACGACCATCACATGCATGTCTCTGCCCTGTGGTACTAGGACAGGTCCGTCTTCCATAGGCGTTTCCAGGAAATCTGGGTTGGGCCTTGGCTCGCCGAGATCCTTGGTCCTGCCCTTCTTTCCACCCACGTCCTTCAACTCATTCACATGTCCCTCGTCGAGTCCCAGCATTTTTATGTCGACATCCTCAGGCCACTCCCCACGCACCCAGCCGCCATGGATACAAGCTGCGATAACGTCCGAGTCATCAGTGTATATGTCCGTACCCCAGACAGCTCGACGAGAGGTAATTTCCTCCCGTGCCGATGGCGAAAGATGCGGTCTCCCAACCTTAACCAAGAGCGTGCTTCCTTCTTTACCCCTGATCTTATCCATGGGTAGAGGCTTAGGCGTGGAAGAGTATGCGTGACGGGGTGGTCGACCCGTGCGAGGATCCTGGATCCGGGCTGGTTTGAGGACCAGCTCGTAAACAAAATCACCGAGGAACTCGCGTGGCTTGTGAGCAATGCTGTCAAGAACGGCTTTGTTCAAAATGATGCGTTTTATTTTGGGCGGGGCGGCGGCGGCTTGATTTGGCAAACCTACAGGTAGCCTCAGGTCTCTGGTTTGTCCGTGAGCTACTGATCGAGTAGGAGGATGGTGGTGGGTCATGAGAAGATCTTTCGCAAGACCGGTTAGGGAAGCAACCGGAACAAGCCCCTGGGCATTCTTGGATGGGGGTGTTCCAACATGTTGGGGTGAGAGTTGCTCAGGAATGTGATGATGATGGTGATGGTGGCTAATAACGTGAGTATTATGGGGTGCGAATATGAGGGGGTTGACACGTACTGATGGTGGTGGTGATGTGCATGCGTCTTGAGTCGCTTGACTCTGCCCGAAGGCGTATTTCTGCCGTTGCTCTCATCATCACCTTTGGCATCATCATCCTTGCCCGCCTTCCTGCGCTTAGCGCGTGCCGGATTGCCACTCCCTGCTTTCGCTTCGTTGCTTACTTCTTGCTGTACGTGCTCAGAATCGTCACGCCGCCCTACCGCGCCACCCTGAAAAGGCAACGGAGCCCCCGGGGCCACGGGGCTGGGCACGGCTAGTCCGCTAACTCCACTGCCGATGCCAGAAAACATGCGGCCAAACTCGCTCTTGATGCCAGCCTCGCCGGGTGGGCCCGGGATCTGCGGTTGGGCACCTTGCACTGCTTGGGGCAGTGGAGAAATGCGACCTTTCCTGTTCATCTCCTGGATTCTCAGGAAGTTTTGCTGTGGGGCCATCGGATGCTGGGCCTCCTCCATAGGTCGAGGTCTCGGCGATTCAAAGTGCCCTGGGTGGCTGGTACTATATGCGACAGAGGGTGGAGGGCCATCGTCGCCAAGTCGTCGAGGTGGCTGCTGGTGCTGTGAAGGCGGCAGCGCTGCACGATGGCGGTCTGGGGAATCGAAGGGTGGAGCGGGATGCCCTGCGTGTGGTAGGGATTGCGGGTGGCCTGGATGAGATGACGGGGGGAAGCGGTCGAGCGGCGACTGAGAGTAAGGCGCAGCAGGGTGACCGTAAGGAGGAGCAGAGGTGCGAGGAAAGTCGGGTTGCCTAGGTGGAGGTCTCGCTTCTTCGTAAGGTACCCTGGGTTGGTCGTAAGGCGGTCTTTGCCAATGCGCTTGCTCCCGGGGGTCAGGCTGACGGGCATACTGCGGCGGAGGAGGAGCCTCTCTCCTAGACAATCCCGGTGGCCCATACTCAGGTGGATGCATGCCGTGTGGCCGTGCGGGTTCGCTGCCGGGTATGGTCCTCTCTCGTCTCTCGCGCTCACGGATTTCCAACTCTCGCTCCCTTTCGAATTTCTCCCTCTCAAACCGCTCTCTTTCGTATTTCTCGCGCTCGGCCATCATCCGCTGCTCTTCATATTTGAGCACGACCGGTCGTTCTGGGTTATACTCCACGCCCGGTCCGAGCTCTTCCCGTCTCGTGTACATATCAGGATGCGGCGGCCTCCCCATGTCTCTGCCCATATCCACTGCGCGTGTAGGTGGCGGGTAATGCTTCGGCTGGCTTGTCGGTCGTGGTGGGACTGGACCACCCGGACCCCTCTGATACTCTCGAGAATGCTCCAGAGGAAGCATAGGTGGTTGAGGGGGGCGGAACGTCTGTGGTGTCCCGTATCTCTGCATTTCCGGTGTCATGTGCACACCACGCGGCGACCCAGCAGCGTTTCGTGCTTCACGGGCCTCGTACATTCTTTGGTATTGTTCAGGCGTATGCGGTCGTCGGTACGAAAGGTGCTCGGAAGGACTTGGGTTCATCCCCGGAGAGGGGTGTGTGCTCGAGGTGTAGGATGGCGCCGAAACCCCTGCAGATGTCGAAGGAGGCCCAAAGGAGGGCCCAGGAGGTTCTCGAGACTGAGACATTCCACCAAGCATGGACGATATGGACATGGAGCTCCCACCACTCGTAGTCCTTGGCAAGGACCCCAGCGCGGGTAGCTCGCGCCCACCAGGAAAGGCTGTGGGAGGGCAAACCGAGCCAGTCGGCGGCCTCGGAGGGGGCAGGCCATATGAAGCGCCGCCTCCCACTTGTACACCAGGTCCAGGACCCGGCCCTTGACCTTGTTGCGAGGAGGGCGAGCCCGGATGAGCCATGGGTCGGCTCATGGATGGCGCAGACGTCATGGACGCAGACGAACTTTGGTGACGCGAGTGATTCGAGGGCGGAAGGGAGGAAGTCGAGTCGTAAAGGCGAGAGGAGGGAAAGTAGTGTGGGTCTGAGGTTCGTCTCGGCACGTTGTCAGGCGGATAAGCAGAGCTGACCGGAGTATGGGGGGGTTGAGGCGGCTGTTGCGGCTGTTGTGGTTGTTGCGGCTGTTGCTGCTGTTGCTGCTGTTGCTGCTGTTGCTGCTGCTGCTGCTGTTGCTGCTGTTGCGCGGACGACGGCGTGGGCGGTGGGAGGGCTTGTCGAGTGTAGAGTGGCGACTGAGCGTTCCTCGAAAAGGGCAGATTCGGGGGTTGCGCCTGTCTCTGGTCTCGATCTCGATGATCCATGTTGCAGGTTGGCAAGGCAAGAAGCGAACGGGGACAAGACTCGTTGAGGCCGAGTTGGTCAGACAGGACTGTTCCTGGCAGAGTGGTAGCTGTGTAGACAGGCACCCGAGCACGTCACAGGGACAGGGACGGCGAACGTGGGTAAGCAGCGGCCGGGTACAGCTGGCACGGTGTTGTAAGGCGCGCCAAACAGCAAACAAACGAAGCAGGTGTGTGCGACGTGGATGGCGTAGCGGACGGGAGACGGGAGACGGGAGGAGAACTGATCCGCCGACTCGGTCGCATGCGCCAGTCGGTGGCACAGTCGAGGGCGTCGGCGGTCGAGGGATGTGCGACAACGGATTGTGACTGAGACGGTGTCACAGACTTGGGTTGGTGAAGAGGAAGGCCGGAGGAAGGTGTGTGTCTGCGGCAGAGGGAGGAGAAGGATGTTGATTGAAGAGAAATGCTAAAGCTGGGGAGGAGGACAGGGGCAATTGCCATGGAGCAGGTGCTGGTGGATGCTGGATGCTGGATGCTGGGACCAGGGTGGTTGCAGGGGTTCCAGGTCAAGGCAAGATCCTTGCTCTGCAGCTTCTGAGGAACATTCTGCATTCTCGGCCTCCAAGTCACCTCCAAGTCACGAAGTCGTGCCCCATGATGTTGCATTGCGATGCGATGGGATGCGATGCATTGCGTTGCGTTGCGTTGCGTTGCGTTGCGTTGCGTTGCGTTGCATGCTGCCAATCTCCTCGAACTCGACCGCTCCTCAACGGCCGGTTGACTAATAACTGACTCTATGTCCAAATCAGGAAGATACAGAGCCCGTGATTCAAAGGCATTGGATTGAATTATCGGGCCAGTGTACAAAGAACAAGTACCGATTACCTGCAGTGCCAAAGCACTTGCTTAGGAGTAGGAGCTGAGGCCTCATAGGAGCATGCGGATGGGCGGTAAGCGCCACTAGACTCCGGACCTACTTACATAGTACTTACTACTACTACTTTCTCGCTGTACGGAGTACCCACATCCCAGAAAGACTTCATCTTGACTCTCTACTATGTACATGCGCTCACTGTCTTTCTGCACATCAGTGGCCACCTAAAGATAGAACAAGCCGCCGACAAATACAATGAGAGAGGTGGCAGGCAAGGATTCAAGTCGCATCACAGTCCAAACAGACCGCCATTCAGGTTTGAAATTGGGTGACGGATCGATGCAGTTACAGTGGATATCAAAGTACTCCCTGCCTGTCCTCCAAAGAAACGTGAAACAAGGATTTTTTCTTTCTTTTATTTTTGTTTATTTATTTATTTATATTTATATCTTTTGTTTTGTAATGCACTCCATACTCTCTACAGCTGCTTGCTCGCTAGCAAAGCACATGTGTATACAAGCTCGATCATGACAGGATGACAGCACAATAACGGGCGCGGGACGGATCACATGGCTTCTTAGTGTCTGACGACATGACACGGACGGTTCAAACAAGCTCCAGCCCCGATCCAACAACAACAGCAGCAGCGGCAGCAGCAGGCAACAGCAACAGCGACATAGCCAGCACAAGCTGCTGTCAGGTCCTTTCAACATCAACGGCGCAGTGCCAACCAAATCATGCAGCTCCAAGCAGCACGAGCCTCGCTTCACTTGCATCATCGGCCGTGTTTGGTATAAGCTTCTCGCATTAGCGCCGAGCTCGCATGCAGGGCCCCAAGGTCCACCAGCAGCATCCTTGTCAGGTCCAGATCTGATCCCTGCTCATGATGAACCCTGATGGTGATCTTACTAACCACAGTATTACTCTACACTGTAGTATGCTTAGAAATCATCACTAGCTCCATGATAGTCGCTTGTCATCTCTCAGACAATGCCCATCAAGTACAGAGTACTCCATGCATACCACAGTATACTGCACCTGGAAGCTCTTGTGATGGCTGTGAAGTTGTCATGAACCACGAAACCGGTATTTTGATAAGCTTACTGCATACCGTCACACCTTCTTCCTCTCTATGTCAAACTTGGGCCCTCATTGGTGCTCGGCGAACCCTTCTTGTTACATTAGCCTCTTGAACTACTTCCCGAAAGGGTAGCACTGCTCAATCAGCAACACAGTATCACACCCTTGCGGATATACCACAGAAGAAATGACTGAGCGCTCGAAAACGCACACTACCAAGTGACACTGTGGCACCCAGCACTTCCAATACATGGTGTTTCTCAAGCAGTCTACTTCCAACAATCCCGGCCATCGGTTGACTACTGCAACAATCGGTGCCCTGCAAATCACCGTATTCCACTGCAGCCTTGGAGCAACCGTAATTGCTGAATCTATTTCAAATCCTCACAAGACCAGGGCCAAGGTCCAGAGATGATGGCGGCCCAGGCTTTGAGGACACAATACGATGGTCTACGTGTGGGAATATAGCACAAAGACTCACTCGTCCTGTGTTTGCTTCAGAATCCAGATTCAATCTTCCACTCATTGTCTCAAGTATTTATCTTTCCCATTCAATCATCTCAACCATTTTACGGCTTGCCATCTGCTGAACTCGGTAATATGTGTGAGTCTACTTTTCTGTTTCTTTCTGCTGTCAGCCCCAGCACTGTTTGCTGACTGGTAGTCTTTTGAAAGGCTATACACATTGGAAGAATACACCAGTTGCCTCCCGTGCAACAACAACACGAGCTGGAGCCACGAGACCCATAAGAAATAGCTGATTTAACAAATCCGAGATACTGCCTCTCCCCATGCAAACCTCGCCAACCCCCCGCGATTGTGAATCATGATACCTGCCTCACATGTGAAATTGCCATGCGGCTGAAATGGAAGAACAAACTTGATGAGGCAAGAAAGGAGATTTATGGGGAGCAGAAGAAAATGCCCCCAGGCTCCCAAGCCGGCAAAAAGGAGCTGGACTCCGCTGTTCTGGAGCGCGGAGAAGTGCAAATTCGATGACAAGTGGATGTGGGAAGTACCTACTGTCAATGTCCTTTGTGGTGCTCCATTGAGCCTGATGATTAGCCTGATCAGACAACGGGAGAGTCAGTTTGAGAAGTTATGGGAGAAACAGGCGTAGAGTCCCTACACAAGCGACAGACGGGTTGCCCTGCTGCCTACATCTTGGCACATCAAGGTATTCAGCATTTTGGCAACCACTTTGGTGTTCATAGGTACAACGGAAGGTGATCCATCTTCGACCTTACATCAACTTTCTTGGCATGGGTTCACGGACCACCTTGTTAAGAAAGGTACGAGGCCTACACTGTAAACCCTAACAGTGCCCACTTTCGAGATTTTTTTTTTCAAGTCCAGTCGCTCTCAACACCATTACTTCACATGCACCCTATTTCACCACAACATTACTAGTCGTCTCTACCACCAATTAAATATTTTCCGGCGACCCCTTTTTAACCATGAAGATCGTCGTCATCGGCCCGGCGCACCGCTCACACTGCGGTGTATCCAAAGAACAGCCCTTACAAACAACAATTCCATCCCTCGTTTCCTATACTAACATGGCCTCTTAGACTTACATTACGATACAAGTCTGGCTTTGTGTTTCAAGGTATTAATGACCTTTACTATAAATGCTTACAAACGACGGCTTTATTTATCTATTTATTTATAATCCGTTACTATCTATACTGGCGTCCCGCCCGTTTAATGCAGCCTTTAACTTTATTTGAAATAACTTTAGCTATCCAGGAAAAAAATTTCTCAACATATCACCCGTTTAATAATTTATCCCTTTTGACTTTCTTTTACACTTTTTAAGTTTGCGGCCCGTGGCAAAAAGATGACTCGCCAAACAAGTTATGGAGTATATCTTCCTTATCGCTGCGGGCTCTCAACTAAGGTATATATATTTTACATTTTTTTCATCTCTTTATGACCGTTATCAGATTTTCAATAGGAGTAGGCGTCGAACAGGGACTGTGACGGCTGCATATTACGGTCCAACTAAAGCTATAATTTTCACACTCGTATAACATTACAAGTTTCTAAACTGCAAGGTATTTTAAGGCCTTATTGAAAAGTCTGATGTAGGGTCCAGTTTCCCGCCAAAGGTCTCTACTTAACCACGTGTTTTATAGGCAAAGGCTATATTTTGTTATATTACAAGTATAATAGGTTGGAAACCTATTCGATACATTTGGTGGTTTATCGTCTTTTTTACGTGGTATATAAATAAACCTATATAAATACAATCTTTATTTATCATGTGGTTTGGATTTATATTATAATATAAGGATCTATATGGTTGATATAAGGCTTTATCGATATTTAACGACTAAATATAGCATACTGTTCGGAAATGAACCACAAGTGTAAAGGATAGATTTTCAATTTATGTATCTGTATTTTAAGGAATCGGGTGATTTGTTTAACAGGTTAAAGAGTATAGTTTATAAGCGGGGAATTGAATAGAGTGGTCGTTGTTGTAAGGCGAGAATACTTAGGTTGCGAGCCTTCCCGCCGGCATTTGTACCTTCTACAATAGCGAGGGTCGCACTATACTGGCTATATAGTGGGCACTGCCCGGTGATAGTAAAATACAAAAACAAAAAAAAAAGGTGATCAAAAGTCAGAGATTTTCGGCGCGGTCACTGATGCAAGAAATATATACAACCTGAATTTTCCAGTGGCTCCTCGTGTACGGTGTTACGGTCCGCCTTGTCCAGGACTCACATGCGCGTCTGCCCACAACACTGTGCCTCTCAGGAGGCCAATTTATCGGCAAGCCTTGCGCCTCTTGCGAGAAGGCTTGTGCGTAGGTAGTAGCCATATGCGCAGCCGAAGAGATCGCTTCCACCGCAAGCAGGGGCCTGCGAGCCGGTACAGCGCTCGCAGCCGCCGTGCCCGAGCTCCGCGCCCCTAGTATGTCCTGCCTTTCGCATGATCGTTGCGTGAAGGATAAATCGGGGATGTGGCCCCAGATGTCCCGGTCGGGAGACGAAAAGAGCCAAAGGCTTCCATATGGGGATGTAAATGTGAAGGCTCTCGCGCAAACACGAGCTGACAATGTTTCGAGAACATCGAACTTCACAAAGAAAACACTGCGTGGTGAACCACGTAGAGCTCGCCTTTCACAGACACAGGCATTTCCAACGGACCTAATAGGGTTAGTGAAGATGTTGATATACTGGATTGCGGCCAAAAACGTATTCTTGTTGGAGGGTCCAACCACTAAGGATATGCTCCATTCCGTAATTTCCAGTTCCAGTACACCCCCCCCCCCCCCCCTTCTAGGGCCTTATCTACACTAGATAGCGGAATCCCTTTCTCATGCTCAAGACCTCATCCAGCGTCGTGCCCCCTATTACGGCCGTCTGAATGGCAGTGTCTTCACTCGTCTCCCACTCGAGTTCACCGTGCTCCAGCTTCACGTTCAATCGATGCAGCATTTTCTTGAATAGATAACACAATACAATGGTGATGCCGAACATGGCTGTCACAATGCCATACGACTTGCGGTAGCCGTTCGCGCTGAGCTCCCACACGTAGGAGCCGGCCACGTTGCCAAGCTGCGAAAAGGCGTTGATGGCGGCGAGCGCAACTGCGCGTTTGGCGGGAGGCCGAGGGAAGGAGGATGAGATCCACGACATGAACACGATGAATCTGGGCCATGTGGTCAGCATCGTCGCCTGGAGCCAGGGCTTGGAAGGATGAAGGCTAACTCACCCTGCATAGGAGCTAGCCTGTAGAAACAAAGCCACATAGCGGCCTGCTATGTTGAGCGTGGACATGGAGATGATGAATCCAACAAGCCCGCCGATGATGGGCCCGGTAATGTGCCAGAACTTCTCGCCAGTCCGGTCGGCATGCCACGCGTTGACGACGGACACGATACACGCGAACACCCACGGGGGAGAGCTGAGCAAGAGAGTGGGGACATAGCCGTAGCCCAGTGTCGCAGTCAGTGTTGGCTGGCAGTCTCGCTTAGTCCAGTCCATTCTGATCACCGAGCATTGCGGCCGGCACTCACAAAGAAGGCGTTGAACGACAGGCCTATGACAAAGGCCGTCAAGGCAAACATCATCAGCCACACTTTGCTGTCCTTCATGGCCATGACGAGACCGTCTGCCACAGCCTGGTCCTTCGCGTCAGCATCGGCCGCACCCACGTCCTCAAGCATACGCAGTTGGGCCACCTGGTGCTCCTCTTCGCTGAAGCCTCTGGTGTTGTGGGGCAAGTCCGGCAGGACGAAGGCGGCCGCGACGGCGATGAGCATGGTCGCCGCACCCTCGATCCAGAAGAGCCATCTCCAGGCCGTATGCCCAAGCGTGCCCTGCATGTTCGACAGCACGGCCGCGCCCAGGAGCGCGGAGAAGGCGTTGGCGAAGAGCATGCCACAGAACAGGATGGCGTTCCTCGTCGTCAGCTCACGGCGCGTGTACCACTTCGACAGGACCAGGAGCGTTCCGGGCAAGAAGGCTGCTTCGAAAAAGCCCAGGAAGAACCGCACCACGACCATGCCTGAAAAGGACGCCACGGCGCCGGACGCGGTCGACAAGAGTCCCCAGATGAGCATGACAAAGCTGATGTACAGCGAAGGCCGGGAAATCCGGTTGATGAACATGTTGGACGGGACCTGCATCAACAAGTACCCGACGTAGAGGATGCTGAGGCAAGTTGAGTACTGGGTGTTGCTCAGCTTCAGGTCGGTTTGCAGGCCCTTGAGACGAGCCGCGGCGATGTTGTTCCGCTGAAATGTCCTGTCAGTCTATTTTCGATTCAGCCGGTACTGTAATCGTATACAGAATCTTTGCAGCTGCGACTAGAGCTTTGCAGAATGTCTTAGAGGCCACTTGCGTCGAGGTAATTCATGATATAGATGAGGACGAAAAGGCCGCAGCGGGCATCAAGCTTGCGTTTCAATCGCTTTTCCACACGGGCGCGGTGCTCCGGCGTCCTATGGGCATCTTGGAGAGGACTAAAGGACTCGACATTGCCACTGGCATCCTCCCGGACTTGAATACCAGATTGCTTCGGCGACTGTGGGTTGCCGCCAGCGGTGCTTGAAATCTCGTCCGCCATCTTGCGTGCTGTCCTAGGTGGCACTGGCTATCACGAGCGGCGTCTGGCCAGGCAGGGCTTTTATGATGGGAGGCCACAGTGGGGCAAGAACCTGCAGATGGAGAATCTGGAGGACCGGAATTGTGTCCGTTGAAGCGGCCACTGTATCACGGGCCAAAGGTTGTAGGTTGATGTACGTGGACTTGTTTACGAAGGAGGAAGAAAGAAAGTTTAAACAGGCTGGCAGTGAAGGCCTTACTGAGGTACACCAGGGTTAGGGTTATTCACCCTAGTACAATGTCAGTTAAGCCTGTGACAGTACTCCGCCTTTATATCGCGATTCGTTTCGAACCGCGTAAAATAGGTTATAGGTTTTTCAAATCCTTCTATAAGTTGAATCATAACACGTAATAATACCAAATTCAACCTTTTTCTCCAATCTTACTCATCCAAAAAAAAAAGTTCTAATATAATTATAATTAGTTGTCTCAATACAATGCGTTATAATTTGATAATATACCATCGAGTGGTAGTAATTAATATCAGTAATTAACGTATGATTGTACCTGATTAAAAGGTTGAAGATGCGGTTAACCCTGAATCAAACCTTGTTATTAGCTTATAACGTTGTAATTTAATTGTTGAATACTGAAATATTAAAGTTAATATATTGATTCAATATTGAAATATAAAATTTGAATTATTAATATTACCGGGATCAAATTCGATAGGCATTCAATTGAATTTGATGAGTTTTCGTATAGAACACTATATTCGTACCGTAATAGTAATCGGCCTTTTCATATAATTAAGTGTTAGAACAGTAGTAATTATAGTACAGTTAGTCAACTATACTATCAAGTAAGTTAACTATACTAACTGCAGGTTGGATGTATTATTATGTGGGTTGACTGTATTGACTGTAAAGTCAATTACAGTATGTGTCCACTTTAGACTAAGGCATGGGCTAAGCAATTGACCATACAAAATAGTGTGTAGACTGACTAATGGTCTGCTAAAACTAGAACAATACATCCACTACTTAACCATACAATACTACTGTTACTTCGACTACGATTCGAATCGACAACGTTGCAATGTCTAAAAGCCTGTTATTAGCAAGACCTATTAACACTGATTAATTCTTATTAGGTTAAGCACAAATTGACTAGGTAGAAGAAAAAACTACTTTCCAGTTACGCTTAGTATTATAAAGTAGAGGAAAGATTTCTGCGAAAGGCTTTTACGAGTTGCGTTGGTTTTCACGGCAGTAAGTAGAGAAGGCTTCTAGGTTGCATTGGTTTTCACGGTAGCCTAAAGGTGGCGACGATATCGCCATCATTGAAAACACCAAAAAATCTTTATTAAACCATTTTAAAGAAAGTTAAGATTGACCGTCAAAGTCTCAAATCGTTAGGAAAGCGATTACTAAGTTGCCAAGCACTTTATAGTTAGTAAATAGCTAAATTGCTACTGTTTATTTTCTACGTTGTAGCCTTTTTTTTATTTTGAAAGTTTGACTCAAGTTCTAGAAGAGTCAAGGGGATTGCTTTATTTCACTTACTTCGTATACGAGTTGTTTAGAAAGGAAATTCCGGTTTAGTATAGGTTAAGCAATAGAGAGAGTATTTAATTTCCTTAGCCTAACGGGTTTGATAGATCAGACCTTTTTTTTTCTCGTTTTTTAACAGCTATTACGAAGAAGAGTGAAGCGGAGTAGTGTAAAAGGCTTAGGAAACAATTTTTTTAAAAAAGTTCTTACAAGTAAATCGGTTTAGTGCTTTGATATATACTTATTAGTTTTAAAAAAGCTTTACACGGATTTTTAATGAAAACGATAACAGTTGAAAGGTTTAAAGTGATAGAAGAGAGTAATGATCTGGTTTTCTTTAATACGTATACATATAGTTTTTGAAGTGTTTGGAAAAGTATAATTGATACGAGCAAATAAATGTAAGTAGTGTATTTTTGTAAATTCTGTATTCAATTTAATTTTAAAGATAACTTTCAAAGTATTAAAACAGTCATTATCGATAATATATTTTTGGATTGCTGTTTTCTATAAGCTTTTATTTGCCAAAATTAACTTCTTTAACTATTTTGGCGATTATTACTTAGGTTCTAATTATAACCCCTTATTTCTAGCATCAAAGTAGTGTTTTTTGTTTTCTTTCTGCCTTTAGTTCTAGTATAATATTTATCGACTCCGTATTTTTTCTATTGAATTTCAGCTTTATCTTCTGCTTTATTCCATTATAAATGTTTGGGAAAATCAATTAAGTAGTTTCTTAAGTTTAGCTAACAATTTATTGTATAGATTGATAGCCTATCTAAGTTTGTTTCTTGGGGTCTTTTCAAGCGATAATAGCTTAAGCCTTTAACGTTAAGTCAAACTATTTCGCAACATCAACAACTTGTTACTTTTGCTTTGATTTCACTTTATGAATATTTGGAATAGACTTTCGCACAGTTTTTAACAGAGCTTTAGGTTTTATAAACGGGTTATTAGAAGAGACCAAGAAGATATGAACTGCTCTAAAGCGAAGGAAATAAAGGGATAGTAGCTTATCTAAGGAGCTGGAGGGGCTTGAAGGGCTGGAAGCGATAACGGTTCTTTGCGATGGAGAACTATTATCACTGGCTTTGTTAAAAGATAGAATTGGTGGTAAAAAGAGTGATCCATATCATTTCGGGGATATAAATGCTATATAAGCATCTTGAGTTTCATCGAAAGTTTCAGAAAGTCCAGATTATACAGATATATTCATCTGAAAATTAAGAAATATACTATTTAAGGGTTCACTTTAATAAAAAAGTAGAATAGAATCCTACTGATAATGCTTTCATAACATAGCTCAACGGCTTACTCGTTGTCAAACTTTGCTTTTACGAAACCCTGACTGTAATTTATATACGTTATAGTTTAAAATATTTTTCGTTATCCTCATTTTTATTATGTGTCCTTTTGAGGGGGTTGTCCACTACATCTTCGCTTAATTAATTCATTCACAATCGGTTCAGGTAGGTAATATTAATTCATTTGCTAGGCTTCAAAATCATAGGTTTACGGAAATTTATCTTCAAAGTTTTTCATATTCTGTAATATGAGTTATACGAAATGTAATAGGATAGTCAATGGTTTCAATTACAAATTTTAGGTTTACAATATTGAGTATTCTATAAATACTATCTTAGTGACCCGGTTTTCCCAAAATAAGGATTTTACTCTATAATAGCAAGGATAACATATCTGTCGTAGACGGTTCGCTTCTAGTATTGAGGATGTCATTAATTTAACGTTTGACGATTTTCCATCTTTAAATGATTTAATGTTTTGTTATATGCCATAATCTCTATTTTGGTCTTGAGTAATAGAAAAAATTTATTTATTATACATACATATGCGCCAAAACAACATTAATATTAAAAATAAATCATAAGGATCAATGGTATCGTTGAAGCATTTTACTTCTATGTGTAATCGTTCTTTTCAACTTGTAAAATTGCTAATGTTGACAGTAAAAATATTATAAACCATGTGCAAAAATGCTTGTACTCTTTTGAACTTAACGATAACTCAATAGGTTTCAACGGATATTTGTTTATATAGAATATCTCTTGATTTGATTTTTATTGTAGATTGTATCACAATATAATTAATACAAATATTTTAAACAAATACACGAAAAGAATTTAGTAACATATTAATATATGATACAATAAATAATTACAATATTTCCTTTGTTATAATAATATTAAGAAATTAAACACCATTAAAAACATTATCGAATGAATGATACAAAGTATAAACTTTGTTGGAACAACAGTTTATTACACTACAACTAAGTCTATTATACTGACTATAATTTGACTGTACTATCTACAAGTTGACTGTATTGACTGCAAGTCAAGTATAGCGGAGTGTGAGGCACTGGCCAAGCAGTACACCATAAAAACTAGTGTACAGACCAACTCATGCTTTATCAAACTTAGAAGTAATAAATTAACACTTTCAATACAATACACTAGTTCATTCGATTACGATTAGAATCGACTGCGTTGCAATGATAAAGTTCTACGAATACTAATCAATTCTTATTAGGTTACGTATAGATTCGTGAGATAAAAAAGAAGCTACTTACTGATTACAGTTTATTTTAGGTATGGTAGAAGAATTAATCTTACGAAGTACCCCTATAAACTTCACAGTTATTCGGGGCGGCAAGTAAGGAGAGCTAATAAATTGTACAGCTACTCGCGGTAGTTTATAATTGTCGACGGTAGTAACAAATCATTAATAAAGCTTCATTAAATTAGACTTTAAAACAAGTTTTAGTATTAGCTAACAAAAAGTCATAAAATCAATTCTCAGGAAGAGATTAAAATTTATCCAGACCTTTAAAGTTGGTCGAGCGCTAAATCGCTATTACTATTATTGAACATCGAAAACTGTTAAATATCAAAACCCCTTTCCCAATGAACAAAAACTTTATAGGCAAATAATTGACTTATAATATATCTTCTTACACTTATACTTATTTTTACCATAAAATTGTTCGTTAATCACGCAATCAAACTTGAATATGGTTCTTGATAACCCTTAAATTGATATCTTTACGGATCCCATTGGGGAAAAAGCAATTAAAAACCTCGGATTTACGTTTTTTCAACACTTTGAAAATGACTATAACAAACGGACGCTGCAGAAAACTCTACCTCAACGTATTTGATTAAGTATATAAGCTACTTGATCCTCAACTTATTCCTGATATAATTTGACTAATAACTAGCTGTACTTAATAATTTATTCGATTTACTTAAAATGAACCTTGAAGATATGGAAGACGGTAGATAAACAAGTTAAAACTAGGCCTAAAGTCAAATTATATAAACAAGAAGTTCACTTTATAACAAAAAAATGAAAAGAGAGTAATATGGCAAACATACTATGCGAATATGTGATAGATAAGAATTTTTCATTGATAAGAAAAGATAAAGGCAAATATATTGCTAACAACAACATATATTAACGACTAAACATACGTTTTTAAGGTCTTGTTTCAACTTAGAGAAATTCCTGGAGCACTTTTACTTAAGCACTCTAAAGTTCCACGTTTATTAAAAAAAAAAAAACTCAACCAATTCGAATATAACAAACCATTAAGTCCACTAGTCAATTAAGTAAAAATACTACCAAAAAGCCCTTCGGTATTAGTAAGATTATTATGAAGTTCACATAAATCCTTAACAAGTTCCACAATACTCATGGAACTCTTAATACGTTTAATTCCATCAGGTTTTCCAGTAGCATTGACTACAGTGAAGTAACGGCTTTACGAACAAATCTATAGTAAGTATAACCAATTGCTTTTTCTCTATAAACTTTGCTGAAGGTAACTAAGTTACCCATAAATATTAATATCAATAAGTTTATCCGAAAATTGAAAGAGTCCGTATGGTTAGTATAATACTTCCCACTTCGAGATATTACTATAGTAGATATAGATTGCGTAACAATTACGAATTTCGTAAAAAATGTGAATAGTAAGAAAAAGTAAAATGATAAGCCGTATAACCTTCTGAAAATTATGTGAAAACTATTTTGTAATATTTGTCTTTAGATAAGGATTAATTTACTAAGTTTACAATCCTTGTTTTACAGTAATTTCACCGGTCAAACCGAGAGTTATGATCGTCGTTACCTGATGAATTGTTCGTCCTTTAGGGAGATCTATAATGGTCTCACAAATCATTTCGAATACAATATTATCTTCGAATAATATCACACAAATTGTAACATTATCAACTGGTTGTATATATTGGAATATAAGAAATAGTGGAAAACTAAAATGCATCTTTTCGATTGGATACTTGATAAACTAATGTTTTTCCAACAACTAATTGAAAATGTAAAAGCTGGAAAAAGCGTATTACGCCAGAAAACCCGCCTGTTCATCACGTGGTTTAAGGAGTTTAAACACGCCTTATAATACTTTGAAGTTACCTATAAATGAATTCTTGGCTTATTCCGTTTTTCCTTAAGGAGTGTAATAGCACGTTTATTAATTTTGGCTAATATATACTCTAAACTTATATCTTTAGCGAAGATACTAATGATAACGCGTTGATATATTATATAGATCGTCAATAGGATAAATCTAGGCAGTTACGGTCAATGACTATAATTTGAAAGGTAAATAGTAATATAATCAATGGAAAAGAAATTATTGATCAAGACTAAGTTAGCCACGTAAATTTCCTCATTGAAACAATGTCAAAAGATAATAAATCCAAAACAAATGAAGTTATTAATTAACATGTTATACTATTTCCAAATATATATCGGGAAAGGTAACATCCTATATTAAATACCCCTATATTTACAACTAAGAATATATTCAACGCGTTGTGATTTCTAAAGCACGATAGCAAAAGACAAGATAAAAACATCTAAGGTTATTAATTAACATGAAGTTATTAGTTATAGCTATAAAACAACGTAATAAACATCTGATCACACCTTTTTATACCTTTTAATAAGTAAAAACTCTTATTATCATTATAAGGATAACAATCCTAAACTTACATATATGTTTATTATTTTCAATAATTATGCGGAATAAGCTTTTAAGATATATTATCGGTCATTCAGGAAGCATACTATTTAACAGGAGGCTATTTGTAGTAAGTATTATTGTGAAGTGCTGTTAATATAGTTACGAAATTCTACTATATGGATGCTGGTAGTGCTTAAGTGGATTTGGATCTAGAGAAAAACTCTATCCACTAGGGTCGAGAATTATAACTACAGTTGTTAGACTTGTTGTTTCTTATATTTTAAAGTACCCTACACTCTTCATTTTTTTACTTAGAAGATTTAAACAATCTCAGCATGAATGATGTTGTTAAAATTGACGAATTTATTTGAAATAATGTTTCTGTTGGTAGGCCTTAGACGTTGCAATGTTGTCGATTCGATTGGTCGAAGTAACATTAGTATTACGTAGTCAGATGGTGGATGTATTGTTTTAGGTTTGGCAGACTTTTAGCCGGTCTGCACTGTAATTTGTATGGCCAAGTGCTTGGCCCATGCCCTAGAGTGAAATGCAGCATACTACATTCGACTTACACCTAATGCAGTAAGTCCGCATAAAGCAATAAACTTGTAGTACGGTTAAATTTACTCACAGTAAAGTTGACTTACTGTACCATATGTAATACCATTCCAACACTGGTGGCTTTTTAGTTATATGTGTATACGCTAATGTAGTTAACCAATCTTTTCCGGTTAGCATTAAACAGCGGCCTCATACCCCCTATCAATTCTAATTGACTTCCATACTATATTGCACCTAATTGTATGCAAATTGACCCCATTTAGCCTTAATTGCTTCGCCACTCCGAGGTCCAAGTTCATTAACTTCCACAAAAAGTTTTTCCGTCACAACCTTTCGCAACTTTAATTGTACTACTTAAATAGATTACCATTATTAATCTCCTGGCAGTTTTTCAGTTTGCCAGCACCCCCCTATCCGTCGTCACGTAACTTATGCTTTCTGGGCGGTCGGTCAATGTAGCCCTCGATACGTATGGTTAACTTATTGCTATCTATAAATCTTTCCAAGGCTTTATTTGGAGTGGACTTTATTATGGAATTTGTAAGATTATCTTTGCTATCGATTTATTGGAACTCCTTCATTTCCCTCCCTTCGTAGGCTTTACAGAGTGCCATTACATTGATCATTAGGCTTTTTTCGCTAGTGATTCTGAGCTTTAACAGGCACTCAAAGATACTCTTCGAGTTAGTACAGATTACTACCGGAATAAATATAATCTTTAACTGCTTAGTAATAAGGTTAATGGTTTACTATAACTCTATACTAACGTTAAAACCTATTATCATGCCGTAAACCTCTAAAGCCAATACGTTTTGTATAATTCTCTTATACTTAACGGATATTTAATATATTATATTACCAAGAATACTGAATTAGTCTTCCATCCCATTTTCGTTAGGAAGGGTTATTGAAAAACCGATTTATAAAGATAAATCGGTGTTATTTACAAAAGACCCGTTCCTGAAGATCATTAGCTTAGCCTTTTAAAAGTCGATTATTACCATATTAATTCCACGGTTCAGGTTCCGCATTTTTTATTCCAACCTCTTATTTAATTAATTAAAATCTTTATCCGTTGGTGTTTGTGTTTATATCGTAATGGATAAATCGTATAAGGCTTCTGGTTAGCATAAGGTAGCAATATAATTATTACGTATACGCTATTCCAAGTACCGTTAAGCCCTGGCCTTATCAGTCTTGTCAATTGTAGTAAAAATAGTGTCCTAGCCCTTTTGGCGAAAGCTTAAGCCGGCATTAATAACAAGTATACAGATTGACGATTCATTAAAGTTGAGTTGCTTGTTTTCCGTTAACGTCGTTACCGGCTTATAATTCCAAAATTTAAAGTCCTCGATCGCTTGTTATTCCAGTGTTATAAAGCCAGCCATTCTAACGAAAAAGGTATCATCAATTTATATATTTACTATATCAAAATCCTTTTCTTATGTTACCAATAAATATAGATCGTATGTTAAAGACTTTATCGCTATACGGGATTTGAAAAACGACTAATAGGTTAGGAACTAATAGACGTCTATCTTATCCAATTTACATAATAGTTTAATATACCGCATTACCTTTTTTAATGGATAAGTAACATGGAGTTACTATAGTAACTCTAACAGTATAATCCGTTATAAATTTATTATTAATTATATATAGGATTACGTAACATTATGACTATTAAGTGTAAACTTACCTTTAGTTTTAGCTAGTAAACTTACTGCTAGGGCAATTACCAAACGTTAAGTGATTTTTTGAATTGTTAGCGACTACATAAGAATCTAGGTTTTGCCTTTATCTCTATATCCTTAAACCATTAGTCGTAATTTTTCATAAGACAGCTCTATAGTTTTACCTTTAACTTTATAAATAATCCTTGACTTAAAAACCGTAACGTTTAGATCTTAAAAGTTAAAGTTAATTTTCGACACAAATTGTACCACATCTCGAGTTAATAGGCCGTCGATCTCAACCTTGTTTTTTTTTAAGGGTTTGTCGGAAGTCTTTATAATCTTTTATACCATAAACTTTATTGTCACGTCTTCGTTATCTTTCTCTTTCTTATTTACCTAAGTAGTATTATAAATACGGCCCAGTATGTATTTCTTCTCTTTAGCATTTTCTTTTTTCTTCTTCAGAGGTCCCCCACGCTGGCGGCGTTTTATCGGCTTATTAACAACGGTTAAAGGAGAGTCGTATTAGCTCAGTCGCTTTGATTGGAAGGCTTAAGGGTTTTTATCTTTAGTACCCCTGATACAAGGCTTAACCTAGGTAATTCGGAAAAATACAAAGCCGTTAGCAGTTTCAACAACTACTTTAAAGTTTATAATACTTAATATTTTATTTGGACCTTTCCATTTGCCTAACTTCTGCCACACGAGGATTTTACTTTGTAACGGTAAAGTAAACACATTCATTGTTAAAGAACTGTTTTTGGTATTAAAGGCGTTATTAATCTAGCGGCGTATCAATTCATTTCATAGTTCCCTTAAAGCTTTATTATAAGCCGTAACACGTTTCTAAGTACTTGCTGAGAGTGGAAATTCACTTGTTAGGCGTAAGTATGCTCTAAAGATTAAAAGCGTTGGTACCAAGCCGTTAGGGCCTACGGTGTCATTAAGGCCTTTTAGTGCTATCTGTAGGCATTCCTCTGAATTTGTAAAACTTCAAATTTCCAATATAATGATATTATACGTTTAGCGCAGTAGAGAGTATGATCTTTTTACCTTCCCAATATTCAAGTAAATTTATATAGAGACCTGTTTATACGAAATAACTATTATTTTAATATATTTTTAAAACTCTGCTGCCGTAAAGTTAGTACTAGTATCGTAGACGACGACGTTAGGTCACCCAAATACGTATTAATCCATAGAATCCTTAACGTTTCCCATATATCGTTTGTCGAAAGGGAATTTAGGAACTTATCCTCGTAAACAGAGGTTACATAGTTAACGACGTGAAAAACAAGCTTATTTTCCAAGTAAAACATATTAATAAAGATTTTATAGTTAAAGTCCTTATCGTCTTTTAGTGTAAATTTAAATCTTCGAGGGGCTTAGGTATGTATTTAGCAGAAGTAGTAAAGTTTTTTAATAGCTTTTAAGGCAAAGTATTTTATATCATTATACCCTGCGAACTTTAGGAATTTATGCAGCCTATTAATAGCTAGATGGTTAAAACTCTGGTATAATTCACGTATTTCCGGTTTCGTTAGGTTTAATACCATTAATTTCGAGCTTGAAAGATAAAACTATAGATACCTCTACTTAAGAACAAGTAAAAACTTCCAGCTATTTTTAACTAGCTCGTTTACGTTTACGTTAAAGTTAACGGCGAAAGTCTTTATATCCTTTAAGTAAAGTAGAAAAAGGGTAGGGGACTTAAGGATATGAAATGTTATTGCTTTCATAATAGTTTAAACTACCGTTATCCTTAGTAACGATAATTGTTCGCCTAGGCTAAAGCCAACTTTAGCTTTGCCCGCATCGTAACGATTAATCTTAGTGGTTGTAGTATTTTCCCTCCGTAGTATCACATATTACGAATAGCCTCCTATTAAGTACCTTACTACCCTTTTATTTGGTATAATACTCTGGAACATGTGAACCGCGTAACAATAACGGAGGTTAAAGGTGTTTAAGAGGTCAAGGGCATAGTTAGGGTAATGGTAAAGATCTTTACCACCTAAACGGTATAGGAAGGAATAATCGGCTAATTATTGGATTACCGTAATAGGAGCAGTATCTTCGTACCACTTAATCTGTTTAAGGGCATTACTATTAATAGGCTAATCCCCTTCGAAGTTTATAACCTGGTTTAGGTATTCCTATTTGAAAGTAATAGGGTATTAGATATAATATATTACTTTTTTATTATTTTGCTTAGCAAAGGGGTACCGAGTTAACTAACAACTAATTTTGCCACAAATCCAATATTTTTTACCACTATCACGATGATAATGCTGGTGGTCGGCAGGTCCGCCTATATCTTATTTGCGCCAGCGTAGTTATTGCTTTTAGTCTGGGGCTAAGGTCGATGGGCCAGACTTTAGGCGTTGTGGGCGTCCGTACTTACGGTCGACGTAATTAACCACCGTAAGGTCTTCTTTATTCACGTTAAGGAAGTTTCCGGTTTAGGGGTATATACCTAGCGAATTTGGTGTACGTATTATTACAGTGGTAAGCGAGGAACGCAAATAGCTAAAAAAAGCTTTTACAGGTGATACTTAGGCATTATAAGGTGTATTCGAACTTATTAACGCCCGTAATTGCTATCTGTACCTATTTGCAAAGTTTGGCTTTACCAGCGTAGGCCTTTCCTATTACTTTCTAATACAAAATCAACTTGTCAATTATTTAGTTAGAGACGTCTATTAGTAATTTTCCCTCTTTTTTATTTATTATCATTGTAGTCCGCCGCGTGGTAGCCCGATATATATAGTATTACACAAGGTGGACGTCATACTCAAAGTAGCTCTTTATATTATCGCAAATCTCGCGAAATGTAGCAACACTAGTTAAAAAGGTCAGGTAATGGTCTTTGGCGTATCCTATAAGGATTTTAGAAAACAGTAAGTAAAAACCAGAAAAGAGTACCTCCATCCATTTGTAGATATTTAGGAAAAGTATTATTTTGGTATTAAGGAGGTTATAAAACTTCCTATTATATTTTTCTGTATTATCACAAATCTTGGCGAAGTCTAGTATTAGCTTTTAGCTAATATTAACTATCTTGACAGGTCTTAAAAAAAGATCACGATAGTTATCCTAAGCTTTGTTGGTGTTTCCTAGCGGCTTAAATCTTAAAGGTTTCGAGGTACAGTGCTAAAGGTAATTGCCAGTCGCCTAGCCCGATGGGTAAAGTCCTATGGTAGGGCCTATAGTTGGCTCGCATATGTAAGCAAGTTTAAAGGAAAGGGGGTTTTAAGGTACTTTGCGATTGTAGTATTAAGGGTCGATAAGTCCTTATAGGTTCTGAAAAGCCTGACGATCTTACTTAATTAACTGATATAAAACGTTAACTTTAATACCTCTGGCCGCATTGATAGCTTTTGCTTAATATGCTCTTCCGCTGTTAAAGTCGTACTCCGCGCTATTACGTAATAGTACTAAACCGCCGAATAGGTTAACAAATTCCCTATCGTTAGCGCGTGAAGAGGCTTAACTTAGCTAAGGGTAAAGGGGAGGTCTTCTGGATCGTGAGTAAGGGCTTTAATATTCTTTAACGGCTTTGCCCTTTCCTTAAGGGTCCTATAGGTATTTTTCAAACTAGGCTAACTTGAAAAAGATTTTTACTATTCCCTTTAAAACCCTGTTTGATATGTTAATTCAACGCTTTTTAACCTCTATTATCAACTTAACCCTAACGTAGTGTTAAATCGTCTTCCACATGTCTAATATCTAATGGTTAAAAAACTTGCGAAAGTCTTAGAAAGCGTTGGCGTCACGGCCAAACTCTTTACTAGTGTCAGATTCGAGAATGTACTAACTAACGTAATTAGTTGGGTAGACTTCATTAAAGGTCTCGTTAACATTCGTGGTTTAGAGTTATTCGTTATAAAACTTGGTAAAAACAGTTCCGAGCGTTTAAATTACTTTTTTCCTAGTGGGGTTAGTGATAGCCTTAAACTAAGCGCTAGGGGCAAATATTTTGATATGCGTATAGGGCGAAAAACTTGATAATCTTAGGCGTAGGGAACTTGGTGTTTTTGGCGTAGGGTCGTATAAGGATTTAGCGACTTGGTGATTTGACGTAAGATCGCGCAACGTGACTTTCTTAGTATGAATTGGTGTTTTCACTTAGAGCAGCAAATTTAACTATCAAAGTGATATAAAAATTGAAGAAGAGTAGAGTAAAGGCAAAGGTTTAATGTGGAGGATAAGAGAGAAGGTCGTTTGGTGGTGAATGGCAAAGATTGTTATTTGGCTGTAGGACTTAGTTGTTTTTATAATAGTAGTACTCATAATAGTACTAACTTAACCGTTTGCTAACTTACCGAACGTTAAAACTTCTGATAGTTAATCTTAACATTTTTAATAAAAGATTACCAAAGATTTCTTGGTATTTTAGAATAGCAATACCGTCGCTAACTTTCAGATTGCCGTTGGAAGACTAATGAAACCCAAAAGTCTTCTCTATTTTCCTGGCGTTAGAAGACTGACGTAGTACTAATAAAGGCTCTTCACAAGAATCTTTCCTTTATCCTAGCTATAAACGCAAAGCATAACTAGAAAGTAACTTCTTCTTCTACTTAGCTTATCTATACTTAACCTAACAGACAAGCACTGATTAGTGTTGGTAGGCCTTAGACGTTGCAACGTTGTCGATTCAATTGGACGAAGTAATAGTAGTATTGCATGGTCAGATGATGAATGTATTGTTCTAGGTTTGGCAGACCGCTAGCCGGTCTGCACTGTAATTTGTATGGCCAAGTGCTTGGTCCGTGCCCTAGAGTGAAGTGCAGCGCACTGCACTCGACTTACATCCAATGTGGTAGGTCCGCATAAAGCAATACACTTGCAGTACGGTCAACTTTACTTACAGTAAATTTGACCTACTATACTGCATGCAATACCATTCCAACAGTTTCAAATCTCGTATGTAACTTGAAATTGGAACATTCATAGTGTTATTTTTAATAGCTAAAGGTAATGATATAAAATTTGATGGAGGGGGAAGTTTGTCAATTGCGTCGAAAACTTAATTATAATGTAAATGACAGGTTTTATAGAGTCTTTCAATCAGTTGGTCATAAAAATGTGGATTTGTGCATATTAAAAGAAATTAAAAGGTTTTATTATTACTGTCAAACCTACTTCTAAACCCCCCTCAATTTTAAGTTGATACCAAAGGAAGATTAATAATTAACTTGAAATTTTTCGTTAATGGGTGTTATTTGAACGGTAAAACTGTAATTTATGTCATTAGTTGCGCAACGGGGTTTTATATTATTAAGTTCACTAGGACTTTTATGGCGAAAAAAATATGGAAGGCGTTATAAAAGTAATTGATTGATACTCACCTAAAACTTTCCTATGAGTTAGTTTACTATTATGGAACTAATTTTATTGCGATGAAGTTTTAAATTAATGTTGAATCAATAGAGATTTCGTGTAAATAGGTTCCTATTAATACTTTGTAAGGTATTTTTATTGACATATTTACGGGAAGCCCCCATATTTGTCAGTGCTGCCATTAGACTTACCCACGATTCCTTAATAATAAACGAAGTTTTCAAGGGGTTTTGCCATTGAATTTGGTAAAGGCGCTAATAAATTTGCATGTGTCACCTCCGTTACTTCGGCAAATGATTTTTCTCACCTTTCGTACAAACCTTAAGAGCCATCGCAAAAGCCTTAGGTTACTAGAATATTTTCGTTGGAGAAGGGCATTGTTATACATCGTACCTAGCGTTCTGGTATTAAGGTCTTTAATAGGTCTTTAGATATGTGAAAAAATGAATGAGATATACACGAAATAATATACCGGTTTTATCACCCGATTTAACACATCCGGGAGTACTAAATACCGGGAGATTATGATTCGTATCGCGGATTATGTAACGAATAATATCATATATAGGGGCCTTGGATTTTAATAGAGTGATAACCTGTTAACGTCGATCTCTTCTTATGTGATTAACCTCTCAAATACCCTCTTTTCCGAGGATTATCTTCGACAACCGAATAAATCAGCTTATAAAACCTTTTATTTTCCCCTTATCATGCAGCGCTATCGTCAGGTGACATTAATATTATTTTATGGAATTATAAAAAAGAATTATTTAATTGAATTGAATTCATTAGTGCGTTTCTATGCTTAAAACAAAATGGTAAAGATTTCTATACTGTAAGTTAATTTAAACATTAACCGTCTTTACAAAACGGCCGTTTCAAAGATAACGAATAGAAAAGACCCAAGTGTTTTTATTTAGGTTCCTAAAGGATTTAAACGTAACTTTAAATGTTTTGAATTTAAATATACGTTCATATAACATATACAATTTGATTTGGTCGTGATTATATTAGTTTACAAAACTTTCACGCGGTTTGCCATCCGGTGTGAAAATACCATTAATGTTGGAATATTAATACAGTATACTGCTATCAAAGTTGACTGTACCACTTCAATTCTATTGAAGTAGAGCACCCAATTCAATATAGGGCACGAGCTAAGCAATTGCCCCTACAAATTAGTGTGCAAACCGGCTAGCAATCTGCTAAAATTAGTACCATCCACCACTTAACCACGCAATACTTCTGTTACTTCGACTACGATTCAAATCGATAACGTTGCAACATTTAAAGGCCTATTAATGCTGATTAATGCTTATTAAGTTAAGTATAGATAACCTAAATAGAAGAATAAACGACTTATTATAGCATTTTACATGGGTAAAGTAGAGGGAAAACTTTTGCAAAAGACCACTATAAATTGAGGTGGTTTCTAAGGTAGTATGTAAGGAAGACTCTTGAATTGAAGTGGTTTTTACGGTAGTTTAAAGGTGGCGACTGCTTTGCAATCGAAAATGAAAAGAAACTTTTATTGATTATTAATTCAAGATAAACATTTAAAATGGCTCTATATTAACGTTATTGTGCAAGAGGGAATTGTATAGGCTTGTATATTCATAAATACCTAGAATTCACCCGGAGAAATTCTTGAAATATGGTTAAGAAAATATTCATAGATTTAGATCATCACGATCGAGACCCCATACTATTAAGTACTAGTATATATATCCAAAATAGCCATCATCTCTATCTCGATCCTCCTATACCTTTGAGTATACTTTTTCCGAGTTCCTTTTTCACTAGTGTTATTACCAGTGTTCCGGTAAAATCTTCATTTCTGGAATATTTCCTATCGTTAGTTATAAGCTATACCAAGTACAGAACATTTTTGTTGCTGAGTATAAATTATGCCTATTGTATTTAAATACACCTCCTAAAGAGGTAATTTCTATTTTGTGGTTAAAGAAAAAAACAAGTAGTGCAGAATGAAAGGTGGAGGATACGTAGTATGGAGTTGTAAGTCGGTAGATGCAAAAAGCAAGAAAACTTGTGGAGTCTGATTTGAACCAATAACTTTTCATAATTTCTTTTGTTAATACTTCAAATTTTGCCGCAATAAACACTTTACCATCCAATACTTATAATACCACAAGTGACTTGAAGAACAACTGTTTATACACTATCAGTATTTGACTTTATTTCAAATAATTCAAGCTTTTGTATTACTAATTCGTATTTTGCATTAAGTAGTGTTTTTTTACCCGCCATTAGTTAGTTGTTTATTAGTAGAAACCTATTTGATTTGAATACTGTTATGCTTGCCTTTATCCCTAGCAAAGTTTCTCTTTAGAAGAATATAATATGTATGTTGGTGGTAATTAGAGTTTTTAAATAACTTGGTAACTCTTTTATTATCATAGAAGACTGTAACGATGATAGATATACATAGCTTTGCAAACAAGTTTCTTATTTACAGAGTGTTTTGAATAACTCTTATCGTTAGTAAGATCTATTGTACCGGATACGTTAACGTAAAAATAATAGTAGAAGAGTAATCATTGAATTGGTAGTGTATATTGAAGTAGATAGTAAGATTAAAGGAAGAAGAGGCATCCGGAGAGTGCACGCCTCAGGTGGGTGACTATAAGTTTTCACCCAGGCAGTGACACTCTACCATGCACTCTGCTAATCTCTCTTCTGGGCAGTGGCACTCTATCGTGCACTCTGCCAATACCCCTCCTGGGCAGTGGCACGCTTTCATGCACTCTGTAAGAATGCAACTTGTAAAGTAGTACGTTACCGTGCACTCTGCAAGGATACAACTTGCATCGTGGCCGTTGACTAACTATAGAGATATATGATAATATCCACACTTATTATAGTTATAGATTTAGTATTTATAGAAGAGAGAAATACTTTGGATTCTTATTTATAAACCTAGTTGATCATTATGTTGACGATTTAAATAGTTTATCTATAGGTCGACTTTCCTGTAACTTTGTTTCTCTTTTAGTCGGAATTGTACCAGTCGTTGATTTGAAGTTTATGTTTTTCTAATGCGGTGTTGTTTCAATTATTCTTTCCTTTATTTGTAGTTCATAGTTTTAATATTCGTTTATGTATTTGAAGGCGAAATTAATAAGTTTGATACTCTTATGGCAAGGATTATGTTTTAAATATGAGAGTATTGATATGAGTAATATAATATCCGGCCTGGTCTGGTACATTGTATAGCCAAGAGCCCCAATATGTAACCGATACTTTTTGGTTCATGATGTATTAGCCTGTTTTTATGATTATATGGCGTGAATAAGTTATGTAGTTGTAATGAGATAAAGACTGGCTATTTGCTTAGTTTTTTTGCCCTTGACTCTTTTTTTTTTTTTTTTTTTTTTTTTTGGATATGTGCGTTTTCAGCCAATATAATAGTGAGTTTATACTTATTTCTTAAGAGACATATCCCTAGGAAGTGTGTTGTTTGTCTCAGATCTTTTAACTTCAACTACTTTCCTATATTCATTTTGAAGTCTTTGATTGGTTTCAGATGAAGAACTATGATGAGGAAGTTGTTAACTTAAGTATAGATGATGAGCCGGTGTCGATAGTTGATATATATCGCGTTGTTTGAATTCAGTCTTTTAAACTTAAGAGTATTAAAAACTGGTTTTAACTTTTTTGGCTATTATTTTGAAGTTTTTTTAAGCCCTCATTAAGAGGCGAGATTTTAAAGACTTGGTTAATTTTAGTGTGAAAACCATCGTTATTTTTCTTATTATATTTTAACAAGAAGTTTTTCACGGTAGTCGAGATTTCCATTAATATTATTTTCTTAAGCTTTCCTTTGAGAAATGTTGAATTGATGTCGATTTGATTAGTATTACAATTATAAGAGGTAGTGATATTGACGAGGATTTGACTCGTATGGGATTTTGTAGTAACGGTAAACGTTTTATTGTAGTCAACATCATATTGTTGCTTAAATCCTTGTATAAAATTTTGATTCTATTCCTTTCGATTTGACTATTGTAACTATTTTTAATTTTGGAAATTATTTTTGAGGTTGGAGTAAAGCGAATATTGTCACTTTGGATAGCTTTTAAGACTTTTAGAGATATTAAACTTTATATTTCACTATGGAGGACCGTTTTCTAGTGTTTGAAATTTCGGCCTTCCAGAGCTTCATTTATAGTTGGTTCTTTTTATCAATTTATGAAGGCTATGAAATAGATTATATCGTTATTGACGGTAATATCTTTTTTAAAGCTATTTGTTGTTTTAATTGTTCTTTGACTAAGATTTTTTTTGGCATGAAGTTTGGTATTACCATTGAAGTATTATAAGGAATATATACTTCAATGAATTTGGGTATGATATTTCCCCCCTGAAAATTTCGGGCTTTCAGAGCCCTATGATAGTCTTTCCAAAGAAAATTCAACTGTAGATTCGGACGATTTCGTGGTCGAGTTTCCTGATCAGTTTGGTAAGTAGATCATGAAGATATATTAGGGCTTCGTTATGTTAGTAAACAGTTATAAAAGAAGGATTCCCCTTTCTTCTATATAATAAGTTTTCTGATACTTTACACGTTTTACTAAGGATATATAGACGATGAAGTCAGAGCCGGAAGTGAAGGAAAATTTAACATTGTGTTCTATGTTTCTTTATTTTAGAGTACAAACTTTCGAAGGGAGTGTTCTGTTTGATCATTCTTTTGTCGTTGACCGTTAAGTTGATTATGATAAAGGTTGTTTAGAACAGATAAAGCCACAGATAATTTAGTATCTTTTTGGAAATGGTTTAGGTTTTTATTTTTTAAAAATCATCATATCGGAGCGTTTAGAGATTTCATTTTTCTTAGAAGTATATGGTGAGCAAAACCTGAGACTGAATGCGTGGTTTATGGTTGTTTTTTTAACTAAGTTCACGAGTACGTTTCCTTCATTGAGGATGAAGAAGTTGATAGTACATTCAAAACGTTTAATAATTTCGTTTAATATACTACAAACAGTTTTTGTTTTTTAATTAGGGGAGATAATTGTTGTTTTACAGACTTTGAAGTCGTATTTGAATTTAGTTTTTTTTCTATGTATATTGTACTATCACCGGGAAATTCTCGCTGTAAAGCGGTGCACTAGCTGCTACGAAATATCCGTGTAGATACCGGCAGTAGGGGTTGTAACGTGAACCAATACGGCCTCTAGAGGCCTTTAGTTTCCTCCGCCACCCCTCCAATCAAGACCTTAGGGTGCCAAGAAGTTTAGAGACCCGTAGGTATGTAAACTATACCCCTGGTCTGGCCTCGTAAGGCAGATATTTTAGTCACCGCCTAGCGCCTAATCGTGCCGAGGGTAAAGTTAGTTTCATCCCCTAAAAAAAGGACCCTGTAAAGCCAGAAAAAAAAAAACGTGATAAAAGACTTTGAAAGGGGCGACCGTAAGGGACGCGTAAAGTTACGCGTAAGCGTTGAAGAAAATTCTAAATTGATAAAGAGCTTCTATACGTATATGCAATAGTCTGTATACTGCTATTCTATATAAAAAGCACCCTTTATTAATGCGGCTTCTGAACATAAACCCTATTTTAATTAATCATGAAATTAACTAAAAAAAAGTAAACGCCCCTTTAATATCCTAATACACTGTATCCCCGCGTTTTTTTTTAATTAGGGTATGCTAACCAATATTTTTAATCTAATGATACCTCCTTATAAAATTTGTATCGCCCGCGCCCGTACTCGTTGCGCTAGGGCTCGGGAGCCCCTATATCTCAAACGCGTTAAACGCGCTCTAGGCGTGACCCCCTCCTCCACCCCCTTAACCCCCCCCCCCCTAACATACCTCTTTAACCCGTTCGACCAACCCCCGCCTCGCCTTTAACTAGGCGTAACCTTATACGGGTTACGTACAATCACTTTTAGCGGGGGAAAATAATGGAGCTTATATTAGAGGGGGAAAGGGCATGAAATACGCCCGTTATACGTATATAACCCCTTTAATATCCATGTTACAAGTAACTGAACCTAACGTGTAACGGTAATAACTAAATGTAAAAGCGGGTATATTTCCATCGTTCCTAACTTCGTCAAGTCGTTAATGGCCTATCGAATCGTCATCGCAACAAAGACGCCCTTTAGGCGCCTAACCATTTTACGACGACCCCTACGTATTGTTGTAAATGCGGTAGAGGGTAACGCGACATAAGCTGTTATAACGGCATAACTAAGGAGACGGGAGCCCGTTACCAAAGGGGCCTAAATAGTCACCGGCGATAATAACAAAATTAATAATAAAGGAGAAACGAGCTTTATTTCTAAATAGTCCATTGCCCCTTTCTCTATCGCCGCCCTAACTGCCCTTCTCGCTCCTACCTCCGCCGTTACCTCGAATCGTTTTTTAAAACCTACAACTTCCTCCCAGAAAGTATGGGTTCGGCGAGCGGCCGCCATTAAGGCTTTAATAACAGCCATAATAAAATTGGTGAAATGTTAAGTTCTCCCGTAATAATAATAATAATAATAATAATAATAATAATAATAGTGGTAATATATGTATATAAGCCGATGGGTCTCGTACGTAACCGCCGGCGGGTGTTAAACGTATTCGTTGCTAATAGGTATTAACTGCGGCTTTATAGGGATATAATTGAATCACGTTTGTTCTCCGAAAAGTAATTTGTAACGCGGGCAAAATCCCAGAAAAATATCAAGTTCGCGAGGAGCCTTTTCATATAAGCGTCGAGTATCCGCATGTCTAGAGGCTTTTCAGGCGCTCGTAGCCAAAGATTCCGAACCTTTTGAAAAACCGGGTAATATACCAGGTAGGTTAGGCTTTACTTAATATTACAATAATAATATATTCCCTTCATCTCAAAAAGTTAAAACCTTCGAAAGTAAGGGGCGAAGTTCCCTTACCGGTACCTAATAGTAAAAAAACGGTAGAAACGGGGCTGTAATAACGGTGATAAAAGTAAAAAAAATATCGGATTCGCGAAATATAATGAGTTCAGGCCCCAGTTTAATCGTTTACTTAAAACCCTAGAATTTATACCACGAAGACAACTGAACCTCCTCTTAAACGTACTATTTTCTTTTTGTGGTCCTAAGGTAAAAACGTAATAGCGATTTTACCCTATTCGTAAATGGTAAATAATTATTTTGAAAAAAGGTGTAAAATATAACTTTCAAGTTAATGAACTTATCCGCAGCCTCGTTACTGATAATCCCTATATATTTAGGGCTTTATTTAACCTTAACAATGTTCGGAAAAAACTCTATTACCGCGTGAAAACCTCGGAAAGCCTATTAGAAAAAAATAGCCAGAATACTAATGAAGGTTTAAATTACGGAAAAACTATTTACGTCAACTCTCATTTCGCCTAATGTAGTATACGAAACCAATTTAAGGCCTTAAAAACGCTAATAGATTTCGCGTCAAAATATATATATATTCGAATATAGGCTGTCAAATCCCTTCGTAAGTACGAGATTATGCTGGTGAACTACGTATCCAAATCCGACGTAACGCTTATCATTCAAAATTTACTCGAATCCATCCGTAAAATTTATAATATAATGGTGATTTAGGTTAACGTACCAGGTTTAAAAGAATAAGGCTATATTTTCCTTAGTTAACCCACTTGTAAAGCTATTAAAGAAGCTAAGGGAAAACCGTAGAGTAAGTGAAATAATCCGTGGAAAGTTAGGAAATTCGTCGTTAGCCATGAAAACGCGTAAACGTATTTTAGTTAACTTAAACCGCCGTAACGGTGAAAAAAAGTCGTTGAAGTCGCTGTAAGTAATTTATATCAGGCGTGTTCAAAGTTGAATAAACTTTTTCGAGAATTATAATACCGCGAGTAACCCCATTTTTCGGGGTAGGTGTAGCTGTAAAGGTAAAAGTCCCGCCCCTTAAAGCCCCCATTGCGTGCGCCACCTCGATTCGTTATATAAACGGGTATCCGGTATTAAGGGTTTTTAAACAGTAAACGAAATGAAGCTGCTACTGTTTGAAAAGGACCTTGTCAAAAGATAATTCGACGTTTCTGAAAGCGAAGACATTTAATATAATTCTGTATAGCGGGGCGACTACCCTCGTTATAACGACTAATAAAGTCGTAACATATTTTTTAAAACCCTTTCAACAGTGTAGAAAGTACAACATTTTAACGTAGTTTGTAAATATAGGGATAACTCCGGTAATGGCTGTCGTACGTAAAAGGTAGAGTGGGAGCCTATATTTTATTCGTAAAAGTATCTCTTAATACTGGGATACCTTTAAAGCCTTTATTACACGTTCCCCGATATTACAATTCCCAAAAAAGCACGGTCGAACCAAAACCCTAACTATCGTATACCTTGGAATTTTATATTAAGTAAAAGGCTTATAACTGAGTAAATCGGTTCCGTAGCAGTGGAAACGAAGAGATTCCCCCGTTTAAAAAGGTTTATAAGACTTTAACGTCCAATGATACATAGTAGTTTAAACTTCTTCAAGGTAAAAACTAGCCGGTTACTATTTATTCATGCATTCGCCTCTTATACGTTAACTTTGAAGCTTAATACGTTTAAATCCAATAAATCTAAGGGTTACCAAAAAACGCGTCATCAGTGTAAATAAAAACACAGCCCGTATAATATTTGGTAAGATTTAATATATAAATTATATAAAGTATTAGAAAAAGGGGTAAGCCTTATAAGATACCGTAATTAAGGCTGAAAACCCCCGTAATTATCATTTAGTACTGTATTTTTACTACCCCCACGATTAAAAATCCTTTAACAAGGGTAAGTAAGTTACAGAAAACCCCCAGGCGCCGTATTTTTCAAATAAGCCGGTTATAAAACTGGGCGTTGAAGGCCTTTTAAACGTCTTTAAAAAGGATTAACGTAACTTTACCATCAATAAATACGGACTTAATATTGTAATTAAAGACCGCGAATAAGTTGGTGGCGAATTGTTTAGGTATTCCTCCTCCATATTAGACGCTAATAAGACTACTAGTAATAAGGAACCAAAATATACGCCGGTCCACATTACTTTTCAGCCCTTTAGAGAACACCGGAATCAGTAAGATCAGTCTCTAGGAGCATGGCTGCGATAGATTCGGTCTCCCAACCTGGGTAATCATAGAGATCTCCGACTATCGCTATGTTTGCAGGAAGACCCCTAAGCGATTAAGTTGTTATTAGGTTACGACATTCGACTCTTAGACTAGCAGTTGTTTTTAGGAAACTGTTAGGGTCCAGATAAACTTTTTTTCCCCTAGGCTTTTATATTGGAATCATAGTCGTTATCGAAAACTTTGAGAACTTATAACAAGTATAGATGATATAGAAATGTTTATTTTTGATACTCCTTGCGCCCGTTTAATAATTAAAGTTATTCATTTATTAATTTTAGGGTTGTATGACTGAATCTGATATGTGAGAGGGAAACATCGAAGGACTTGAAGGAATTTGAATAATATAGTATCAGTTTTTGAATATTTGTATAATATTGTAGTCGTTCGTTATTTTATCGACAGTTTTATTGATTGGATATTAAACTAAAAATGAATCTCCGACTTTAATATTAAAGTTGTATAAATTTAAAAGATTTATTAAATTTTTTATTAATTTATATCAGTAATTACAATTGTGAAAGGTCAACGTGTTATAACTTTTTTAGATTGAAAATCATATTTGTATTATATTTTGTCTTGAAGGTTGAACTGCATCGTTCTTTGTTCGTAATCTAGCGTAATTGTTGTCTTGTATTTCGAGTTGAGAGAACCATTTCCCGTTGTTGAAAATATGTTAAGATGAGGCTCGATTTGCCTTTAAAGTATCTCGAAACTGAAGTTTATTTATTGTAGAACAATATGTTCGTATGTAAACATAAGTAAAATTAATTAGATTTGACGTTACGTTTTGATAATTTGACGTTGAAAGCGGGGTTTTTAAGGCGGTACTATCCGCTTTTGGTATGGATTACTATTGTATATTTTTAGCGGATTGATGTTAAAAGTGGAAAATTTGATGTTAAAAGTGGAGTTATTGACGTTGAAAGTATATATTTCAATGTTGATAGTGGATACTTCACAGCGGATTTACCCCTTCAAAATACAGCCTTTTAATAGTACACTGATTTTTGTGATATGTTGTATAGGTTAGTTCAGTTGAATTTAAAATCTGATATGATTGGTAGTATTATTAAATTATGGTATTTATTTTGGCCGGGATGAACTTTAACGTTATTAATTGCAGTATGGTTTACCTCTTTTATTAATATATGGCTTGTTATTGTTTCTGTCTTTACTAAGGAAAGGCTGTAGATTTGGCTGAAGATGCCAACAAGACTTTGCTGAATAACCATTATATGATTCTGAAATACAGTTGTTACTGAACTAACTGGTTTTATGGTCTTAGTTAATATGCTGTTTTTTTTTTTTTTGGTTTCCTTTAAAGGATGGAATTTTCTATTTTTCCTTTTTGTAGTCGGTTTTAGTTTTTAGAGTCCGATTGGAGTTGAAGAATGGTACAAGAAACAGTTTTCCTTAATTAATTTTGTATGCGAATTATCCAGATATGAAATTTAGATTTAGTATAAGTTAGAAACTAAAGGTAATACTTAATATCTATCATTTGTTGAACTTGATAGATAAGGTTTTTTGATGTTTTTAAAAGCTATTATGAAGGTAGTAAAAGTGGAGAAGTATGAAGGGCGTACGAAACGAAGTTTTTTAAGAAGGTTTTGATAATAGATTAGTCTGGTACCTTAAAATATGTCGAGTAACTTTAATAGAGCCTTACACGAGTTTGCAATACCAATTATGACAGTTGAAAGCTTTGAATTAATAGAAGAAATAATTGTCCAATGTGATTGAATTCGGGTAAGTATTGTTTTAGACGTCTTTTCTAGACTATTATCGATAGAAGTAATCAAAATTATGTAATTTGTTTTCGTGAACACTTTATTTATCTTTATCTTATTTTTTTTTCAAAAAAATTAAAATCGTCATTTCTAATAGTATATCTTTTGATTTCTATTAGCTATATGTTAATATTTGAAAAAGTCAAACTTTTATATTCTTTCAATGATTGTCATTTAAGCTTTTGATATAACCCTTTGTTTTCAAAATTAAAGAAGGGATTTTTGGTATCTTTTCTCTTTTTGGAGTTATTTCCGTCGATTCTGTTATAGTTTATAGTTCTTGGGGAAGAATATTTAGGACTTCTTCAAGCGTAGTTGAAAGTTTGTTATATAGGTAGATAGCTAACTTGAGATTTTCTTAGTTGGAGTTATTTAGAGCATTAATAGACTTTGACTTTTTCTTATCGTTAGTTAGTACTATAGCATTGATAAACTGTAATTATTACCTCATTTTATCATTATAGTCTTTACAAATAGCCATTTGATTAGTTTTAACAGAGATTCAGGGTTTGAGGCCTCATAAGTAGTAGGGGTTGCTTTGAAGCATAGGAAACGAAGAGATAGTAGTTTAGTTTGAGTGACAGAGGAACCTCAAGGTTTAGAAGGGCTATAAGGGCCAGAAGCAATGATAGTCCTTTGAGATGAAAGGCTATTATCACTAGTATATCCGTGAAATATGCCTGGTGATCTAAAAAAGATTCATGTAGCTCTGCGAATTTTGAGACTAGAGTATCCTTCAAATTATCAGAAGGTTAGGAAGAGGTAGATATATTAATTTGTGCTGTAAGAAATGTCGGACTGATTTCGTTTCGTATAATATTATATTATAATTGTACTGATAATTTGTTGAAGTTAATATGGAAGTAGATATTGTATAGGCTTGTAGATTTAAGAATACCTAGAATCAACCTAGAGAACTTCTTGATATATAGTTAGGCGAATCTTCATAGATCTCGATTATGATAATCAAAACCCCGTACTAGTAAATACTAGTACTCCGTATCAGTAAGTACTAGTATATATAGTTTAAATATCTTTTATCTCCATCTCAATCCTCCTATACCTTTGAGTATACTTGTCTCTAGTTCTTTTACTAGTGTTCTTATTAGTGTTCCAGTGAAATCCTAATCTCTGGAGTATTCCTAATCTCTAGTGTTGAGCTGTATCGAGTATAAAACGTCCCTGTTGCTAAGTAAAGACTGTTCCTATTGTATTTCAACACTGTTAAAAGGGTTTAATCGTCAAAAAAGCGATTAACAAGTTACCAAAATTACTACAGTTGGTAAGTCACTAAGTTACTACTATAATTGAAAATCGCTAAGTCTATGACCATTAAAATAATAAACAACGACTTTAGCGATAAATAAACTTTAGTTTATAACATTCAACCTTACCTCTTACACAAATATTTATTCTTCTACATCATAAAATCGTAGTATATACCAGTATTAACAAAGTTGCAAAGTTGTTTTGGGATGCGTAGAATTGTTTTAAATAAAGAGTAATCCCGGAGTTTTACAAATATGTAGGCGTAAAAATGCTGTTTAAGGTGTTTTTTAATTATGTTCCAATTTACTTAATATTTCGGAATTCGAAATAAAACTTATAAGGATTATTTAATGAGGTATTGTGGATATAATTATACATTTCTATAGTTAGTATAGCAGTGACGCTGCAAGGTACACTCTTACAGAATGAACGATAACGTGTCATGCTAAAAGGTGTTCTCTTGCAGAGTGTATATTAGAGTGCCACGCTTTGGATAAATGCTTATAAGCCCTCACCTAAGGCGTGAAATCTCCGTATACCTCTTTTCCCTCTTATCTATCAATCATCAACACTATTTTATCTCTTACTTATTATTTACGTTAACGTATAAGGCAAAAACCTTACCAATACTTATTAGTAGCCGACTCAGTTAACTACAGATAGCTTAGGAAAAAAGAGACGAACCTAAGTTAAATACTTATATCATGATGTTATAGAGATTCCAACTATCCGTGATCAAATACTACGCTTAACCAAAAATATAAGGTAACTGGAAAGGATTATAAAGCGGAGTAAATTTAACAAGAACAACTTTACTACGAAATTATTAACTTGGTTAATGCCTTTTGGCCACTAAAAGCTATGTTACGCTATCCATTAACTCGGTTGACGCTTTAGAGGCATCCGTGCACTTTTTGGAGAACATCCCATTATGTATCGTCTACGTAAGCCATCGAAATTCGGAACCCTTCACTGAAACCTATCCAGAAACAACGTTTGAAACGCTTCTATATACCTGGAGAGCGTAAAAACCAACCTTTTCAACGTTTCCGAAAAGCTAAAAAGCATACAAAACAACTTTTACAGCGCCCTGGAGAACTTTTAGAGCACCCAAAGCAACATCTGAACCGGTTACACACACTTTGTAAGCGGTTAAAACAACTTCTGGGACGCCCCTAAAATTATTCCAAGCTTTGAAAACTGATTTCGAAACGCTCAAAAAAATACATAACGAGCGCCCAAAGCACTTTTCGAAGCGTTCCGGCACATTTCGAAAGCGTTAAACACGGTTGGACTTAACGGTCTTTTGGACTACTTTTTATATGTCAATAGTCCAATCGTCGAAGAACTCGCAATACCTGCGGAAAACGCGGTTAGTATCTTCACCGTCATCATGTTACAAGATAAAACAGCCGACGAAGTTGGTTAGGTACTTTTTAGTTGACTCCTTTTCGACGTAGTATCCCCAAAGGTCCTAGTTATGGTGTTTGACAAAGAGGTGGCCAAGGGCCTTAATTGTTTTTTTTTCTAATAGGGTTGGTAATAGCTTGAAAGTAAGGGCTTACGGTAGCCATATCGATGTTCTGGTTTATGTAGGGCGTATAAGGCGAGGGACTTAGTAATCTTAAGTGTAGGAAACTTGGTGTTTTGGTGTGAAGTTGCGTAGAAACTTGGTGACTTGGTAACTTGGCGTAAGGACTAGCGTTTGAGCTTAAAGCATCGAACTTAACGATTAAATTAACTTGGGGAGTGAAAAGAGTAAAGTATAGGCAAAGGTTTAATGTAAAGAGTAAAGTAGAAGGTCGTTGTTGGTAGTTATTTGGTGTAGAGACTTAGTCGTTTTTCTTACAGTAATAGCACCTGCAGTAGTACTAACTTAGCCGTTTGCCAACTTGCCGAACTTTAAGATTTCTTACAGTTAATCTCAACATCTTTAAAAAGGATTAATAAAGATTTCTTGGTGTTTTCGATAACGATACCGTCTCTACCTTCAAGCTGCCGTGAAAACCGATGTAGCCTAAAAGTATTCTCTACTTACTGCCGTGAAAACCGACGCAGCAGTAGAGGCCCTTCGCAAAAATCTTTCCTCTACCCTAGCCGCCGTTATTTAACGTAAAGCGTAACCGGAAAGTAACTTCTTCTTTTACTTAGCTTGTCTGTGCTTAACCTAATAGGTAGATAAACACTGATCTGTATTGGTAGGTCTTAGACATTATAACGTTATCGATTCGATTGGTCTTCGAAGTAACAGAAATATTATGTGGTCAGATGGTGGATGTATTGTTCTAGGTTTAGCAGACCGCTAGCCGGTCTGCACTGTAATTTGTATGGCCAAATGCTTAGCCCGTACTCTAGAGTGAAGTGCAGCATACTGCACTCGACTTATACCAAACCCGGTAAGTCTGCACAAAGCAATACAATTTCAGTACAGTCAGCTTCACTTACAGTAAAGTTGACTTACTGCACTGTATGTAATACTATTCCAACACAATTCTGGAATATTATACCAAATACCAACATAAAAAAAGTCTTAACCGCCGGAAAACGATAATTCGACGCTCTTACAGTAAGGTTTTATAAATTCCAATTCGACAAGACGGAAAAATACCGGAAATTTTTATTCAGAAAAGATAAAACGTCGTGACTCAACACAATAATGATAAATACAAGATTTATACTAGTTAAATTTTATATAATAAATTTTCAAATACTATTTTTACTTCTATTCATTAATAGAAATTAACTGGGGATTCGGGCTCTAAAAATGTCCAATTAATTTATTCGCACTACGGATAATATATATGTATCGCTTCGTCCAAAATTCCAACACCTATAATTTTTCCTAAAAATACGTATAATCAAAGTCATTTACTTAATACAATCAAAATTATGATTATATCGACAATCTAGGTATCTGGTTACAAAACGCCTTTTACGCCTCCTTTACTTAACAGGTTACACGAATATGGGAAAAGAAGCCCTAGAAGTTATAGAAAAGTTTTGCTACGAATACTAATTACACTTACAAGCTTTATAGAGATTTGAATTCCGCTTTTGAAACGATATGAACTTTAACTACGTGGTTATTATAAATATTATATACCTTAACAAAAAACTTATCCTAGGTATTATTGACTTCGTAACATTATTCAAAGACGCGAAATTTACGCGAAGCGTTTCCGTAACGGATTGCTAGAATGCCCTATTTAACTGCTAAACAAACGTTTACCTTAGACCTCCGAACTATATTATCTACGATGTAGGCACAACTTTCAATTCAAACAAATGAAAAATGAAAGCTATGATTACCGAAAACAAGTGAAGGAAAATACCGGTAAAGGTGCTTTAAGGCATCGAAAAGTACGAACAGTGTTACGGATCGCTTGAAAGAAATTGTACGGTCCTATCTAAGGAATTAAAGGCAACTGATAAAAAGGAATCGATTTTATAAATAGTAGTAAACGCCGTAAATAACACTTTGAACCAGAACAGATTAATCCTTGCACTCGTTATAGTTAATGCTTACCCCAAAATTTATACAAATTCTATATTATTACCAATTACAGTACAAAGAGAAAATACTGTGGCGAAGGTTATGAGAGCTTTGAGTTCCCCATAGGATAAGAATAATGTTTTCAAAGCATCAGAAACAAAGTGCGGCTTGCGTAAGACAGGCATTATAAACCTACTATTGTAATTTAAATTCCAAGTTTCGAAATCAAAAAACGAATAAACTGATCCTAGGAAAAGAAAGGAGTATAAAAGGCACAATATAATTAGTAACTTACCAAAAGATACGAGCTTATTTTTCTAAATGAAAATACAGAAACATAAAAAAAAGGTGGATGTTAAAGCCCTAAAAATTCAATTGGACGAATAAGGCTAACTACGCCACTTGAACAATAACCCATACGGCACTCCCCCTAAATCTATACACTATCCAAATACACCTTCATAACCTTTACTACCATACCACATCAATCATCCTACGCCAACGGAGCCAATACTACACCGCCGAAGGCGTTTATTTGGTTTTTTTTAAAAAAAATAAAAAGCTTCAAACGTTTTATCACAAACTCCTTTATCTTCCCAAAAAGACGACGAACAGTAATTAAGTATAACACTACGCTTTAAAGATATTATTATAGCACCTAGTGAACATTTCAAAACATAAACCTACAAAGAAATTTCCGCATTAATCAAACAAAAAGTCTTTCATTTTAAAAGGTTTAATCTAACAATTTACCATAACTATTGAATCTTTCCTACCTGATTGATCTAAAAGGTAAAGAAAGAAACTGGGATACCTTATCAAAACAGCCGCCTTGTAATTAAAGGGTGAGATAATCATAAAAAAAAATTATAAACTAATCGCTCACTTTATAACAGGCGAGCCACCGCTTAATTTTGAAACTTCTTGCCTTTCTAAACACTTTACATAACCTCTATCCTAAGTTCCAGAATATTACGAAAACTTATATATAATCAGAAAAAAGCTTTAAACGGAGTATTCCCGCCTATATACCTATGAAGCTTCCGGAACCCCATCTACCCGAAACGATCACACGCATCCTAAAACTACTTTCCAACTTCGTAAAAACTAGTATATATTAATTTAATACTTATGAAAAGTACTATGAACTTCGCCTTGTAATAGCTAACTTCACCTTAAACCCTTGCTTATTAGTTTTAACATTATATTGAGTAAACTTGAGGCTAATTAAAATACCAACCGACAATACATTTATATTATATAATATATTAATTTCCATAATACAAGATTAAAAACTGAAAAAGGCCAATTTAAAATCGAAGCCAAAAGTCCACTTAACGGAAAAACGCCTAGATAACTTTAATAGTATAATAATCACGCTTTTGAAGAGTATTCCAAAACTCACATAAAAAGGGTAATTGAATAAAATTTCCTGTATTAGTCTAACACATACAAAACGAATTAACAAGCACAAATATTAACGTATATATAAAATATAGGTTATATTGGTTGCACAGCCTGAAACGGCGTTTAACCTCTTTATTGTTACGTAATATTAGATAAAACTATCGGATGATATATACAAAACGTTTAAGAAAAGCTTCAAATAACAAATTTCAATCCAAAACATAGCCTTCTATTTATACCACTTAATATAAGTATAACTAAACTTTTTATTTTTAATAATGAATTCTTGGCAAATAATACCAATGGTAACTCGTAAATAAAATTTATATTTATTTTCAATACCGAAACACCACTTCGAAACATATTTCCCCATAATAATATTATTATTTCTAGGGTTTTAACGAAGTCAAAAAAAGTCACTCAGAGCGTTTTAACCTTTGAAATATATAATATAATTAAAAGATTAGATTCCAGAATTACTATAACAATAACAATTCGTATAATTATTTGGAAGCTTGGTTCAAACCACCTTTCTTGAATAATTAAAACTCACTTATTTTCACTTTATGAATACTTTGTTAAACTCGATACTACAAATGAAAAACGCTTTATAATCTATATTATGTCTTTAAGTGAAGCATACAACCGCCGCGAAGTTAAAAAGACAAAATAAATCGATGGAAATTTAAAACCAGCGGATAAAATAACTAAAAACGCTCCGAATAGGGCATTAAAAGCGCCTGTATCTATAAATGCTCTTTTGGTTAGTATTATTGAAAAGATTCTATGAGTTAACCCCAGTTAGGCGTTTTGAACCTCGTACTTATCGTTTTCCCTTTGAAAATATCATTTTATACGCTCTTCTAACATATTATCACTTTTTACATTTTCTATTTATATATCTACTAGTACATTTTCACCTTTTACCTTTACCGTTTATTACTTACGATACGATTTTCTTTCATAAATACTTTGTTATTTTTGTTCAATCATTTATAATAGGGCCATACAAACCGGAAAATATGAAAAAAATGCAATTAATAGTTGCCAAATAGGGAGAAAAAAGTGGGGGATACGTTATCTTCGTCCTCGTCCTCGTTCCCCTAATCGTCGCCGTCGCCGTCATTATAACCATCTCTATTAGCGTTACTGCCACCACCACCGTCGACGCCGCCATTGGCGTCGTTGTTAGGATAAGGGTTCCGCGCCTTAATCAACATAACTTTAGGTAAGGAGCGCAAAACGTGATCGCTCTGCTTACAACGACGTGCGATAATATCATTAAACTCTCTTACATAATATATACGTAAACCTACTCGCTAACCGGTAAAAATGATTACCGTATTTTGAAGCCACTGATTAACAAAATATATTAATCATCGTCGTTTAATTTTAGGTATTACAAAAGTAATTTATTTTTAATGAAACCTTTAATAAGTCATTGAAAAAATGGTAACAAAATATTCCAGCCTAAAATTACGATTTAAAAAAGTAGGTAACTTATCGTAAAAATAGCGGGCGCGTACCAAACCTCGGCCTACGATCCTTAAAGCATCGTAATGGAGGCGTACCCATTATTAATTTTCTTGTAACGCTAGTAACGAAATAAATGACACCTTTATTTGACGGTAATATCTAATAAAATTACCTGCAGTGGTAAACGTAATGTACAGTACATAAGGCGTATAAATTAACGTCCCAATGACACAAACTCAAATACATTACTTCAACACTTTATGTATTAAAAAGACCTTGTAAGGAACCTTCATAAGTCGCGCCTCGAGGCGGCGGGCCCGCTCCGTCACTTCGGTTATATTGATATAAACATTAATATAATACGATTTGTAGTCATATTTATGACGTACCGTATTTCAACTCAGTGATGTTATACTTTGGGCGACGAAAGTTCGCTTCGGGTAATAATTTTTTACCCTATAACAAAAGGATAAAGTCTATAACCTTGAGAATCCACTGCTCCTTCTGCTAAGGGGTAAAGAAAAGAGGGGAAGGAATAAAGGGAAGGGAAAAAAGAGGTATGACAGCTATAGCGGCGGCAACGGGCGACAACAAAAAAGTAAATGGGGAAACAATTTGATCGACAGCGGTAGGGAAGCAAAAGAATACAGGCCTGGATTAAAATATATTATTAAAGCTGGAAAGCCTAATACTCAGGAGGCGGCGGGTTGTAGCGATGGCGATCTCATCTCGTCGATGCTGACGCGCTGAACGATATTTAATCTCATCTTTTCAAAGTATTTATTTGAGAAAAAGTGAAAACAAAATATTAATTAAGTAATTAATCTATACAAAAGATCCGAATAGCTAATTAGAAACGAGTGGTTTAAGTGCATGAACGCTGAATGGTAGATTGAGAACTTACCTTAAAGGTAAATGTACACAGTTAGAAGGTAAAATAAATCTACCTATGCCGATAACAATACATATTTTAATACTAATTCTAGAAACAAATAACTTCAACAATTACACTTCCACAATCACACTTTTATAGGGATCATTAACCTTCCCAACCAACCCTCCAGAACCTATAATACGACTGGTACCAAATATAATACTGTCGCTACCGAAAATAACTAAAAACTTAAATAAACTATACTGATACCACTATCACTACTAAATGACCAATTAAAGTCTCGAACAAATTGCTCTATTGCTACTAAACAACCAATTGAAGACTTGAAAAAGTTATAATATTGTTACTAAATCATAAATACGGAGAGTATTAAAGAAGAAAAAATTACCTTTATCGATATAATTATATATACTCATAGTTAGTATAGTAGCTACGCTACAAGGTACACTTTTGAAGAGTGCACTATAACGTGTCACGCTGCAAGGTTCACTCTTACAGAGTGCATTATAGTGTGCCACACCCCAAAGGAGACGTTGACAGAGTGCATAGTAGAGTGTCACACTCTGGGTGAGAGCTTATAAGTTCTCACCTGAGGCGTGCCCTCTCCAGATATTTCTTCTCCCTCTTTTCTATCAATCATCAATACTATTATATCTTCTACTTGTTCTTTATATTAACGTATAAGAAAAAGACTTTACAGACAGGTAGTGAATGTTAAAAATAAACAGTAGCTCGCCCGTTTTAAAGTAAACATTTAGTTTGTAATATTTTTAATGTTATCATAACCCTTAATTCAAAGGCGACTTTTCTTATAAGATATCTCGGGTTTTTCCTCTACTTCGTAGACTAATAGGGTAAAAAAGATTTTGTAGTTATTGTAAATTGCTAGATCAAACCTTTTAAAATAGAAGACTTTTTATTTATTAATACATATATTACTTTATATATTAATTCCTTGAGTGATATATCCGGGGTTATAATAACGCATTTACGGCGATGTTTTAAATTTTATTTATGGTCCGTCAGCTTCTTTCAAGTAATATAGGACTGTGTAATAAAATATTTATAATTTTTTTTGAAATAAGTGGACACCCTCAACAGCGTAATATCGGTTATAATGGCACGGAATATTCGGTTAAATAAGGTGACGGGAGTTATTGAGGTATATACGAGGAGTGAGTATATTTAGGGGGTGGGTGTATTAGGTTATTATAGAAGTAATGTAGTTAGTATTAGTTGTCGGATTAAGTTTTCGGGGCTTTATCATTTACCTTTTCGTTTTTATATTTAGGTATTCTGGTTTAATAAAATAAACTCGTATTATTAAATAAGTTCACAAGTATATCATGTCTTTTAATTTTATTAATCTTGTAAGTGTCATACTATTCTTCCTTCGTTTTTCAATTATGACTTTAAATTGTAATAAGAGTTTTCAAAAGCCTGTTTCTTACTGGCTGTACCTCGTTAACAACGCTTTTATAATATTATTCCTGGCTAGTAGAGAATGTAAAGTTATTATAACCTTTGTTATAGTATTTGCTTTTTATACCGTTGCTTGTAATGGTATGGAATCCATATAGATTTTAGCGTAAAATTCGAAAATAAGAAGTGTAAAAATTAGGTTTTTGGGCCAAAAGTGTTGATAACGGCGTTTACAGTTATTGATTAAATTAATTCCTTAGTATTTATACGTTTTGATTTTTTGGATAGGACCGTATACGTTTTTTTCAAACGGTTTATTGTAAAATTTGTACTTACTAATACTTTAAGATGACTTTACCAGTATTTTCCTATATTCATTTCCGGCTATCTCAACTTTAGTTCGTTATTTAGTCGAGTCGAAAGCTATACCTACGTCGTTTTTAATTCAGTCCAAAGGTATAAGATAAAAATTCGTATAGTAATTAACTAGGGTATCCTAGTAATCCGTTATTAAAACGCTTCATGTAAATTTCGCAACTTGGAATAATATTATTGTGTCGATAACATAAAAGATAGACTATTCATTCAGCTATATAATATTCATAATAAATTCGACATTAAATTCCACTTGGATTTAAAACCAGAATTTGAATCACCTTGAAACTTGTAAATGTATTGAATATTTGGAGTAAAACTTTTTCATAACCTTTAGTGTTTTTTTCCAATTTACGTATGACTTGTTTCGTGAAGAAATCGTAAAAGGCGTTTCGTAGCCGGATATTCGAAATATTCGTATAATATACGCAATTTTGACAGTATCAAATAAGTGATTTCAATTATACGTATTTTCGGGAAAAACCATAAGTGTTCAAATTTCAAAGGAAGCGGTACGAATACGTGATTCGAAACGCGAATAAGGTTAGTAGTCGTATTTTAAACATGAATTTCGAACTTATTAGTATTGGTTAGTACACTTAGAAACAATGTTTTAAAACCCATTATATAAAATTTCAACGGTTCGAATTATGTGTTTAATATTATTGTGCCAAATAATAGCGTTTTACCTTTATAAAATAAAAATTACCGGTGTTGATTTATCCGGTTGAATTATAATGTAGTAAATTTGAAACCGACCACTATACCTATTACATAACGTAAATTGAAATGAGATATAAGCTTTAAATACGTTGTTTTAACGATCTAGGCTTGCGTTGCATATAAATAAGGCATTTTGTAAATTTTTCAATATGCTTTAGTCTGTTTCTTTATTTTAATTCGTTGCGTAAATTTAGGTTCTTTTCTTGAGTCGTTGTCCTTCAAGGTTTCTTCGTACCATTCAGCGTCAAAATCTTTGTTGGCGCTTTCGTAGTCGGTTATATAAGTTATTAAATCAACTTTGGTTTAGTATTCAGTCAGGTAATCGGCCTCGAATTGTCGTTGAACCCGAATTTATTCGTATACGGGATAGCTAGTCAACTAATAATTAACTTTTTATATGTAATACAATGGTTTAAAAAACATGTAAAGATTTATATGGTTTTTGTAAATATAGTGGTATATATAGTAAACTTCGTATTTAGTTATAAAGGTGCCCTTGTTAGGAACTATTTGAATCGCGGTTTTTTAAGCTTCCTTTTTGATGACTATCTCTTTTATAACCGTATTTAGGGCTTTCGTAACTTTTGTAATTTGGGTATACTTTAAATCATCAATCTAAAACATAGTAAATCGTCTCAGCAAAGTCTGTTTTTATGATTTACGTACCCTCATCCTTAGTTTTTCCTGGCATAAACATTGATTCGAGGCTCATATATCGGCTTATAGACGTTTTAAATAAAGTTCTAAAGTTTACATAAAAATCCTTTAGATCTTTTTCAGGTTCAAATAAAGTATGGTTAAAGTTCGTATTTTCGCGGTATATTTTTGTAACTATTTGGATAAACAGTTTCTCGCTTTTTCATTTTTGTTGAAACCCTCTCTTTTAATTTCTAAACGTTGTTAACAAAGTAATAAGTACCCTTTTAAAAGTTTTATCCACATTTTCTTGTAAAACTTTAACGTATTACTATATAGTACTCGTCTGATCTTTATAACAAAGCTTATAATTAATTTCCGTATTAAAAGGAATTTATAGGTGGTCGCAACGTTTTGAAAACGTATATATTTACGTTTAATAGTATATATACCACTCCTTGAATTACCTAATTAATATACCGGGTAAAACTATTTAATATTGCGAAGGTTTAATGTCTTTTTTTCGCAAATATTTAATATTTTACGAAATTTATTATTCAGGATATTATAGGGTTCGCGACTACAATTTTCGGTTTTGTCATATAACTTGGAAAAGTTCGTAAGTTTTATGGGGTTATTCCCATTAATGAGAAATAGGGGTATGATGTGAGGTTATGATACAAGTCGTAGTTTATAGGTATTGAGTTGTAAAGATCGTATGGTTATTTATCGTCGTTTATATTCTCTCTGGGAACGTCTTTTTATTATTATTCGGAGCGTTTCTGTTGAGGTCGTAAGTAGCGTTTAATACATTTGAAAAGTGATCTCGGTTACGCGTCTTTTCAAAAGTGTTTTGTTTTGAAAAGGGTTCGTATTTTACTCGAGTGGCAAATAACTTTCATAATCCTTCCTCCTCTTTCGTCTATTCTTCAAACTTCGTCTACCTTTTGCGGAATATGGTAAGCCTTTCGAAGCGTTTTATGTTTTACGTACGTTAATTGTTTTAAAACTCGTTTGTTATTTCCTGAATAATCTATTTTTTACGTTTAGTTTACTAGTATCTTTCTATAAATTCCACCTGTAACACCTTCTTATTTTCTTAATATACAAATTCGTTGAGTTAGACTATGGTAAACAGAATTTTTTCAATAGGTCTGTTTTGACCAACTGGGGTATTACTTCCTTCGCTCTGTAGTTGTATTTGTAACACTTTAGAAATCAAATTATATCTCGTATATTATACTTTCAACGTTTAGTTAAAGAATATTTCTCGAAAATCATCAAATACACCGATACTTTGGGCCTTTTTTCCCTAATAACGAAAAATTACGTTTGTAATATACGTATTTGCCACTTAAGGGTTTAATTTTCTATAGGAGTCTTAATGGTATTATCTTATATATTCAGGTTATAAGGTGCAATTTTTTAGAGCGTTATATATTGGAATAAAATTGTAGATATTACTATATACCCTCATAGCTAGTATATATAGTCCCAGTAGTAGTGCATTGTATTTCAAGGTGCATTCCTACAGAGTGCAAGATAACGTGTCACGCTGCAGGCTGCACTTTTGCAAAATGCAAAGTGTTTCATGCATGGAGCGGTCTAGAATAGGTATCTCAGAGAGAACGGAAAAAGCACCACTGCCCGGATAAGAGATTTATAACCTTCTATCCGTGGCATGCACTCTCTAGAATACCTCTTTTGTATTTATCTTTTACTACAGTAATACCAATCTTATGATTACTCTTCTACTCTTTTTACTTTACATAAAATGGGCAAAGACCTTATCGACACTTATGAATAATCGATTCGGTAGACTATAAATAACCTAGGGAAAAGAAGATAAACACAAATAAAATAATTAGAGCGAGATATTATAGCGGTCACAAATATTTATACTTTAATATTGGGGTTTTACCGAAATTACCCTGGATATATATAAATATTGTGAAAGCTAAATAACCTTAAAAATACAACTTTAATACAATATTATTAAATTTTATTTGGCGTTTAATCTACTAAATGACCTATTACACTACTATTAACTCTTTTTGAACTCTTTAACGTACCAAGGAACTTTTTAAAGAGCGTCCTATTACGTACCAGGCCATGTAAACCAAAACCACCAAGTTTCGAAAACTTTCGTTGGGATCCATCCGACCTGAATTCGATAACTAAACCGTTTACAAAATAAAAGAGCGGTTACTAACATAGCATCCAAACCGCTTACGAAGCTAAAAGCGATTATAAACGAAACAACTAAACCGTTCGCTTTAGTAAAAGTGGATACGATACGATAATCCGGACCGTTTATCAAATACGAACCAAAACCTATATACCGGACCATACAATATACCTTTCCACGCCCACATTTACTTTTCTTTTTTTAAGTTTACCCTATCCTCCTTTCCACGTTTACACTACATGTTTTAAATTTAGCCTTTACGAAGTTTAAATTTTACTAGATACATAATTAATGTATTGTTACCAAACGTTAACAGAATCAATTTAAAACGCCCAACTAATTTATGGTTACGTTTCCTTTACGTATCTTTTCAAATTCATCATATTAGGAAATGTTAATAACTTTAACTTTATCGTTTTCTTCCTTTCATTCATTTTGAATTTATCGTTTGTCACACGAATTACCCTAAACTTTATAATTTAAACGTACTCAAATCCAATTTCGGAGAGAAATTATTAATTTACGCCGCTTTACTATACCAGGTATATATAGGAATAACCATCTCTAATCGCTCGAAAATACTTACCGCTACAACTTTGATACTAATAACACTAAAAAAATTAAAATTTACTTCTACCTTTTAATTAAATACATAAAAATTAGGAAAGATATAATATACGAAATAAATCTGAGTCTTTGTAATAATATTATCGATACAACAGTTAAAAAACCTAACGCATATACGGAAAATACGTATATTTTAATCTTTATTTTTCGCTTTTAAGGACAGAAATCCCAAGAACGTGATATACTGGATAATTTTCATAGAAGATTGTCGAACTAGACATTAGGTATGTAGTAAACTGTAATCCCCTTCATTGCTAAATCTTTACGAATTGAACTTCGAGGTAAAGGTGTTAATATCCTAGACTGTGAAAATGATCGCCCTATAAAAGCCTTACTGGAAATGATGCGACTTAACGACTTGCCAGAGTAAGAAAATAAAGATATATACCAAACGGAATTTATAAGGGGATATTACGTAACAGATCATAAGAAACAGGTGGTGAAGAATATGCGGAAGAAACGACGAAATATACGAATATATGGTGTGTGATAATCTAATACTATATTTGTACCCAAAATTAGAAATATAGACCTCATAGAAAAAGAAAAACGGTCATAATCCTCATCGATGACACGCGTATAATACACTCCTACACCAGCATATATTATAAAAAAAAAATATTAAAAAACTTCTTACATACGGCTAATAGCCCGTTTAACTATAACGGGTACGGTCGAAACACCAAACACAACCCGCTCCAAAAAACTAAAAGCGGTGTGAAACGTTAATACGTGCCTTACAAACTAATACCCACCAACTACGACCCTTAGCGTAACCTTTTACCGTACCGTTTTCCCACTAATAAAAGCGTTTTAATAAAGCCTACCAACTTCTACAAATTTTGAAATAAAGACGAGAACTATAACGGTGAACTATACGATATACTCGACAATAAAATAAGTGTTACACTTAATGTATATAAGAAACTAAATATCGAACCGTCCTAATTTTATGTTATCTTACCCCGTATATTGTCCAGGTAAGTTAAAAAATGATATATATATTACTTTATGTAGGTAAATATATTTGCGGAGTATAAAAACGGTTTAAAACCCCACTTTGATATAAATATTAATTATAAACTTTACGATATAGACTGGATTGGTATTATTTAGAAATCTGTAAAAAACCGAAACAAAAGCCCGATAAAAACCTATAAAAGTTTTTGACCGATTTACTTACTAAGTTCTGAAAATGTTAGGCAGCCCTGAAACCAGAATATAAAGGGAATAAACTGTTGATCTTAGTAAAAACAAAAATATTCCTCGAAAACTCGGATTTCGACCTTACAATTTTTAAGTTAGAAAAGGACTTGAAAGCCTTAAATATAAGCTTTAGAATATTGTTGGAAACTTTTATACGCCGATAAACGAGCCTCGAATTGATATTAATAGCCTATAAAACTAAGAGCGAAGGTTAAATTACTAAAATAGACCTCGTCGAAACTATTTACTCCGTTTTGAATAGAAAACTCAAAGTATACCCCAAGCAAAACGAATATTTAAAATATAGGTATTAAAGAGGAAACCCTAATAATAAAGGGCAGGGACAATCGTTCGAAAATGGGCGAAACTCATCGCGGCCACAATAATATTTACGAAAAGGTATACGAGGCCCCGCGTGTTTGCAAAAACGCTGTATCGTATACGATAAAATCAGCTGCTGATCTACGAATTACCTAGTTTATGAACAGATTCAAATTAAACGATAATTTTAAACTGATTATACATTTGAAAACCGAATAAAATCTCATGTAATAATACAAGTTTCCGAGTATAAAGGGGTAGATAATAAGTTTAATACCGATGATTACGAATATACCTTCAGAGAAAAAAATTAAAGGTAATAATACTTACTTAACGACTTATAACGACGAAACCGCCTAGCGTATCTTTACATGCCTTCAAAACGCTCTCTTCCTGTATATTATAGGCTTAAACTGCGTGAACAAAGTGTTTAACACCCAGATAACATTACAATTTACACTTTTAAATAAATACGTTAATCATTTTCAGGGTATTATACCTGATACTAGTATAACCGAAATATAGAAGGCCGGAAAATGACAATTAGATGCGTTTATAACAAATTTTCCAGAGTTTTAGTTAAATAGAATAGGAAAACATCGAAAGGTTTTATTGAGTAAAGGTAAAACGTTATTGTTTAGGACGGTCTTTATAAATATACTTTTTAGATAGGTTAAGTTTTATATCATAGATTTTGAATTGTTTTTACGTCTATTAACTAATATAAATAAGCTCGAAATTAAGGTTGGAAATACGATTAACTAGCTTATCCACATTTCGAATAATGTATCTTTACCATTTTGACCTAAGTTTGGTTACTTATGGTTTTTCTCCGAAACACGTACGATTAAGACTATTTATTTAAAGTAACCGGAATTGAGGATTTTATACCGCCGTTTCGAACACCCGGCTGTAAAACGCCTTTTACGATTACTTTACGCCGAAGGTTATATGGATGTAGAAAAGGACGCCTTTAAAGTTATTAAAAAGTTTTGTTATAAATACCAGTTACACTTACAAGCCCCAAGACGCTTTGAATTCCTTCTTTAAAACGATATAGATGTTAATTACGAAGTACTTATTAATATTATATATTTAAATAGCTAACCGATTCTTCACGCCGTTGATACGGTAGTTATATTTCAAGCCGTCAAGTTTATACGAAACACTTTCGCTATAGATTACTGAGACGTTTTGGTTAACTGGTAATTAAACGTTTAACTAAGGCCTTTAAATTGGATTACATACGATGTTAGTACGATTTTCGACTTTACAAATTAACGTACTAAAACTTGGATAGCCGGTATCAAGTATAAGTAAATTTCAACTAAAGCCTCATAGGGTATTATAAAATGTAAACGGTGTTATAAACCTTTTGAAAAACATTTTTAATGTTTTTTAAAAAGTTAAAGGGTACTAGTTTTAAGAAATTCATCATTTAAATAAATGTTAGCGCCGTTAATAATATTTTTTATCACAAATGGACCTATTCTGACGCTCTTTAATTTTAATACCTACTCGAGGATTTACATATACTTTATACTATTACTAACCTGGGTCTAAAAGGCGAATATTATAGCAAAAACTATGATAGTATTACATTCCTTATGGGCTAAGAACGACGTATCCAAAACGCTAACTATAATAAATGGCACATGTAGAACTGGCATTTTGGGCTTACTATTATAATACAAGGTCCTAATTTAAAGAATTAAAAATGAATGAATTAGACTTTGGAAAATTGACGGGTTGAAAGGCTATAATATAATTATTAATTTTCTAAATGGTACGAGTTTGTTTCGCTCAACAATAATGCGAAAATACAAAAGAAAAATGAACAAAAGCGGCCCAAAACCATAATCCGAACGAAACCGCTATCGAGACACCCCTTAAAACGACAAATCCAAACCTCTACTAATTTCAACCCAACCCCCAAATTACACTTCCAGCCCGCTTTTATTAAATTAAAACAGCCCGTTTATACCAACCCTATTAGTACCTCGTCGCCGAGGCCTCTTTTTTGACTCGAATACCAAAAAACGCCCCGGAACCTTTTGCCGTAAGTACCTTGATTATTCAAAAGAAAATGGAAAATCGTGAGCTTAGATTGAAGCTCCGTTACAATGGAATTATTAAAAACCCAAGTACCCCGTTCGAATAATTTACCTAAATAGAAATTTCTACCTTAGTTAACTAACACATAGTTCGCTTTAAACGGTTCGACCCCACGTTTCACGGCGCTTATAAGATTCTTTCTATTCGCCTCGTTCACGAAGTCAAAGATAAAACCGTAAAACCTTACGATGAAATCCGCCGAATTGCTGGATGTTATAACAACGATGGGAAAAAATATATTATAACTTAATTATACACCTTATAATGGGCCAGCCATCGCTTGATCTTTACGCTCGTAATATCCTTAATATACTGTACAATCTATATATCGAACTTCGTAATATAATATAAACATATACACAGTTTCAAAAGTGGCTTAAACGACGTATTTATAGCGATATATTTAAAGGTTTCAGAAAACACCACCTGCTAATTTTTTTTTACGTATTATAAAACTATTTTACGGTTTAATTAAAACCAATATTTATTAATATAACATCTATTAAAAGTAATTTTAAAAAACGATTCGGAATAACTAATTTAATTTTTGACCCATGCTTATTAGTATCAATAACCCGTTCGAAAGGTTTTATATTAACAGGTATATAAACGGACGATATATTAAAGTCATATATCACATCGTTTTCCGCATTAAAAAAAGGAAAACTTTGGAAGGCTGGTCCAGTATGAAACCCAAGATATACTTGACCGAGTACCACATAATTAACTTTAGTAATGCCATTATCATTCTTAGGAACAGCATTTTCAGCCTTATGTAAAGGGGGCAGTTTGATAAAGTTACCCTTATTGTTTTAAATAACGTCAAACAGGCTGACGAATACAAATACTAACGCGTATTGAACGCTTAAATTACTTTTATAATATAACTGAAAGCGGTATTCAACCTCTAGGTCGCCGTGTAATATTAAATACTCCTGATAAACTTTATATTTAAAACGCTAAATAAGAGCTTTATATAACAAATACATAATCCAAAACGCAGTTTACATTTTGTACCGCTAGATATATGTATTATAAAGCTATTTATTTTTACTAACAGTTTCTTTGTAAAAATAAACATTATAATTCGTAAATAGGTTTTAATGTAGTCCTAGATAATAAAACGCCGGCTTGAAATGGCTTTAAGTTTCGTAAAATCATTATTTTTCAAAGTTTAATCAAGTGTAAACGGGTTACAAAAAACATATTAGCTTTAAAAATTTATAATATGGTGAAAGGTTTCGATTCGGGTATTACTACAGTAATAACAGTTCGGATAATTATTTCTAACCTTAGTTTATGCCCTATCCCTCTCTTTATATATACTAACTCCTTTTTATTTTATAAATATCTGGTTAATTTGAACATTATAAATAAAAAACGATTTATAATCAATATTATAATATTACGCGAGTTATATAAACGCCGAGAAATCGAGGACATGGGATAAATCGATGGAAAATCCAATCCAGCAGACGTAATAATTAAAGCTACCTCGAACAAAACATTAAAAATACTAATATCTACAAGTACACTATTTATTAAGGTTATTCGAAAGATTTTACGACACTAATAGGCCATTATACCACTTTCTCCGATTTAAAACGGTCCGGAATCCGCTATTTACGTCGCTTCCCAATTTGTACCACGGTATAAAAATTTTGTCTTTACCGGTCTTACGAATTTACCTTTATTTAACCCTACCATTTCGTAGCATTCCTAATATTTTGTTACTTTTAATTTTATATTCCTCGACCTTACCGAACTTTCCACTGTTTTTTTCTATTCAAATCTCTCATTTTACGCTGACTCTAATATACTATCATACTCTATCCTACGTATTTTAACTCTATTAAATATTTCCTCATTTGCCCCTTTTTATTTTCATTCATAATATCGCTCCGCTTTTGGCATATTGCTTTTATTTTTTATACACTTTAAGTTATATTTATTATTTATAGATGATTGTTTCTGAGGAACGCAAAGATATTAATATGACCGGACGCACCGGTCCGGCCGTAAGAGGTAACTAATGAATGTTAAAAAGAAAGGGAAAAGACGAAGTTGTCATGTCCCTACTGTTCTTCCCGTTGCCCTCCCCCTTTTTACTAACGCTACCGTCATTACAGCTATCAATGCTATTAACACTAATAAGGATATAGCCCTACTCCTTAGGTCGCATACCATTAGGTAAAGGGGTAAAGAGGTTTTTACCCTTTTTATGACGACACGCAATAACGTCATTAAACTCGTTCACATAATATATACGTAAGCCCCGTTTCCAAATAGTAATAGCAACTACCGACTTTTTGGTTCACCAGTTAATGCCTATTACTAATTAGCATCGTCGTATTTTTGTTATTTACGACCGAGGTTATTTTGAGAAGTGCTCTGGATATTGTTTTTCTAATAAATGAAATTTTTGAAAATGGGTTAAAACTTACTATAAATCTGGCAAGAGCGTAACACAGCTTCGGCTTACGACTTTAAAACCAACGAAACGGGGGCGTATTCGATACCAGTTCGTTTGTAACGGTAATAAAGAATCTAAAAACCTCTGTTTTCGTAGTAATCGTTAACAAATTTACCCGCGGCCGCGGACGCGTCATATGACACGCATGGCGTATTTATTAGTGGCTCGGGGCTACGAACCTAGGTACGTCGCTTTAATACTTTATACATTAAAGAGGCCTCACGACAAACCCTAACGATACAGAGATTTAAATAGCGAAGCAAGTCTGCTTTCTGCTCTTTATTTACAAAAACATTAAAAATAAATATACGGGTGGATTTGGGGAAGATGAACCGTGGAAAAGCTTCGTAAGGCTAAGCTTAGCGGGGCCGGAGAAAAGGCGGCGGCGGCGGGGAACAGCGAAATCAAAGGGGTAACGGCGGCAACAGGGGTAACGGTTATAAATGAAATTATACCCGATAAGGGAAAGCTATTGATGATATTGGTGGTAGCGGTTATGGTGGCGGCAGCGGTGATGGCGCGACAGCGTTCCCGCGCTAGCCGGCGCCTAACTAACCTATTTCTACGCAGCATATATTTAAAGGCATAAGGAGTATATGAGTATTAGTTAAATAAATTACGTATCGTAACGATTTGAATTAGTTAATTGAAATATAGGTTAAATTGAGTTAGGATAAGAATTTATATTAATTGTAGGTACGCGCCTTTGAAGGAAAGAAAAAGTTTTGCCTTAACCAAAAACAATATATATTTTTATATTAATCTAATACATAACAACGTAATCACCCTTACGCAATTACCCCTATAATACCCACGTAATTAAACTATCATCGGAAATAGTAAAAGGTATTATTAATAATCATATCGTTACAAATTAACTATACTAACCAGGCCCCTATTATAATTACCACTGCGGTTAGAATTTACTAATTCGAACCTTTATAATTTGTACTGCAACCACATCTTTATTAAAGAAACTGTTTTTTTGGACCTTTGCAATTTTTATTGCAACCATACTATTATTATAAAAACTATTAATTTAGATTTTTGTAATTTTTACCATAACTATACTTTCATTATAAAACTACGTATACGGAATCGCTACAATTATACTATAGCTACTGGGCTACAGGTATATAAGGAAGAAATAAAAGATTGCCTGTGTGGATATTATTATATACACTTATAGCTAGTATACATAGATCAAGTGGTAGTATACTATATTGTAAGGTACACTCCTACAAAGTGCACGGTAACTTGTCACGTTACAGGCTATACTCTTGCAAGACGAAAAGTGTATTATGCGTAGAGCGGTGTGGAATGGGTATTTCAGACAGTATGGTAAAAGAACCACTGCTCAGATGAGAGGTTTATAACCTCCCATCCGTGGCGTGCACTCTATGGAATGCCTCTTCTGTATCTATCTTTTACTACAAAAATATCAATCTTATGATTAATCTTCTAATTTATTTACTTCACGTAAGATAGGTAGAGATTTTTCCGACAAAAATATCTATATTTTTTCTGGCTTCAGCTGAACTCGTTGTGAGTTATATTATAATATTGATGTTATCATATATCAGCAGTTCATTTTTATAAAATCGTACTGATAAAGTATTTTATACGTTGAGGGAGATATAGTGAAAGAGTTTTTGAGATAAATCGGTCAAAAATCGTATAATATGTAAATAAATAAAAAACTAAATGTATTTAAGCGTTTCAAAGAAAACTTTTAGCGCTTTCTAGTTTGAAAAAGGTGTAGATGAAGCGTAATTACGACGTGATCAAGCGTTTGGAACTAATTGTTCAATATTTAAATTAGTAAATTTAAACTTCGTAAATAAAGATTTTAATAAACAGTTTGTAAGAAGTAAGAAGAGGTAGGGGAAAAGGGGAAAAATCAGGTATTTAAAATAGGAAGATGTTGTATAAGGATTAAGATGATGTGGTAACTATTTTGAATTTTATGTTTGTAGTTCGCGAAATATGTTAAAACGTTTCAAATATTATATTTATCATTTACGCCATATATTAAAGCGTTTCGAAAGGTTAGTTAAGTGTTTTGTGTATGTTTATGAAGAAATAAAATTCGAAAGCTATTTTTAAGGGTTAGGGTAATATTAAAGGCGCTCTAAGAATGTTTTAACCGGTTTAGAAATATATGTAACCGGTTAAAATATTACGTTAAACGCTCTTTAAATCTGCTGAAACGTTGTAAAAGTTGTTTTAGACGCTCTCTAGATTTAACGAAACGCTTTGAAAGTTATTTTTGGATAGGTCCCAACGAAGGGTTCCGAAAATTAATAGGTTACGTGGTCGATACATGATAAAACTCTTTTAAAAAGTGTATAGATATATCTAAAACTCTGATCGAATTGCATAACAAAGCTTTTAATAATTAAAGGGCACCAAATTAATAATTTCGTATTAAAGCTGTTCTTTTTAAAGTCACTCCGTATTTTACAGACTTTTCAAACTTCCGTAGGTTTTGTGTAAAACGTAATATTAGCATACGAAACAGTTGGGTCCGCTAAAGCATCCCGTTATGAGTATATAGATAAAATTCGTTTCTTTTTTACTCGGCTATCTATAATCAACCAAGTCGGCTACTAATTAGTATTGGTAAGGTCTGTATCGTATACGTTAATGTAAAAAAAAGTAAAAGATAAAATAGTATTAATAATAAATAGATTATATTAGAGGGGTAAAAGTTATTTGAAGAGTGCATGCCTTAGTTAAAAGCTTAAAAGCTTTCAACCGGAGCGTGGCACTCTACTATATCCTTTGCCAACATCCTTCCTAGGGTGTGACATGCTATTATACACTCTGTAAGCGTGAATCTCATATTTTTACACGTTATCGTGTACTCTGTAAGAGTGCAACTTATAGTGTGATACGTTATCGTAAACTCTACAAGAGTGCATCCTACAGAATGAAAGTTTGTTTACTATAGGGATATTTAATCATATCCAAAGAATCGTTCTATTAAAACTACCATATATATCACATAGAAAATACCCTTCGGGTTCAGTTATGCGATATATTAAACCGCTATAGGAGCTTGTGAAAATAAAAGTTTATGAATTCTTAATCTATTGGTTGCATTTTAAGTCAAAGTAAGACATAAAGCCTTTAGCATATTATACGTACTTATTCATAACGTAAAAGGAAAGTTTTAGCTTGGTAAGTACACAAATTAACGATAACCTTTTTATTAAACCTACTGACTTTCTCTCATCATAATAATGAACGATTAAAGATTCGAAGTTCTAAAAGTATAAACCAGTCGAGACTTTGGCAAAAGGTAACCAACTAAACTTTAACAAATTATCAATACAAAAACTTAATATTAATGATGTTTATCTCAATTTCGTTAAAAGGGTTAACACGCCAATTTAACCATAACTGACAAAACTAATATTGCTAGAGTTTGACAGTATTTAAAGCAACGTACCCATAGTAATTATATCGCCAGCTTATACCAACCAAATATCTTTTAGGACTTATCAATTACGATATAAACATAAAATTTGACGGATGAAAACTGTAACCGGCTGAATAAAAGGACAAACAGACATATACGGAATTGAAATCAAGTAATTAATATAGTTCCGATTAACCTATTAAAAGCCAAGTAAATAATCTGTACAAACGACTCCTTTGCGAATAACACAAAACTGTCGTTATAAATCGCTTTCCTGATAACCCTAGTTAATGAAGATAAATAAGAAAACCAATTTAATATTGTCGGAATCCTTATCCATTAGACTTTTATTAAATTCAAAAGGAATACATCAGACATATTAACTTTAGAGGCTTACGGTATAATAGCCGGTTTCTATATAGCCATAATATTGGGTGAAACACTTAACGTGATTACCAAATAATTGAAAATTCCCTTTATCCCAGTAGTAATTTATACCGACTTAAATGTGTTTTTTATAAAATACCTTTCCAAGCTCGGAACGACTAGCAAAAAACGCACAATAATCGATGAAATAGCACTTCTCAAAACAAACAAAGTTATTAAGATTAATGGAATTCGATTGATTAATATCAAAAACAAACCCGCTAATACTATAACGAAAACTTCGTTGAACAAAGCTCTTAAAAGGTTTACGGACAATAACTGACTAATTATACATATTAAAAGCTACGTTAACAAACTACCTAGTAAAGTTAAATCATGTGCTACCAAATAATGATACCCTGGAAAACTGGAAAATTGTTGAGGGAATAACACTGGTAATTTAATTAACTCTCACTGTGAAGTTGTAAGACTATACAAGTTTGTAGTAGAAAACTTATTTGTGGGAAATGAGAATGCTAGAATTTGAAAATGTAAGGAAACTGGAGTTGATAAAGGTGCAATTCATTATCAACCTAAAGGATTTGGTAGACTATACTAACGTATACGCACAAAATAAAAAGCCGCTAGTATTGGAATAGTAGTAATTATAATGTAATAAGTCAACTTTACTTACAGTAAAGTTAACTAAGCTGACTACAAGTTAAGCACAGTATGCGCCAACTTCATACAAAGGTTCAGAACAAGCAATTAACTATACAAATTACTGCGTGGACCGGCTAGCAGTCTGTAAAACTTAAAACAATACATATATAACTTGATCATTACAATACCACTGTTACATTAACTAATAGAATAGACAATATTGAAACGTTTAAATGCCTATTAGTCAAGGACTACGGGTAAAACCCATCACTTCATCATTGGTATTTCTTCTTAAACTATTTCAATGCAACTAAGACACGTGAATATAACTGTAAAATTTAACGATTTTTTTTTATATTTCGTTTACTGAATTTGCAAGACAAAACAATAATCATTAAGACTTTGATTATATGATATTTATCTTCGAAAAGAAGACAATCGTTATAAATTGAATAAATTATTTCATAGTTTTTCTTTCATACAAGTATTTTGTCAATGAAATTGGTAAAGTAGGAAGTTGTATTTTAATCAGATGAAATCGAATTCGAATGATCAATATATAATTTGTATATATATTGTCGATTATCATTATCACAATCTTTTGGTAATGTTTTTTATCAGCTCTCTAGAATTTTACGGTATATATAGTCATGACTTTCTACGACTATATAGCTAGCCATTCGAAATTAGCTATTAAATATTCCTGTTCCTTTTTAAATCTTAACAAAAACAATACAACTCCAGATGAAGTATCTATGCTTAAAGATCATCCAGAACTAATCAATATGTCAAACGGATTTTAAATTTATAAGATTTCAAAGACCTTCTATCGGGTTTATAGGTGTAGAAGCCATCTAAATCAGGCAAAAATATTTTCTATAATATAAGGAACAAAAGTTACTAATGAGACTAATTAATGTAAATTAAATAAACAATACCCTAACATCTTTCTTAAACCAGTTCAAAGAATTGATAAATACGTAGAACCTCTGCATTTGAACCAGAAACATATATTGACTATGTAGTTAACCTCCTAATTGAAGCTTGTTCACACGCGGATGAGTTCTGCAATGTCTGTGACTAAAATCAATCTCAATAAGTTTATCAGCATACCTCTTAACTTGAACAAGTCTATAAATGATAAAATTCGTCAAACTTATATACTTACACCAGTTTCAACCTATTAACAAACAGATTTATTTACTGAAGCCAGTCTAAAATACTTACATTTTCCTTTATTCTCTTCAAATCACGTTCCAACCTACTTTGTTTTTGGTATACGCGTTTTATTTCACTTCATTGTTTTAGCATTTATTACCCCTTATATCCCTATTATTTATCTATTTCATTTTCCTACCTTTTGAGTTTAAAACACGTTTTATACCTTGTATTTTTGTTTTTGAACATACTTTGTACTCATCATTTTACCTGTATTTTATTTTACTCTTTGTTGACAACTAAAACTTTTTAACGATACTTATATCACAGTTATATGTTTTTCTGGAAAATGTTTCATTCATTTCATTCCCAAATTTATTTTAAAACTCTAACATAATCAATAAGTTGAAAAGTTTATCAATATGGAATTACTTTCAAAAATGTCTTGTTTATATTATGATAATGTGTTTAAATTTCGAAAGAAGTTGAGAGAGCAAATTTTTTATGTGTGCTAGAAATGATGATTTGAATTTCGACTTAGAAATTTCAAATGAAAATCTATGACCGACAAATCATTATAGGCCAATTAATTGTCAACACAATAAGTCTGCTTATCATCCCAATCCCAACTCATTACTTTGCCCATTAAATATTCCCATATTACCATTATCTTAACCTTATTATAAAATCATTACCAATTCTCGGTTTGAAACAATTCTTCAAATAAATGGTTTGAGAAGGAACAAATATTATTGGGCGGTTTGGGCTATAGCAACCAGTAATTTATAATACAAGTAGGAAAAAAAAATAACATTTTTAATAATAACAACACAAATTTAACTCCCGATAATTACTTTGTGGAGGATTATACTATAACCAAAAATATGTTTGTAAATACGTGAATTTGTCATGATTATATTAACAAAATTTCAAATACAATTAATTACGTCTAAAAACGATTGAAAGTACTATAAAAATAATGGTTATAGTGATGAGAATAATTACAGAAACAATAAAGATAGTTATTGGTATTGATATTGATTTTCATATATAAATTCACGTATTTGTTTTAAAGATTATAGGCATATATCCGTATTTTTATTCAAATATAAAAATAACAATATAGATACCAAGTTCATCATAACTCTTACAGTCTTTTCAAGCTATCCAATATCAATCTTTTAGGGCTATATAACATACTTCATCATTTTTTATAAGACCTATATAGCTGATTATTTGAGGCCAACTATAAAACATTTCTGTTCTCTTCCTTAAACCCAACCAAAACAATACAACATCACTTCAAGTATGCATACTCGAACCCCAACACATGTAATTGAATGATTTTGAAAAATAGATCCAAAATCGTCTAACTTGGAAAAACTATCAATAGTGAAGCGGGGAATTTAGCGTTTAAAGCTCTTGTAAAATAAGAAGCTATTATATTTAACTTCGTTTTACTTGTAATCGGATTAAGATTTTTCAATCACTTTTCATATATAGATGAAGTTAAATTACGAAGTAGATAGTGATTTGAAAACGGAATTACATTATATCAAGCTATCAATTACATAGCCGTTCAAGTAACGAAGCATATAAAAACGTATTACTAAGCAAACTTGCTTACAATATCTGTATTTACTATGAAAGATAATCTATTTATTAGAAAAAAAATTGTAAAAAAATATAATAACTCAAACTATATATAATACTTGAAAATTACATATTGAACGATATTTTCAGTGATAATACCGAATGAAAAACTATCAATAGATGTAATTATTCTATACTTTATATATAAACTATACACACATTACATATAATAATACGTAACTTTAACCGTAGTAACAACTACTTTTATTCATAATAAATATCTTCGTAGATTTGTTATGAAAATATGTGGATAATTCAAATAGGGTGAATATTATTCTTCACGATACTTATTTAAGTTAACGTTGAAGGTAAAGGCGTAGATGTATGTATTAACATTAAATCAACCCGAAAAGCGGCCAACAATACTAATCTATATACCCGGTAAATTCCCGGCGGTTTTCGCCACTACCACAATATCTGGGAAACGTACATTAATATATGACATTGTGTATAACTTCTAGATGTAAGGATATATGTATCGCTGCCATTGATATTTTGAGTCCAGCGTAAAGCCGACATTTCGTCCGCAAAAGTAACGTGCTATGTATCCGATCCTACGGAGACAGCGTATAATATTTATACCGTACTTCTTTAGCGGATGTTCCGGTGGAACTCGATCTCGTGCTGCACTGTTCTGCCAGGAAGAGTAAAGTGCAGTATTTGGGGTATGGAGCCGGCTTGTCCACGGGTCCTGGGCTGGTCATCCTACCTCAAACCATTTCCACTTGAACTTCTAAATAGAAGGTGCTTCGTGTACTTGAAAGAGCTAAAACACACACAATCTCTCAAACCCATCTCGAAAGATATCTTTCTTACAAGCCAGTCAATAATTTGGCAGGCGGCTTTTGGCTGTCATTAGAAACTAGACGTTCCTCCTTCTTCCTACAGGCTCAAGCTATGATCCCTGACCTTGCTGTCGTGAGCTGATCCCACAGGTTTCTTCCAAATACAGCAAGTAATGGGGAAAGTAATGGGAAGAGCGGGCGCTATCGATTCAAGCTCTCGAGCATCATCATTTTCCTTTTCTCTCCCGTACTCATCTACTCCAGACACGACATAATAATGTTTATCAAGCCTTTTGTGGTCTCCATCGTGGCTTTCGCGGCTCTTGCAGTTGCGGGATCCAGTTCCACAGCTTGTAACGGCCACTCTGAGCTTTGTGCACGGAAGTACAGTAATGTCACCTTCATCGGGGCCCATGACAGCCCCTTCGTCGGCGATAGCCCGTCAGACAATCAGCTTGTCCCGCTCGCCGAGCAGCTCGCTCTGGGAGTACGCTTTCTCCAGGCGCAGACCCACGACTATGAGGGCATCATCCATCTTTGCCACGCGGACTGTTTCCTAAGAGATGCTGGTCCACTCGATGAACTTTTGACGCCTGTTAAAGCGTTCTTGGATGCTAACCCCGCTGAGGTTGTCACGATACTACTGACCAACCCAGACGCCATCAAGGCCTCAGCCTACTATCAGGCCTTCAAACGCGTGCGCCTCAACGAATATGCCTTTGCACTGGAGGGGAAATTTGAAGGGGACCAGTGGCCCACGCTAGGGGAGATGATCTCCATGGGAAAGAGACTTGTCGTCTTTATGGGTTTGTAAATCCAATGCACAACGACTATGATGCAAAAAAACAGAACGAGTGATTGACACACCTATAATTCCAGACCATGTATACCCAGCGGATTCCATCCCCTATATCATCAGCGAGTTCGACAAAAATATCATGTTAGCCATGCATCTGTAACTTGGCCCTCGCAAAATTGGGGTCAGACTGACGTGGGCGTTTGAAACTGCGCAGTGAGACACCCTATGAGTAAGTCCTCCTCGGTGCCTGTTATCTCAATCAACTCGATACGCTTGAGGGAACCCCCCTTTCGACACTCACCAAGAGCACCGGTTCTCACACATGGGTCCGCCTGACAACTGGTATCAACAGATGCACGAGGCTGATCAATCCCGCGGACTGTCCGATCGACCGGCCGGCCGGTGCTGGCCCGGGTGATGGCATGCTCCTTATGAATCATTTGCTACAAGTCAACCACTCAGGAATTTTGATCCCTGATAGTTGCGCCGCTATTGTCACAAACTCGGTGAAGTATATCAACCGCCATGTCAAAGGTTGCCAGACAAAATGGGGCAAAACTCCATCCTTCATTCTGGTGGGTACCTGGTGTCAATGGCCACTTGTGGATCCAAGCGTCACTTGCTGATATGCGATCCTTCAACTTCCAGCTCGATTGGATCAATGTTGGAGATGCGATGCTAGTGCAGGATATCGTGAACGGGCTTACGCCGCTTCCTTCTTCGGGGCAAGACATTACTGTTCCCGGAAAGCTGGCAGGTTAAGATACAGACTCGAACATGCTATAGTCTGACACGTTGTAAAGATCGAGAGACCTTCAAAAAGAAGGGGAGAAACTAGGCTTACAACCTCTTTGCTTGCGCTGTTTCCTGAGATTGTGGCAGCCCAGAAACTGGAAGGGGCTACCAGTAAGCAAGGGCCAAACATATGTAGGTGGATTTCCGCCCTAATTAGTTGATATTAGTATTAAAAATTACCAGCTAAAGTTTATTCATAATTCGTTTTCACAATTGATCAGGATGATATACCTTTCTAATTCAATTTCTTTTTTAAAATTGTATTTCATTAATCAAAAGGTTTTTTTTAGCATTGAACTAATTTTATATCACTATTTTTCGTAGTATATATATATATATCATGAAACACAACCTCGGTTTTATCAATTAGAACGTTAGTAGGTACAGAACGTATATATTATTCTTATTTCCTTGGAAGTAAACGTAGGTTATAAATTGGTTATAATGAAAAAAAAGTAATTCATTTTCTAAATTTGGTTTCTATTATCAATGAATATACAATGTGAATATTACTCAGGTTGATTGACTTTTTCCATTATAAAAATTTCGTTCATTTCACTTTTATTACATTATTGACTATAATTACATTTTACTTAAACTAATGATACTAGGAAAGTAGATATTATTAAAAACTTTCTTCCCAAAATAATCGAACGCGTTACTTCTAAAATAAACATTTTTTGCAGAACTATTAGCAGGTTGAAAATTTTTCTTTACAGCTTTTTAATATTGTTAATAGAACTTTTTGAACCTTTGAATATATAGCGCCTATTTTATTTCTATTACATTGTTTACTGTAATTACACTATACTCAAACTCATAATACTGGGAAGGTAGATATTATCACAAACTTTATTCCAAAAATAATTGAACGCATTACTTTCAAAATAAACTTTTTTTTTTTGCAGAACTATTGGCAGGTTCCAAAAGTTGCTTTATACTTTGTTAATATTGTTAATAGCATCTTTTCACCCTTTGAAAATATAGTTCGTTAATGTATTATATATAACATTGACTGCTTCTAACATTTTTTGCAATTATAAAAACTAGTCAAACATTGCCTTTAGGTTTTTCTCTAATATTAATTACAGCAGTTAATTTTTTTTAACAATGTGAATTTTTTTTCTAAATACATATTCACGTAAAATAGTGCAAGCTATTTTTCTACTCTCATTATTTCCTTAATGCGAGACTTATGCTTAAGTGAAGGATTTTGAGATGTTTAATGTATAGATATTTATGATTACTTATGGTTGTATAATATATATATATATATATAACTCTTTGTAGTATTATATTAGTAAAATACAATTTCATAAAAGTAAAATTGTAATCTTATATGAATCTGTTGTTTTGTAACGGTATATTCTTGTAGATAAGTGTATTTATTTAGCTACTAATCCACTTCATCAACAGATATAAATTAGTAAATCGATCCTTTATATTTCATTACGTTAAAACTTTTCAATGTTCTATACGCATCTATTAAAAAAAAATTCATGTTTAAATATTAATATGAATTTACATTTAGGAATGGCCTTTTTTATTATTATTTTATTCTTGGAAACTTTAATCTGCATGGTAATTCTGATAGGTTTTTTTTTTTACGTATGAATTGATAGATTACATCGTTTTATGAATATTACCCCTACTGTTTCATTACTTTTTCATAACGAAACAACATTCATAATACAGCGATGTTTTATCTTTCTTATTAATTGATCAATAAAATCGTTTTGTGCATATAAATTCAAGTTTTAGTATATATTTTGCAGTTACAAGATGATTTTTTTGTAGAAGTTGATATATTTGCGATACTTGAAATTGGGGTGTTACCAATAATATTGGCCAAATTTACCAACGTCGGCACGATTTTGATTTAAATCCTTTTCATTTATGAGAATCTGTAGATACGCGACGCTAATAGAAATAAAATATGGATGTTAATCTAGGAAAATTAGGGTTTATGGTACGGTAAATAGGGTTTAAGAGGGACAATGTATCGGATTTTAAAGTGAAAGGGAGATATTTGTCAACGCGAATTATTAAGTTGGTTATAAGATACTTTTTCTGGATTGAAATGGAGTGGTTTGAAGTTAGGAGGGTCCATCATGATTGCTTCTAGTATAGAAAGATAATTGAATATACTTAATTATATGAAATGAATATTGAAATATATATGAATTGAGTCGAAAGGTTGATTAAATAAGTGTAAATAGTAGCAATGACCGTGTTTTCTACCATTACAGCGAGTTATTGACGTTGAATTTGAACAAGACACGTTAGCAATCGTAGTTAATTGGACTTTAAATTTACTGTGTTTCAACCGATATTTTTAAGGAACAATTTAATATGTTTAATGAATTTAAAGGGATAGTATAATAGCTAAAGGTATGGTTAGGAGTGAGATTAAGTAGAGGTAAAAAGTGATAGTTGGTATTAACATTTGTGATCCAATGTTTATTGATGGATTAATATTTGGTAATCTAATATCTGTAGTTCGTGAGGTAAATCATTTTCAATTCTATTTTAATTAGAGGAATTTAATATATTCTATCGATTGAAGACTCCAGTAAAATGATTGGAATGAAGGATTAAGAGTTGATTGGAAAGGGTAAAAGTTGATGATAACCGCGTTTTCAAAACTCTGAAAAGAGATATAAAATAAATATTCGAAGGGAGCACCGCTATGATTGTAGTTGATTATGCATAAAGTTTGCTACATATTTATAACGACTTGGAGATAGGGTTAAACATATGAAGTTGTTCAAAAGAGATTGTAGAATATATGAAAATAATATGAAAATTTTGGTTAAATGATAATTATTAAAAGTTATAAGAAGTAATGTTAGTATTAAGGTGGTTTTTTTTTTTTAAAAAAAAAGGTGGTTAGATACCCGCAATTGAAAAGTTTTACTATATATACCTTGATTATACAGATGGAATTTCACGTAGTAATTTAATTATAAACATATAAAAAGGTTGAAACAAAATATGAAGAATTCATTCAAGAATTTTGTTCATTTATACCTTTTTGTTTACGGTGATTATAATGTGATTATTTTTGTTTTTGAGGAGAGAGCCAACCTATAATTCTTATATTTCATTGTTTTAAAATACTATAATATATTTGGTATTACTTTCAATAAAATAGTTGCGCTTTTTATTAATTAGGAAGGTTGCATAGGTTGTTCACCAAAAGAACTTGATTTCGATTGCGGTTAACTAGGTTAAAATACTTGATAAAGTCCTGATTTTAGGCGGTTAGATTTTTGTAGTTCGCCAGTTTAAACTGACTTGCCGATATCATAAAGGGATCATCTATCGTAGTAGATTAATTGAAAGAGTCTATACAAAAGCCAAAATGTTTGTAAAAACCACGAATTTAATAAAACTTAGGTATAACGTTTAGAGACATTAAATATGAAGCGTGTTATATATAATGAAAATACGTTAAGATTAGTATTTAGTACCAATGAATGTTTTATATACATACGTAAATCAATAGATGAAAAACTTAACAAGAGAGGTTTTGTAAGCCGGTTGTTGTACCCACTAACCTATAACATCATACTTTATTAAACAACTTACCAAGATTAAGTTTAAATATCTTTAGTAATAAAATTAGGCTAGAAGGTTTCTTTTGCACAAAGTTTATATGTTTAAGTCAAGAGTTACATTTCAATCAATACTTGTCTTTAATAATTAATATTGTTAGTTGAAATTGTTAGTTTCACTTGACTATTCAATACTAATTATAGTGTATCACAAATATACTAGTGATGAAATCTTGATTTATACAATAGATATATACTAACACTACTCTACTGAAAATCAAGTATAAACCTATTAACAATTGTTATAAGTTAAAACTGGAAATTTATAACCTTGATCAAAACTGTAATACTTTTATGAAAACTTAACCTATTAATGAACAACTAAAACCAAGAAGAATGTTTACCAATAATGACAGATATTTCTAGAAAAATACAATATATTTAAATATTTAACGGTTATAGGAAACGTATTTATCAAGTAATAACTTGTATTCCGTTGTTCTTAGAAGATGGTAAAAAGAAAACAATTTTTGGAATGATATCCAACTTTGCAAATATTTTAATCAAGGCTTCAGTAACATTGGATAAGCGAATAATGTTGATTGTAATCATCTTGAACAGATTCACAAAACCATTTGTAATTTACCCATGAAGGTTTTTAAATGCAACAAAAATATCGAATAATACATACACCTGTTTAAAACCAACAAATATGATTATTTAAAAAAAAACGTTCATCAATAATGTTTAAAAAGAATTATGTGGAAAACTATTAACGATTCTTATAAGTTAAAACTTGATATCTATAATGTATATTAATAATGGACTACTATTAATCTAAATATAGATATTAATTAACAATTACAACTAATAACAATGTTCATTGATAATAATACATATTTAGAATAAATTACAATTTTTGGAATTATTTAACAGCAATGGAAATGATATTTATCAGTAACAAATTTGGAATGCCTCTGGTTCGGAAGAAGGTATAAATAATAAATCATTTGAATAATGACTATCTTGGAAAACAATTTAATCATGGTTCTACTAACTTTACATAAACAAAGAATGTGTATTTTTTACCTTATTTAAGAAATTAAAGAAACCGTTTGTAATTAACCGACAAAGGTTTTTAAATGCACAAAACACATCGATGACTACCGACGACCCTTCAAAACTACCCAATAAAAATTTGAAACAACATAAAGCTCGATGATAACGTTTATTTACACATATCTAACCTACTAACGTAACGCTATAAAATCATCCAAATAAATACATAAGAATTAACATCTCCGAAATATATAACCATAACAGATTGCATAAACATAATAGTAAAACAATGAATGAAAGAAACCTACAAAACCACGCATAAATATTATACTGAAAGTAATACAAATATATTTTAATAAGAATATGAAAGTAAGAAATCTCATTCATAATATATAATGACTTGTACTGTTGAATTATTTATGAGGATAGGAACAAGTGGAAATAAAAATACGTTTCTGTCGGTAGGCCTCGCCAATGATAGGTCTTTAGACGTCGCAACGTTGTCGATTCGATTGGTTGAAGTAACAGTAGTATTGCATGGTTAAGTGGTGGATGTATTGTTCTAGATTTGGCAGACCGCTAGCCGGTCTGCACAGTAATTTGTATGGCTAATTGCTTGGCCCATGCCATATTGTGAAGTGGGAGCATACTGCACTTGAACTACAGTCAATACAGTAGACCCACAAACAATACACTCAACTTGCAGTCAGTATAGTCAACTTTACTGTAAGTAAAGTTGACTTACTGCACTGCAATTACTACTATTCCAACAGTTTCATTAATTTGAGACATGATTCAGAAACTGCAAATGAAACTGACAAAGAAAAATACAGAAACGTTACAGTCAAGTTGAAAGCGAGATTTAATAGAAGATAAATGCAAAGCTTTTGGATTCGTAACACTGTGTTAAATTTTTGGTTTCTGTAGTTTATCATCACTTGACAGTGCCTACTATCAAGCGAGTATATTGCGACTCACACTAATGTAAAAAGTACATGTACCGGCGAGAAAGCTGGCAACGTGAGTGTTCCTACCTAAACACAACCACCTTATTCGAAAATTCATGTTTTCAAGCTATATTGTATAATCTGTTAAACAAAATATTATGAATCAAAGCTTTTTGGTCCCCGAATAAAATAAAAATACAAATTCAAAGCTCATATTATACACCTGTAGCCTGTTTTCAAACAATATGTTGTAAGTATATCATAAATGCCAAAAAGATTTTATAACCAACCGTATTGGTCGTCACTGCGTGCGTCAAAGCTATTGGGGTCTACAAATATAAACCATATTTTTATCAGTTTTTCCATGTGTCACGTGAAAGAGGGATGACACTACTATATGTTACAAAAAAAATTCGAACTAGTATACTTGTAATAGAGTAAAATCTATCGCCTAGTATTCATAATCTTTGCTCATAGAACGAAACCACAGTTAATGATTTTGCTAAAATTCGAACCTTAAGTTAGCCTTCCAAACAAGGCCTTAAGATACCCTACAGTTTAGAGACCCGTAACATTATACGGGTATAAAAACTGTACTTTTGGCCAGTGTATGCTGTGCGGCCATCGCAGTCCTTGTTCGACTCCTACTCGTATCAAAGACCTGACAGCGGTTTTAAAGGAGTGAAAGAACCTGTAAAACAACTAAGAGTGAAAAAGATTATAAAAAGGGGGTATATCACTGGGCGGGTAGTGTTCCAGGAAAAGTCTTCAGTGGATAGCTAAAGCTATCCAAAGTAAAGTTAAAGGCTCTAATAAGCGGGCAGGACGCTGGTATAAGTAATAACAGATGATAAATAAGATGAAGTCGTATACAAGCGTTTATAATAAAGGGTTTTAAGGTTTTGAAACGCAAAAAAAACAGCGTTTGTTCGTACCATAGTATAGGTTTGGGAGGCTTCGTTTGCATAAATAACAAGGGATAGAATAGTTATTTGTGGGAGCTTATTTTTGTATCCACTGCTGCGCGGGTGGTGCGCCGTGTTAAAAACGATCTTCATAGCCAAAAATAGGTCACCGGAAAAGATTTAAGTGGTAATAAAGCCGCTTAGTGATATTGAGTTGAATGGGATGTATTTGAAGTGATAATGTTAAGAACGACTGGACTTTGGGAAAAAAATCGAAAGTAGACACTATGAGGGTTTATAGTGTAGGCCCTGAACCTTTCTTAATAAGGGGTTCCATGCACCTACGCCAAGGAAGTTGATGTCAGGTCGAAGATGTTATGTCTTTTTTAGATGACAACGGATGAATTCCTGTCAAAAGACACCATAGAATCACGTTATATAAACAAAACAAGTTCGGCATATCATTAAATTTGCGTTGAGGATGTACTTGAAAACTCCCCAAATAATAAAAAACCTTTACCATTTTTATTTTGAATAACCAAAAATCTTTAGTGGAAAATAGTATTGCCAACGCCTAAAGAAATTACGTTTAACGTAAAGTTTATGTTCAAAACGATGTGAAATAATTTTTACACTAGTGTAAGACGTCCAAACTTCACCTTCTATCAAATTGAACTATCACAGTTTGTTAATATTTTACCCGTCGAATTTTGATTAAGATACATACATCTGAATTATTGGCTATTTTAGAAATAATCCCGTTGCCATTTGAATAATAGCCAGATGTCAATGTTATATTCGCCGATCGCCCTTTTTCTATTTTTCAAGCTTAATCATACCGATTCATATAAATTTAATTACCCAAGAAAAAAAAAACCGTGTTACATCTAAATTAAGAGGATATTTAAAGAATTAAACTTTCAAACTTTGTATAATGTTGTAAAAAAAAAACAATTCCGTGTTTTAGAATACATTGAAACGAGTTGAATCGCGTTGAGAAAGGTTAACAACTATAACAACTTAGCTTTACCAGCGTTGTGGGATTATGTTTTGATCTCAACCATATTTCAAAGGAAAATATGAATAACTTAGTATAGGATATGCTCGAACGGATTTTTGAAGAAGTTAGGTCGACAATACCAAATTATTCGAAGCTTTGGATAAAGGTTTTATCTTGCGTAAGATCGTAGACCCATTAATACAGAAGAAATATTTTAACAGGAAAGGTAGTCTCAACTCTCCGTATTTTCAAAATAAAGGATTAAACGAAAAAAGTTACAGATTGTTTGTAAATTGCTTGATAACTAGTGTCTGAAGAGTAATGCGAAACATTCACGATTTCATTACGTATCTGGAATATTTTCTACAATGAAATCATATTGCAGAGTTCGTATTTCTTCAAGCTATCAAAGTTCAAATAACATTAAGATTAAAAACCGTTACAACAATCTCAATATTAGAAAAGAATTGAAAACCCTTACTTTTTTAATCATTTTTATGTAATGATTACACTAAATACCCGTGAGTAAATAGAAGGTGTCAGGGGGTTTATGTTAGCAGTAAGGTAGCAGAGGTAACAAAGGTGCAATATCAAGAAGATGTTTGTTCGTGCTGTAGAATGATCACTAGCCGTTAGGCTATTCAGGTGTGTAGACTGAATACTTAGATTAACAACTGAAGAGCTATGAAGGAAATACTATCTGTGTGGTGATGATCGTGTTCTTATGTATCTGTGCCTTCATACTGTCTTCAGTACTGGACCGCTGGAGTCGCTGTCGGTTCCATCGGTCCTGTATAATTGACTGGACCGCTGTCGGTCCCATCGGTCCTTCCCTATCCAGGGTTGCTGACATAAGAGAAGTTCCCCGCCTGATGCTAGACTTCAGGTTTTTTAGTGGCGCAGTGTTGCATACTGGCCTGCTTCCTGGCCCAACCTCTGTCTGGGTTATAACATTATACCGAGCTTAATATCATTTACGCCTTTCATGATAGCTTTAATATGAAAGAAAACATGTACCAAATTGCTTTGATTACTTATAACGGGGTTCAAATGATATTGATGATGTTTTTGGATGATATAATATGTTAACCTCAAGGAAACAATTTATTAATGACGTTCTGAACGATTGAACACATTTTACCTATAAGGATTATTTGAATAATATGTTAATTCATTATGAATTGCATGAAGAGTATCTTTTCCATGTAACTGTGACAATGACAGTATGAATTCAATAGTGTTCAATATAAACATTAAGAAACGCCACTAAAAATTATGAAATTTAGTGGCATATGTATATACGTGTATCTCGTTAAAATAAGTATAGTTTCTCATAAAACGTAGGGAAAAGGCTAAATGGAAACCCATACAATTTAGTATATAACTTGGCTAGCGGTTTACTAAACTTAAATTTGACTGACCAATACTTTTAATGTCATAAAACTTATTACTTCAACTAGCTATTTGAATTCACAACTGCGGCTAATTCAATATCTACTAATACTAATTATTAATTAACTTAGTTGAAGTAAAGATATATAAGGGAAAAGAGAGATATATAGCTATTAAAAGTAACTTTGATTTAATATATTAAAAGATTTCTATTTCAAAACGCTTCGAAAGGTCACGTGATTAGACAGCGTCGTTTTGGAAAATTATTAAAAAGTTATTTACGTTACCACTTAAAGAAACAATTGAAAATCTTCTACTACACTTTTTTCAAAAAGCAGAAGCCAAGATCCTAATAATTCATTAATTTAGTAAATGAATCTACTAAGTTTGTGTGCATACATTAAATAAAACAAAATCTAAAGTGTTAAAAATAACGAATATCAAGTAAATATTCGTAAAAATATTCGGAAAATAAAACGGTATCTTGGTGGATAAAACGCTTTTTGTAGACTCAGATAATATTTTTTCACTCGTCTTTCCTAATACAACACGCCGAGTGCCCAAAACTATTAGTGCTGCAGCCAACTTATACTTAGAATCCCTAATACGACAGGAGTGTACAAGAGCAATTACTGGTTTGAGTTGCGATTTGTTGTTGTATAAGGGAAGGTTTAAGATTAGGGGTCGTATTGATATGAGGTTCCATTTGTTTTGTGGGCCGCGACGCACGGACCATCGCGCGCGTGCAGGGGTCCCCCATCAATAACAGCGATCACATTACACCCCACGACGCCCACGCATCACTTTTACGCGTTTCACTTACGCCCTTCATACAAACTACTTTTCTGTATTTTGCTTTATAAAGCCCTTTTTCTTAAAGGCCCACAAAATTTCATTCTTGGCGCAAGCAGGCGCCGGGCGAGGATAAAAATGGCCGCGCTTTATAGCCTAACCAAAATTAAAATTTACATGTCTACAGGTCTCTAAATTGTAGGATACCCTAAGTTTTTGACTGTAGGGATAGCACGGAGTCCCGAAGACCTGTACGGGCTCTCCGCGGTCCTGTAATACAATCCCAACCGCCGGTATCTATAGGATTATTTTGTAGCAAGTAGTGCAACAATTTTGTAATTGGTATTGCCCGGTGATAGTAAAACACACACACATACACATACACACCAGGCGCCTACAACTGTTAGTGTTGAAACCAACTTATAGTCAGGATTACTAACAAGACGAGATTTTCTATGGCTCTAGCTGACCTTAACGCCTACTAAGACTAACGATACTAAATATGTAACAGGCGAACTTACGAATAAACAGATATGTTCTGCGTGAACCCTTCAAAATCCTGGGTAAAATCTTGAAACTATTAATGATCCCTGGCGGAACAAGATATTTTTTCTATAACTACCGAACTTTTTGGCTTAGAGGGCTTTAAAAGGGCTTTCAACACTTAACAGCATAACTTAGCAATATGCGAAAGCCTCTTCATCGCGGATGCGAACGCTTTAAACGCCTTCATTATCCGTTTTAACGGATTCTATTATACGGAATATCGTGCTTTCATGTTACGCATAACTTAGTTTACTATCGATCACCTTGAATGAAAAATCTCTAACTCTACAATCAAAGAATCCAACTAGTCTTTATGCATCCGACAACGAAAAACATCTTATACTAACCATGGTATCAAAACTGTCTAATTTATATCTAAATTAATAGATAAGATATAAACGTCAAATAAGGTCTCAACGAAATTTATTTAAGCTGTTGTAACTGGTCGTAACTAGCGTTCAACGTGAACTACACCATTAATTACCCCCTTGACTTCTATATTTCAAAATAACTCACTTTTTGTCTCATATAAAGCGTACGTAATTTAGAGTATTGAACCTTAATAAGCAACAGAAACTTCAAGATTTACTTTTTATTTAGAATTTTGGAGGGAAATTACTATAACATCCATAGTTATAACCTCTCATAAACTCTTGAAAAGGTTTCAATTCAAGTTATTGGCCTCAAAGTGAGGAAAAAACCATCTCTTTTAAATTTTTCATCCGCTTTTACGAACTCATTATCCGGGGAAAGCTCCTCTTAAAAAGATTCTCCCTTTCTTCTTAGTAAATTTGAAAGGTAACTCCATGACTCTATACCAAAATTGGTATATTGAAGTTATTCCCATCGACTCTGAAATCATGTCCCTTTCGTTTCAATATTAATATATCGAGGCCCTAATGATAATAAATAAAAGGATCATAATAGAAAACAAAGTTAACCCAGCCAATTTTCACCTGATACAAAAGAGCTGTAATATTTATATAAACCTGAATATTTTAATTCTACGTTGTGTTAAACCCGTCAAGTTTAATAATCTTCCAAAGATGAACAACCTATTAACATTTTATCATAAAACGCGAAAATTCGACATATATTCCGAAGAACATTTCGACTAATATCAATACCTTAGTTATATCCACTCAATTAAATACATTTACTAGATAAATTCTAGCGAAAATTACCTTTAGAGTCCATACTTGGTCAACATTGAGTATAAGAACTATGATAAATATTTCCATTCAAAATAAAAAAAACCATCTTGTAACCTTTATACAAAATAGAAATAGACGTATTTACTTTCCCGCCTAGAGTATTTGATAGATCCGGGTTTGATATTGAAGAACCTATCCAATTCAACAAACCGTAGTAACTTTTATTAAAACAAATCGTTAAATCTATTCCATAAGATACCACAGGTGGCTCCCTAGTACAATATATCAATAATATCCCTATCATAACGAACCCTCAGGTTCAAAAATACGAAACTTTCTTACTATTATAACAAACCAACCCCCCCCCCCCCCGCACCAGCCAAAAAAAATACCTATGGCTACTACTTCAACTTAAAATCTTTCTTTTCTCTTCTTCATAAATCCGCCTCTTAGAGAATTCATTAAATAATATCAACCATATTTACAATCAGACAATATGATTCTTAAATTACACCAACTACTATCATTACCAAAAACAATTCATCAATGATAACTATTAATAAAGAAAACATAAATCACGATTTTATAAAAGATAACCATATACTTGAATATAAGCCTAGCTACAAGAACTAAAACCATTATGATTAACCCAATGATGTCCTTTGAAAAAAGCTTGATACCTTTTCAACTGTTAATATACTAGGTATACCTACAAAACTAATTATTAAAACAACTAGGCGCTGCCGAACATAAAACAATACGGAGGGGAAAATCTTTTAGATAAACAGGGGCGAAATTACGACAACTTATTAAAAATTGTTGATAATTTACGCAGTACACTATCGGCGTATGGAGCACGACGGCCGGACTGACGATATAATAATCCATCTGTTCAAGACATACTAAGAAGCAATAGCGGAGCTCCTCTGCATCTTTCAAAAAAAAAAATATACTTTAAGGGGATTTACTACAGATGTGAAGCGAATAATAGGTGTTAATAATACCGAAACTGGGTGATCAGGATTTGTTACAACTCTATTTGTGAAGGGTCATCGCCCTGATCCCAGTTTGCTTCAAGGGTTTGGAACGTATAATAGCTTGTAGGATATTATTAACACTTATTAACCGGAGTATAATTAGTGACCAACACGGTGGAGGGTCGCTTAAACGGTCTACCGCGGACCTTTTAGCATCTTTTACTTACGGTATTGTGTTCACCTTAGCATAGGATAAAGTCGCGTCGATATTTTCTTGTAATATACAGAGAGCATTCAATGAATTCCTCTACAATCTCCTTATGCAAAAGATACTTCGTTTAAGGTTTTATCGAAACAGATTCACCTTAATAAAAGGTTCCTTGATAAAAAGGTAATAAAGGTTCATTATTAAATAATAACTACGAACTTTACGAAACTTTACTATAAAACAAATTAAACAATCTTTCTTTTACTAATATTATACATAATGTTTACATTGAATATTATTAAACGTGTTTGAGGTTATAATTTTATATACGCCGACCGTATATCATTTCGTCGGCAATCGGACTTCTTTATAACTAGCGTTTTAAAATTGAAAAACTACTTACAGGAAACAAAAAGTTAGCTGAACAATAATAAGCTCATTTTCGCCGCCAATAATTTAAAACTTTTATATATTATCAGTTGTAAAAGTTTAATAAACTTTACAGCATGAAGTGATCCGTTCGTATTATTCGGCATAAAACTAGTTTATCTATATATAAAGCCTTCTCCGACTATTAAATTCCTTAGTTTACGTTAGTTAAGGTTTTAATTTTACCGAGGTATATTAAGACGGCGTTACTTCGAAAAAAACCGTGGAAAAAGCCTTTAAGGTAGCTTGGTATTATAATGGATTATCTAGAATGAAACACGGGCTTTTGCTGCACCTTTTTCATATAGCTATAGTTACCACCATCGTATTTGTATCTACTTATTACGCTGAAAATTGATATATAGGCTGCGAAAAAAAGGCTTTAAGGAATAAATTACAGGTATTTGAGTAGTTAAGAAGAAGTAGATCGTTCCGTTCCATATAACTTCATCCAACCCGTTTCTTTTAAAAACGCCGGCTTACACTTCGATAAAGTAACTTTAGAATCATAAAACTTCGATTAGCCTTCTGTTTGAAGAATATCGAAGTTAACTATCCCCTTATCTAATGTATTACCACGTCATTATTTACCCTATCGCTTATGGTTATAAAACGGAACCCCATAACTTTAAAGCCTGAAGTTACTATGCCTAACTAACTTACACCTACACATAAACGATCCGTACGACTTCATAAAACGGCGATAACGTTCCTACACGCTTTTTCCGATTTGGGTAACCTGTTACACCCTATTTGAGTATCTATTAAAGCGATATACTATATACCATATCTAGTAATAATAAACGAGGAATTTCAAACTATCTTACGACCTTTACTTATATGGTTACAATCTAGCTCTGAGTTGATCAAAAGTCTTATATATAAAGAAAGAACCCTCAAAAAAACCGTTTCTACTTTTGAAGATTAATTAGAAAGCTTTTACCTGAATTATATTATGATTTTTCCTAAAATTTCGAACAAATGAATGACGAGTAAAAATATATAGGATATAAGTATGCGCATTATTGCAACGGTATCATTATTTTAAAAACGTTCAACAATTTTCATCCTGTTATATACGTTTTCGATATCAATGTTAAAAAAACGTTTCAAAACTTAAAAGCGGTCATACGTATATTTATAAAAACGCTTACGACATACGTCAATTATGGATATTGCTATATACCCCTACAGCTAGTATACATGGGCCAAGTAGCAGTGCACTATATTGCAAAGTGCATTCCTGCAGGTACACGATAACGTGTTACGCTGCAGACTGCACTCTTGAAAAGTGCAAAGTGAATTATGCATGGCGCGGTCTGGAAGGAGTATTCCAGAGTGCATAGCAAAAGGGTCACTGCCCGGATAGAAGGTTTATAAACTCTCATTCGTGGCATACACTCTTTAAATGCTTCTTTCTAACCAATCCTATTATCCATCTTTACTATAATATTAATATTACTTTTCATTTACATTTACGTAAATAAGAAAACCGTGCCGATATTGATTAGTAAACGATTAGGTTGATTATAAACAGCCAAGGAAAAAAAGAAACAACCCGAAGTTAAATACTTATACCAGGATGTTTTAATGGTCCTAACTATTTGTAATTTATTACTACGCCTTACAGAAACCATACGGAAGTGTGGAATTACGTAGGAGCGCTGTTAAAATATAAAGCGTATCAAGACTATAAAATCTGGAGTAACTTTAAAAAGAACCACTTTTAATTCGGTATTTTTCACCAGTTAGTACCTTATTTACTAAAAAGCCCCGTTATGTTAACCGTTAACTTGTTTTAGATCTTTAAACGTATCTGGCCACCTCTCAAAGAGCGACATATTATGTATTAAGTTACGTAAGCTAAAACCACCAAGTTTCGAAACCCTTTGTTAGGACTCACCCGATCTGAATATAATATCCAAACCGCTTACAAAACTTAAAAGCTTTTACATATACTCATTTACCCTAACTACCTTTTTATGTTCACCCTATACCATGTATTTTAAATTTAGTACCTGCAACGTTTAAGTGTTCTTAGCCGTTGAATTAGTATAACGTTACCAAACTCTTCTAAAACTAATTTAAAACGTCCAATAATGTTATAACTACGCTTTATTTACGTATTATTTAAACTTTATTCATACCACTAAGTACTAAACACCTTATTTTCTTCGTAATTTCGTATAAATACGCTTTTTTCTTCAAGCTTTGAACGTATCCGAGTCCCATTTACGGCGCGAAACTAATCATTCGCGTTGATTTAACATTGCAGATATATGTAGGAATCACACACACCCAAGTATACGATAGCGTCACTAGTAAAGAATCTGGCAAAATCCAACAGATATATAAAATACCTTTTTATATATACGTTGTTTCGTAATAATATTTTGAAGCATTTAGATATTAACTAATAAGATAATGAAATCAAGATATTAATAAAGGATTTAAACCCTTATACGGTAAATACGTATATTATTAATAAGATTTTCAACTATTATAGCTGTGAAATTCAAGAACGCGACTTATTCAACGATTTTTGAAAGAACTTTACGGACTAGACGCCGGGTATATAACGTATAATCGATGGTATAGTTTCAAAAATACTACGAAAATAATTAGGAAACAAAGGTATTAATACGATCGGTGAAAATAATAGTCGTGTTACAAAAGCCCTATTAATAATGGCTTAGTTTATACAAATGCTAAAATGGATAAACGATAAAGTAATAAAAGTGAAATTTGTAAAAAGATACTAGCAAAAGAAACGACAGGAACACCTACTTAAGCTAATGGACCGGAAACGAGAAAAACTTTCGCAAATAGAGAAGAGGTGTTTAACAAGGCTGAATTCCCGCCGCAAAGTGGAGACGGAGCTGGAGGAATCGACGGAAAAGGAGGAAGCGCCGCAACGATTATCCACAACAAGGGTGAAACACGAATCCTCTCCGGAACGCAATTTTGAATAAAATCCAAAATGAAATTACACCTCAAATACCGTTAATAACTAGCCTAACCACAAAAAGAGAGGGCTGAATAAAGAAAACGCGCCTCTTTAAAAATAATAAGCGGTACAAAACGCTTATACGTACCTTATAGACTAATACCTATTAACTACGACCCTTACCATAATCTTTTACCATACCGCTTTCCCATTAATAAAAGTAACCCTATAAAAATTAACAACTTCGTTAAAATTTGAGAAAAGGAAGAGAATTACAACGGTAAGCTACACGATGTACTAGATAATAAGATACGTATTATTCTTAATACGTATAAAAGACAAAATATCAAACCATCTCAATTCCGTATTACCTTACCCGGTATATTATTTAGATAAACTGAAAGATGGTATATATACCACCTTACGAAGGGAAATACATTTATTAGATGCTATAATCGTTTGAATTTACATTTCCATATAAAAATTAACCATAAACTTTAGAATAGAAATAAGACTAGCATAGCTTAGAATTGATGAAAAAATAGCAAGAAAACATTAATAAGAATCTATGAAAGGTAATTACTGCCATCTTAGCTAAGTTTACAAAGGGTTAGTCAGTTTTTGAATCATAATATAAAGGTAACAAATTCTTTATCCAAATAACAACAAAAATATACCACGGAAACCTAAATTTCAACTTTATATTATTTACACCGGGAAACAATTTAAAGTCCTTTTATACAAGTTTCAAAACATAGTTCAAAACCTTTATACGCCGGGATGCGAGCCTTTAATTAGTATTTGTAACCTAGAAAACGAAAATTAAAGGTCAAATCACCAAAGTGAACCTCGCCGAAAACATTTACTACGTTATAAATCAAAGGTTCAAAGTGTATTTAAAATAAGGTGAATTCCCTAGATAGAACTACTAGAGAAAAATATATTAAAGAAAAATACTTTAAAACAATGTGTAAGGGAACTATTATCGAAGACGATCCTACAGCTAAAGATGCAACGTACTACGGCTATAATAATACTTACGAAAAGGTATATGAAGCCTTTTGGGTTTGTAAAAACGTTATATAGTATACGATAAAACCGTCCACTAAGTTACTAACCACTTAGCTTACGAGTAAATTCGGATTAAACGATAGTTTTAAGCTCATTCTTTATTTGTGATATCAACCAATTTTACAATATGTTTAGCCGAGTACGAAGGCATATATAATAAGCTTATCTCCTATACTTACGAATATACCTCCAGATAAAACGACTTTAAAGGTAATAATGCTTGCTCAATAGCTTAAGACGACGAAACCGCCCAACGAATTTTCACAGGCCTATAAGACTTTTTCATCTTATACATCATAGGTTTGGACTACGTAAACGGAGTGTTAAAAGTCTATATAGAGTTATATTTTAGGCTTTTAGATAGATACGGCAACCAGTTTTAAGGTATTATACCTAATATTAGTGTAGTTGAAATCTTTAAGACAGGACACCAACAATTCGATACGTTTGTAACGAAATTCTCGAAATTTCAATTAAACCGAATAAAAGAATTCCTAAAAGTCCTATTTGGTAAAGACAAAACTTCGTTATTTGGGACGGACGTTATAAATACGAATTTCGGATCGGTTAAGCTTTATATAATAGATTTTAGAATACCATTTCTGCTCTTATTAGCTAATATAAATAAGCTTTAAATTAAATTCTGAAATATGACTAACCAACTTATCCACACCTCGGATAGCGTATTTATACCGTTTCGGATTAAATTCCACCACTTGTAGTTTTTCCCAAAAATACGTAGAATTAAATCTAGTTTCTTAACGTAATCAAAATTACGAATATTATACCATTAACTCAGATACCCGGCTACAAAACGCTTTTTACGACTATTTTACGTCTTAGGTTATATGGATATAGGAAAAGACGTATTCTAAGCTATTAAAAAGTTCTATCATAAGTACCAGTTATACTTATAGCCCCTACAAATGTTTGAGTTTCGCCTTTAGAACGATATAAACCTTAATTACAAGGTGATTTTGAATATAATATATCTAAATAATTAACCAATACTTTACGCCATCGATACAACAATATTATTTCAAGCCGCTAAGTTTATACGAAGCGCTTTCGTTATAAATTAATAGGATGTTTTGGTTAATTTCTAGTTAAACGTTTACCTAAGGCCTTCTGAAAGGGTTTTATACGAAGTTAATACGGCTTTCGACTCTAAGAAATGATATAATATAGCTATGATCTTCGGTAACGAATATAAATAAATACTAGTGAAAATACTATAAAGTATTAGTAAATGTAAACGGTATTACAAATAGTTTCAAAGGGTATATATGGTATTATTTAAAAAGCTAAAGTGTATGAGTTTTATGAAATCAATTTTATAAGTAGCGGTTAACGCCGTTAATAACAATTTAGTCACAAGTAGGCTTATTCTTACGCTCCTTATTTTTAGTACTTTCCTAAGAATTTATACAAACTTTACACTATCGTTAAACACTATATACAGGGAGAATGTTATAGCTAAAGTTATAGTAGCGTTTCGTTTATTAAGGACTAAGAACAAAGTTTTAGAAACGTTAGACATAATGAATAGCCCACGTGAAACTGGCGTTTTAAACTTATTATTGTAATCTGAGGTTCTGGTTTGAAGAACCAAGAACGGATAAACAAGCCCTTAAAAATTAACGGGTTTATAGGCCATTATATGTTCATTAATTTGTTAAACGTTACAAGTTCTTTTCATTAAATAATAGTATTAAAATACAAAATAAAAATGAAAAGAAGCGGCTTAAAATAGTAATCCGACTAGAACCACTGACGGAACAACCCTTAAAGCAACAAATCCAAAACGTTCCCAGTTTTAACCCACCCCCCGAATCGCACTTCCGGCCCGTTTTTACCAGACGAAAACGGTACGCTTATATTAAACCTACCAACACCTCACCGCCAGAGCCGCTCTTTTAACTTAAGGACACAAAAACACCTCGAAACCTTTACCGTAAATTCCATTATTACTTAAAAAGAAATAACAAGCCGCGAACTTATCCTCAAGATTCTTTACGACGATATTATCGCTACCTGAAACTCGTTGTTCGAATAATTTACCTAAAAAAAATCTTAACCTTAATCGACCAAAGCGTTTTTCGCCTTAAATGATTCGACCTAACGATCTACAATACCTTAAGGATTTTTCCAACTCGCCTAGTACACGAGGTTAAGGATAAGACCGGAAAGCTATACGAAAAGCCCCGTCCAATTAAAAAAGGCTATAACGATAACGGCAAAAAAGATATAATGACCTAGTCGCCTAACTTATAATAGGCTAACCACCGCTTAAGTTTCATGTTTACAACCTCTTTTAATACACCTTATAACCTATATATTAAAATTTATAACATTACGTAAATATACACCTAATTTAAAGAGCTGCTAAAACGATGTATTAATGTCGATATATCTATAAGTTGTTAAAAACACTATTTATTGGAAACGATTTACGTATTATAAAACCGCTTTACGTTCGGATTAAAACTGGTGTTTACTAGTATAATATCAATTAATGGTATTATAAAAAACGGTTTAGAACAACTAACTTAACCTTTGATCCATATATATTAATATTAACAGCTTGTTTTAATAGCTTCGCATTAACGGGTATATAAATAGACGACATAATAACGTTATATAACGCGTCGTTTTCCGTATTTAAAAATAGTAAGCTTTTAAAGGCAGGCCTAAAGGTAAAACCCAAGATGTACCTGACGGAAAACGATATAATTAACTTTAAAGGCGTTACTATTACTTTTTGAAACGGCGTTTTAGGCTTTACGTAAAAAGGAAAGTTTGATAAAATTACCTTTATAGTTTTGAATAACGTAAAACGGGCCGACGAATACAGATACCAATATTTATGCAGCGTTGAAGTTATTTTAATAATATAATCGAAAGCGGTATTTACCCTTTCAGTAGCCCCTTAATACTGAATTACCCCATTAGACGATATATATAAGGCGTTTTATAAACGCTTTATATAGTAAATACATAATTCATAACGTGGTTGATAGTGTGTACCGCTGAATATACGTATTATAAAGCTATTTATTTTTACTAACGGCTTTTTTGCCAATACTAACGATTGTAATTCGTAAATAAACTTCATCCTATTCCTCGACAACGAAATACCGGCATAGAACAGCTTTACGCGTCGTAAAAACATTGTTTATGAAATTGTTAACAAGTATAAACGGGTTACGAAAAACGTTTTAGCCTCGGAAATTTATAATATAGTAGGAGGTTTCGATTTAAGAGTTACCATAGCGATAACGGTCCGAATAATTATTTCCAACCTTAATTTACTTCTTATCTATTGGTAAGCCTTAGACGTTGCAACGTTGTGGATTTGAATCGTGATAGACGTAACAGTAGTATTGTAGTAGTCAGATGGTAGATGTATTCTTTTAGGTTTGGCAGACCGCTAACCAGTCTGCACTGTAAATTGTATGGCTCAGTTCTTAGCCCATGCCTTAAAGTATAGTGTAGCGTATTACATTCGACTTATACCCAATGCGGTAAGTTCGCACAAAATAATACACTTGTAGTACGGTTAACTTTACTTACAGTAAATTTAACCTATTATACTATATGTAATACCATTACAATACTATTCCAATACTGGCAGCTTTTTGTTTTCTGCCTGCACGCCAGCATGGCTTATCATTAATTAGTGGTAACTTCTGAAATCCCTCTTTAATCCAAAAGCTAATAACAGGCCAGTCCCCTGTCAATTCCGATCAATTTATACTGGAAACAACCTTAATTACGGCCCCTTGAAGCTCTTTTACTCCACCTCTTCGAGGCCTTCGTTCCTCAAATCCCGTACATAGATCCTTCGCCATAGACCTACGCAAATTAAGTACGCCACCAATTACGTACCCTTTGCTAATAATTTAAGCTACTATTATCGCTATTATTACCCTAGCGGTCCTCCAATTTGCCGGGGCAACCTTATTCCTCCATATTACATGCTAGGAGGTCTACGTATCCCTCAATTCTTCTAGTTAACATATTACCGTTTACAAACCTTTTTAAGGCTTTATTAGGCATTGCCTTAGTTGAAAAATCGATAGGGTTATCTTTTCCGTTAATTTACCGGAACTTATTGATTTCCCGGGTTTCGTATACCTCCCTTAACATTATCACAATTATTATTAAGCGTTTTTTATTAGTCGTGCCTAGTTTTGATAGGTATTTGTAAAGAATCTGGAAGTCGATACACACCATTATAGGTATCGGTGATAAACCAAACTATTTAGTAACATTCCTTAATATACCGTCAGTTACTATACTGATATTGAAGCTTACTATTATACCATAGACTTTTAAAGCCAATACACTCCGTATTATACGTTTATATTTAAGAAATGTCTAGTATACAAGGTTTCCGGTAATCCTAAATTACCCTTTAAACCTGTCCTTGTTAACGAATTGTAATGATCACACTAAATACCCGTGAGTATATAGAAGGTATCAGAGGGTTTATGTTATCAAGAAGGTAGCAGAGATGCTGAGTGAACAATATCGCAACCATGCAAGTAATGATCAAAAGCCGTGAGGCTATTCAGAATATACTGAGACTGAATACTTAGATTGACAACTG
>JASMMZ010000007.1:17080208-17390386 GCA_038502455.1 Anisogramma anomala | reverse complement strand
GCACTCGACTTACACCAAATGCGGTCAGTCCACCAACAATACACTCAGCTTACAGTATAGTATAGTCAACTTTACTGTAAGTAAAGTTGACCTACTGCACTACATGTTGGAATATTCCAATACAAAGTGTATTTTTCYTATAATATATGTATAGGGTTGAAAATTAAGATCTAGTATTCACAATGGTAGGTGTCTTCGTTCAATATAACCACCTAAATAAACCTTTACAAATACGATCGACATTTGTTGGAAGGAAAGGGTTGTTTTTAAGGAAGCAAAGACCTATGTAGTTTATATAAGGCCCCTTTGACAAGCATTTAACAGTATATATAACGTAATGGCTCGGAAATTGGCTACAGGTGTAAAGGATACGTCTTTGAGTTTCTTTATGTATAACATAAGAAATGAAGTATTTTATTTAATAAAGTTAAAATGTATAATCTAAAAACAGGAAACTAAATAAGGTAGTGGTTACATAGTGTAAGGACTTTAGGTTATAAACTTTTCCACCAGTATATATATATACATTTTCACATTGACAAGGTTTACATTATACTAGCAATAAAGTAGTTAATACTTGGTAATAATAAATTAAAGGAAAAAAATAATTAATTACAATATATTGATTGATTCATGATTTTTCTTATTGATTTTATACCTGTTATAATAATCCAAATTTTACCCACACGATATTAACAATACTATTAAAACAACACAAATTCAAATCCATTATTTAATATAATATATATAACTTGGTTGCAACCTTTGAAAAATATATGTATATTAATAACATTTAATCTTATATTAATATACTGCAAGTATTCAGCTTCGTAAATTGGTTTGCTTATTTACATGATATTGTTAACATGATTACCATATAAACCATTGATTACCAATAAAACCTATCTTTACATGTACAACGCACCTACCCTAGGTATCTACTAGACACGTCGACTTAATAGCTATACACGGCACGAAAATTACAAAATACTCYCTAATAAAAGGGGCCGGTCTTACAGTACATTTTTCTATGGTTACGCTACTGCCTACAAAAACCATTCTAAAACCCGTCCAGTCCTTTCCAGGCCGCATGGGGAACCTYCAACTCGGCCGCGGGGACGAGCGTTGCTACCGAAACATGCGGCCAGGTCAGATTCGCAAAGTTGAGAGAGACATTCTGCGAGTACTGCAATTGCGTCCACTCCACCGTAATATGGACGGGCTTGCTGACCGCATGTGGTGGCTCGACGCGGAAGACGGGCCCAGTCGGGGTGTGGGAGTCCGCGTTGGGCGCCGGCACCCGCAGCCGCAAGGCCCCCTGAGCAGGAACCCACGGGGGGATCTCCAGCGTGGTGCGCACCGTCTCGACCCAGAAGATGGCGCTCATCTGCGCGGCGTCGGCGTTGGCGTTGGCCTTCGGGCTCGCCGCGTCGGGCGTGCCCCCCAGCATGGCCATGTTGGCCGTTCCGCCGCCCAGGCCCAGGTCTGCGGGCGCGCCCGCGGCGTCCTGGGGCGTAGTCGACACGGTGAATATAACTGTTTTCACGATGTCCTGTCCCTCGATAGCTTTGCGGAGGATGGTGTTTGGGTCGTCCAGGATAGCTTGCGTGATTGTACCCTCTTGAGCGAACTTAGACAGGTCCTGCGGAAGGCGAGGGGTGGCATYGTTCTCTACTTTCTGGCTGGCGAAGGGGATCTTGGCCGTCGGCTTGCCGATGAGGAACGGGGTAATGTCGACGGGGTTAATGGTGGGGCCCGAAAGGATGGTGACGGTATCTCGAAGGTGGTCGTTAAGCACGGGGTCCAGGGCCTGTGCGTTGATGGTTGTGCCGTGCGGGATCGAGGCCATGCGCACTATGGAGGCACCCACGGCGGGGTTTGTTGTAGCCGGCACGGCCATGAAGAGGCCAGGCTCGAAGTGGATGCCCAAYGGCTCAGGGTTGTCGGCCTTGCCTGTGGCAAAGTTGGTGACGTCGTTGATGCGCTGGACGTAGGGCACTCCGTTGAGGAAGACGTCGGCCTGGCCAGCGGCCTTTCCGGGCTGCTGCCCAAGCCCTCGGTTGGGAACTGTGCCCAGCGGGTCATCAAAGTGGAGCGTTTCAGTGGTCAAGTTCAGCTGTAGCACGTTCTCACTTGGAGCCACGGGGGGCGGCGGAGAGACGGGCTTGGGGAACTTCGTTCCTGACGCGCTGTTGGGTCGGAAAATGATGTTGAAGCCCCGTCCGGTAAAGTCGCCCTTGAATTGAGCGAGTACCCCCAACGGGGGGGCGCCACTGGCCTCRGGTCTGGTCGTCGCCTTTGCATGCCGTAGTAAGGGTGCTGCAGAAGTTGGCTTGAGGTGGGAATCGACATCGTGGATTCTGAAGCTGGTAGATGCCGGAGCAGTAGCTGCAGGTGCAGCGAGAACTTCCTGGCTCTCCATACTGTTAAAAGAGGGTCTCAATGTAGAGTGGGTGTTTCTGGTGTAGTATAATTCTGATCGCAATGTCATGTGGAGCAGATGGCATGCCATGCCAAAACCTAACCAAGTCGTATGGARGGAGAGGTTATTATAAGCAAACACCTCCATCCATTACGGGTCTGACTTTGAGAAACCATTTACTATGCTCCGTGTCTTCAGCTTGCTTGCCGAAGTAAAGCGCTTGGTGAGCGGGCGGTGCTTACGGCTGACCTCCCATCACGCCACAAAGCAGCCATATACCTCATAATGTGTTCTAAATGCGTCTAAGACGCGTAAGGCTGTGTACAAATTACGAGATATACTGCAGTCAGCGCGGCTTATGTGTACTTTACGAGAACAAGCTCCTGGCTGAATTCGCAAAAACGATAGGTCCTCATTGAGACCACATCATCCGTAGCTGTGTGTGATTCCGCAATCCCTGGGCATCAGAAACAACTGGGAGCTATTTGTATCAAGTTAGCAAGGCATGCATAATAGAACCCGGTCCACCCACCAGTGTCCCGGTGGCATACTTTTGATGGATGTGGGGCAAATAGGCTGTCTGCCTTGCTTGAACTTCGTGAGCCTCATCTGGCGTCATATGACTAGCTATCCTGGAGCCAAGCTGAACAAATAGCACTCTCTTCTCCAGGCATCCGTTGGCAAAGTAATGTACGCCGCTTACATCGTCCAGCCTCGCCGTGGTGTGTCCGACTCACCATTGGTAATAATATGTGGGCAGAAGCGATCAGCAATGGGCCGGCAGGGCCAGCTGGGATTCTCATATATTTTATGATTATTGACAACTTTTCGTGTCAAATGCCACTGTGCTGCAAGCTCGTTTCCAGCCTGACTAATCAACTCCATAACCCAAGGCATTTCTCTTTGCCGTAACCGTAATCATCTGTAACATGTCAAATACCTGATTCCGTCCAAATGACCATAGTTAGAATTCCGCTGGGCTGACCAGCCTCCCCAGGACAAAACTTGAGGCACATGTTGGGAGCATGCCCATAAGGACTCACACTGATATCGGTAATACTGGTACATAGTGCCACACTGCCGCTTAAGACCAAGTCTCTGAGTCAACCAACACATATTTTTCTCATCAACGTTGTTGATCTCATGTGACAGGCGAATAAGATGATATCTAATAAGCTATTCGACTAAGTTGTAAGATGTTAGTTTGCTCTGATAATTTTCAAAGGCGATTGAACAGCTTTTAGAGGGTATGGGGTAGGACATCCTTACAAGTAAATGTATATATTTTGAAGAAGTCTTTGAACAGAATAGACAAGACTGACAGCCAGCCTTGAAGGGCTAACTGGCTATATGAGCCTCCCTAAGTATAATAAAGCAAGTGGTAACAGTCCTGAAACACAGTGGTAGTAGTCCAAAATTAGATGACTGTAATTCTTCATATTTTCTTATTTGTGTTTGAAAATCCCTATGTATAAATAAGGAAAAACTTATGTTAAGAATAAGATATATATTCCAAGCAAAGGMACCAGAGGGACAAATAAACCACTGCATTTGCTTTACAGCCTTCTCTTCCAAATCAACCAGGCCTTCCTGTTGAAATTTCCACAAATGCAGTCAATACAAGGTCTGAACACAAGACTCAACACCAAGGGTACAAGGCACAATTTATAAATAGGGATTTCCATCGGCGAACTGGCAAATAGTATTCTCAAGCCATAATATACAAGCCGATACAATGTCTTTTTACGCATTATCTTTACGATATTATCAATATAGTTATGTGTTATTTTTTAAAAATCAAACCTTTCGTGTTTCATCATTTGCTTCAATCATTATGTATACATCTTCTGAACCTACCAGTAGCTTGTAAGCCTACCAATGTCTTTATAGACGCCCAGAATACTACTATACCACCAATGTCCTCAAAACTTTATAATACACTACCCCTTGCATTAGGCTCCTCTTTGAATAAGGTCAACGATGATTATTTATCGTTGAAGACCGTCTTTGACACCAATTCTACTCATGCCTCTTTAAGCACGATAATTCAATTCCATTCRTCGTTATGTCGGAACCCTCATTCTGAACCAGGGCTTGTCTCTATAGTTACATAGGTAAACTACYGGGGRAAAAAATTGAAACTTCAATAATGATGAAACAAAAGTTTACTTGCGATATGAATAAAGCTAAAGCGAAACAAAAGCATATGGAAATTACCGATACGGAGATGGTYAATGACTAGGCAAAAGCTGAAACCAACAATACTTTGGCTGTTTTTCATCAAAAATAGTTATAATTTGCTCAAGGATTTGATAACGAATTATTATAGAACCTAAATAAACTACCAGAGTTTGCTTTCAAATATAAGCTCAAAACGCCCCAAGCTAAGGCCGGAAATTGTCCTACCGAAGTAGAAATTTGGAAAACACATCTTTAATACTGAAAAAACCCCAGTTTAAAACGTGGGATGTAATGGTTAAAATACTAAGAAAGGTTAACTTTGATCAATGTCTACTTGAAGCTAATAGATAATAAAAGTTTCAATGTTAATAACAAGAATTTCAAGATTGGAAGGAGAAAATCGTGTTAATAATCATTAAGATAAGCCTTGCTAAATATAACTCATTATATTACCTTTTTAGTTTAAACCATAGTTTGTTAATCACATCGGACCAAATCTTAGCTATATTTGTACGTGTCCGAAAATTACCTTCGTAATTGAATAATTTTTTTGGTTGCTATTGCTCGTAGTACAGATTTCAAGCAAGGCTTCAGAAGTTAATGGGAAAATACCAAGAAATGATACCAATTTATCATCAAACACGTTTTCAGAAACATGCATTCTTTCGCTTTTTTTTTTTCACCTGAACGCCATTCCAAGCAATATTGAAGAACTTTAAATGGATTTGAATGGATCAGAGTCTACAGATACAAGATTCCATATATTCCTTTTAATTACCAGAATATATTACAACCAAATTCATCACATAAATAGTACGTATTTGAAATATGTTCAAAAAATCTACTCTTTACATTCCTTGAATTACTAAGTTAGTTTTATAACCCGAAATGGATTATGAAATGCAAAATCCTTCGAACTGATTGTTACTTGAATATTCACAAGTATTTTAATTCCCGACATTGACGAATTACTGCATGGAAAAGCAACTATATTATTGATACCTACCAAAGCAACGGAACAGAATATATCCTTTTCAACACATATATGAAAAGACCCTACAATTATTATCGTTGTCACCAGATCTGTACAAAACTATACAACGATTACCAAAAAAATTCAACGACTGCTGCTATAACTTAATCTGAAGAAGCCAAGTCAACTGCGCGTGCTACCGGCAAGCCTACAAAAATACCCGCCCGACATCTGTAAACACTCATCCTTAACCTTACATCAACTTTCATGGCATATGTGCATAGACTACCTTGTAAAGTAAGGTAGGAGACATATACTATAAACCCTAACAATGCCTCTTTCTGAGAAAAGTTTTTAGGTTCAGCTGCTCTCAACACTATCACTTTACATGCACCCTATTCCACCACAATATCAATAATCGGCTCTATTACTACCTGAATCTTCGCTGGTGACCCCTTTTGGCCATGAAGCTCGTCGTCAGCGCAGCGCACCGCCCGCGAAACGGTACTTCTAAAGAATAACCCTTATAATCAATGATTTCATCCCTAATTACTTGTACCAACGTGTCCTTTCAAACTTACAGTACGGTGAAATCAAAGGTCTGGTTCCTTTTGAGTTTAAAGGCATCAAAAGCCTGTATTATAAACGCTCGTAGTTAACGGTTTTATATATTTTTGTCGATTCTTTTATAATGAATCAATTGATTCGTTAATTGAATAATATATTCCTTCATTTGTACATTTATTTATTCAGTTCTTTTTCTTAGACATCTATCAATTTTTCATTTTTTCATTCTTTATTTATTTATTTATTTCTTTCTTTCTTTCTTTCTCCATTGCCTCTATCCTTTTTTATTTATTTTTTCAATCTTTCCCCTATATCTTTATATCTTTTTTTCTCCCTATTTCCTTATTTCTTCATTTCTATCTTCCTTTACCATTTTATTTCTTTATTTATTAATTTTTTTTTTCATTTCGTTGTTTATTTTTTTATTTCATTTTTTTGTTTCTTCATTTATTCATTTACTTTTACCTTTATTTCGTTCTATATTCATTTTTCTCCTCCCTTGTCCATTTTTATATTCATTTATTATTTTAATTCCTTTATTCCTTTATATGTTTACGTTTTTTTTCCCTTTTTTTTGGAATAGTATTATATGCTCTGCAGTTGGTCAATATTACTCTAAGTAAAGCTGACCATACTGCAAGTGTATTGCTTTGTGCGGACTTACCACATTAGCTGCAAGTTGAATGCGGTACGCTACACTTCACTCCATGGCACGGGCCAAGCAATTAGCCATATAAGTTACTGTGCAGACCGGCTAACGGTCTGCCAAACCTAAAACAATACATTCACTGCTTGACCAATGTCATACTACTGTTACTTCGACCGATTGAATCGCCAACGTTGAAACGTTTAGGCTCTACCAACAATTTCTTTCATTATTTCGTTATTTATTCATTTATTTATCTTGTACGTATTTATTTGATTCCTTGTCTATTCATTCTTCAATTCATGTATCATTTGTTATTCCTTCATTTCGTTGTCTCTTATTTCTTCTGTGACTTTATTTCTTTATATCAATTTTCGTGTCTATTCATCTATTTATCATTCATTTTTTCTTTATATCTTTCCTTTATTATTTGTTACTTTTTTTTATACATGATTTTCTTAGTTTCTGAGTTTCATGGTTTTTTTTACTTGGTTTTTTAGGTTTATTATTATTATTGGATTTATTATTTTCTTACGGCACAAATTTCTTCAACTTTTAGTATTTTAACTCATTAGTTTTGTTATTTCTCAGTGTATTTCTTTTAGGGTTTTTGCGTTTTCTAGTTTTTTAGTTTCTTAATTTTTTAGTTTTAAATCATTCAATTTATTAGTTTTCAAGGTTTTTCGTTTTTATATTTATAAGTTTCTTAGTTTATTAATCCCTTAGTTCCTTAGTTTCCTCCTTCCTTCGTTTTGTAGTTTCTTTGTTTCTTAAGGTAATTAGGTTTTACTGGCCTTCATTTTTTAGTATGTCAATTTCTTAATTTACAAATTCATTGTTTTTTTTAGTTCCTTTGTTTTATATTTTCTTCTTTTCTCAATCTCTTTATCCTTTCCTTGGTAGTTTTTCTTGTCCTTGAATTGCTACGTTTTTCATTTGCAAATCCTTTCTTTCTTTTTATTTTTACTTTCTCTTTTTCTTTGTTCAATTGGTATTTTGTCTTTACTTCCTCAATTTCATTGTTCTTTTTTTTTGCATTTTTAGATTTCAAATACTCGAATGTCAATATACTAGTTTTTTTTTTTTCATTTTGGTTTTCTAGCTCCCCAATTTATCCATATTCTTGTTTTCTGATCCTTCATAATTCACGCTTTTTAGTCTTTTCGTTTCTTCGTTTATAAGTTTCCCAGATTATTCATTTCTCAATATCTCATTTTTTTATTCTGCAATTTTTTTTTCTGTTTTCTATTTTTTAAATAGTTTCGTTTACTTCTTTTCTTAGTTTTGTAGTTTCTCAGTTTCCTATTTCTCTTTTAACTTTTTTTTCTTGATTCTCAATATTTTCGTTTTTTTTGTTTTTTTTTTAGTTTCATAGTTTCCTAGTTCTTGCATTTCTTGACTCCTGAATTTTTAATATCTAATTTTTCCAGGCTTTCCAGTTTTCAAATTTTATAATTTCCCAAATGTACCATTTTGTAGTGTGTATGATTCCGAGTTCCTCAATATATTCATTTCCTAATTTCTCAATACGTTAGTTCTTTAGTATTTTAGTTATCTAATTCTCTAGTTTCCTTTTAGTTTTTCAGTTTCTTAGTTTTTTTCATCTTAGTGTTTTGAATTCATAATTTGGTTTTGGGTTATATCTTCCATTCATTAGTTTCTGAGTTTCATAGTTTCCTAGTTTGTTTGTTGGTCAATTTCCTTGCCGCTTACTTTTTGATTTTCTATTTTCTTGTTCTTAAGTTCTTTTAGTTCTCTAGTTTCCTCATTTCTGAGTTTTCTCTAGCTCTCATGGTTTTGTTTGCTAGTATTTCTGTTCCTAAGTTTCCAATTTTCGAGTTTTATAGTTATCTCATTTACCAATTTTCTCATTTCTCACTTTTGTAGTTTCCCAATTCCCTCATTTCCTCGGTCTCTTTTTTTCTATTTCCTTATTTCATTATTTACTTGTGTCCTCATTCATCAATTCCCATGTTTCCTAGTTTTCGAGTTCCCTAATTTCTTAGTTCTCCAGTTTTTCAGTTTTTTAGTTTCCTCGTTTTTTATTTATATCATTTTCTAATCTTTAACGTTCCTAACTTCCTCATTTCCTCACTTGCTAGTGTCCTAGTTTTCTTATTTCTCAGTTTACTAATTTGGTAGTCTCTATGTTCTTCCATGTTTTTGGTTTTTCAATTTCCTAATTTTTGAATTTTTGAATTTACTAATATTTCAAATTCGTGATTTACGATTTCCCTAATTTTTTTTTTCCGAATTTCCTACTTTACCAATATTTGAATTTCCCAAAATTTCAATCATAAATTTTCCAAATATTTTAATTTTATAATTTTCTAGGTTCCTAGTTTCCTAATTTTTCAATTTCCTCTTTTTCTTGTTTTTCAGGTTCCTAGTGTCCTAGTTTTTTTTGGGTTTCTAGTCCCGTAATTAGTTAGTATCCTTATTTTCTTGTTTCCTAGCTTCCCAGTTTCCTAGTTTCTTAGTTTCTCCATTTTCTTGTCTCCTAGTTGTCCAGCGTTACAGTTTTCTTGTTTCGTAGTATCCTTGGTTCACTGTTTTCTCCTTTCGTCATTTCCTAGATTCTAAATTTCCAAATTTCCTAGTTTTCCAGTTTTTTAATTGTCTAGTTTCATACCTTATTTGTTTAAGATTTCATTAGTTTATGATGTTTTTCATATTGGTTTTTTTAGTCTTCTTTCATCTCTATTTCATAATCATCTTTACCAGTGCGCCGGCCCCTCAGCTGAGCTTTTACCTTTTATCATTCTTTGTATATCTTTCATGATGGTTTATAGACAACTTCGCTCTGCACAACACCCGCTTAGGGATTTACCCAACTTTACCTTATTTCTCACTTGTTAGGCTCGCGATTTGCGGAAAAAAAGTTACTAAGTTGTCAAGTATATTTCCAATATCGCCGCAAGCTTTCGATTACAATACGTTTGTTTGATAAGCCTTTTACCTTCATTGTGCTATCCCATCTTATATGCCAATATTCATTGAAAGGGGAGTAAGATAACTCTATAACGTGGGATGGTCAAGGCTATAGCTTTCACGCTCTTATGTGTTTTGAAATGGTTGGCTACCTTTAAGTCATGATTAAAAGGGCAGCTTCGGGTTGTATTTTTGGTAAAGGCTTTGGTCTGTAACGTCTCCGCCTATTGATGTGAACTTAAATACCTAAATAGTAATCTAAAGATTAATAGTATTGATGATGGACAGTTAGATAGATCGATGGGTGAAGATGCGTTTACAGAGTGCATGCCTTAGGTGAGAGCTTATAAGCTCTCACCCGGTATATGTCACTTTATCATACACTTTGAAAACGTTCCTTCTAGGGTGCTGCTCACTATTATACACTTCGTAAGGGAATACCTTATAGCGTAACACGTTATTGTACGCTTTACAAGAGTGCATTTTGCAACGTGGTACATTACTGTGGACTTTAATACAATGTACCCTATAACATAATATGTTTTTCCTTAGTATTCTTAGTATACATATTTTGAAAGTAGCACCATAATTTTGTTTAGTTTTTCATTAGTTTTTCCGTAATTACAATATGGTTTCCCTAGTTCATTAATTAGTTGTTGATTAATAAGAATAATAGTGATAGATTTCATTTAGGTTTCCAGTTAAATTTGGTAACGATGATGTAATATTTAGTAGCGCTAGTACTATAAGCTTTAAATATTTGATATGTGGGGTTGATGAGTTTATATAAAGTCTAATTATCACTGAATAATTGTCCATATTACGTATTTTAGGATGAGTATAAAGATTACGATTAATTTACGTTGAAAAAACTCTTTCTACTTATGACGATATGCATTCATAAGAAAAGTGTCCAATGGAGCACCTGGTATATATATGCTTAAAATTATTGTCTCCGATTTTCTTTTTAGACCGCGCGTATAAGTTGTTTACTTAGTTAATACATTGTTCCCACTGCGTTTTGAAACAGATGCCCCGTAAAAACAGGTTATAACTGCACCGTTTGACGAGTTATTGTAAACGCGACAACGAAGCCGCCGCCAACATCCGCCTAACTTCAACTCCTCTAACTTTAGAAATATGTTCTCAATCCCGTTCATGATTTTTAAGACCCCCGCCGCCATCGTTGAAATCCAAACCTCGCTTTCATTTTTTTATCGCCTGTAACTAACTAAGAGACCCTCCCCTCCCACTTTTCCTCCCTTTTTTTTTCCTCTTTCCCACCTTTCCCCACACTTTCAAGTGAGGAACGGAAAGCATTTGGGAATATTAACCTTATTCTCTCGCCTTAGATAAAAAAACTATTACCTTCAACAACTATTGGTCGCTGTAAACGTAATATCGCCGAGTTGTATCGCGGATTGTATAACTTATTTACCTTTTAACTTGTATTATGATAATATTTTTTTAAACTAAGTCGAGGTGGAGGAACGTGTTTCCGATTAGAATTACTGTTTGTTAGGGTGGTTTGTAAGGCTTTTGGGCGCATAAAACGTTAGAAGTACGTACCCGAATTCACGTCCTCAGGCCGTTAATGGATACGCCTTACGTTCCATACGTTTCCTCCGTCGCCTCAGGTCATATTATTCGCGATTATGGGTGAATTTAACGTTATTCGGTTCATCATTACCGTTAAAAACAGACTAGAAACGAATACGCTATTATTCGGTTAGTTATAAAGCTATAGGCCGATATATTATTATATGTCCGCCTTTTTTTTGATAAATAACCTATCCCTTGAATTTTCCATCCTAACTGCGACTTATGTTTATATACTATTTGAAAACTTTTTTCGGGGCTCCTCTAATAAATAAGCATTTGCAGAATACCTAAGATAAAATTGAGACAATTAATTTTTAAAATTTACCGGCCGCTTAAAAAAAGGTAACAGTTATTACCGCCTGGCTGGCGGGCTTACGTATATACTGTACAATTGAGTAAGACGATGTTATCGCGCGTCGTCATCAATAGACTGAAACACCTTTACACTTTATAAATAAAGGTATATTACCTAAGGTGCGGGGCCCTCCCCCTGTCATCGATGCCGATATCGGCATCGACGGTCGTGGTAGCGATGAAACCATTAGCGACGGTGGTAACGGCGGCGATAAAGATAACAGCGTGAATGACGGCGGAGAAAAAAGATGAAGCCCTTACCTTTCCTTCAACTTTCCGTAATAACAATCTAATTATTTTTGTATTTTCCGCTCAGTCCGTAAATAATATTGTTTACTTTATAGTCATATAACAGTTTTTGATTTTAAAAAAAACCGTACCATGAATCACCAATACCAAAGTTTTTAAGAGAAAATATTTCAATAAATATAACAATTGTTAAAAATGAAACGTCCTAATATATCAAGAGCGATGCAAATAGTAAACTTAAACAGTAATGATATTTTAAATGCGTCGTCAATAGGAAACTTAAAGGTTAGTTAACAAATACGAGGTAGGAAATGTTTGATTAAGTAATGTTTGTAACAAATTTAAAACAACGCTAACGAAAAAAATACTTGTAAATACAAACGCCTTTAATACCACATTTATGATGCTTTTAGTCATCGTATTTTCTGGGCTGAACTTTACGATAATTCCCCTCGTCTCTTTTTTATTTCGCGGTATTCTTAAGGCCCGCAGATATCTATGATATCGATTGTTAGTTCTTTTTCATTTTGAAAAACGAATTTGATGACGTATTTCTCAAGTATAAAAGAGTGAGTCTAATCTACTAGGAAACGGAAATTTAACCCAAGGTTTTAAATTAATTTCCGGACCATTTTTACTATAGTGATACTGGAGTCAAATCCTCTAACTATTCGCTCAATTTCTGGAGAAAACCCTTCCGTAAAACCCGTTTGTATTTCTTCAAACTCCCATAGATAATGTTACTATTAAGTATTAATTTTTGGCCGGTATTTTGTTACCTAAAATGAGGACATATCCTAGTCCCAAGTCGTAATAGGTATTAGTCACGAAAGATTTATTCTTAAAAGCAAAATGGTTTATATACCCAGCTTCTTAATCAATTGAATCTTTAAAAAGGCTACTCGTGACTTCCAAAATTTGCTCTATATGGAGTTTCATACATATCTTATAGTTCTCCGTCTAGTTTTGCGTAAAACCCCTATTCGTAAAAAAGACCTTGGAACATTTCCTTTTTTTCAAAACAAGTAGACGTATTCGGCGGCCTGGTTCCGGTTTCGCTTATATAGGATAATTGATTTGGTAGGGTGGTGGAGGTTACAACGGGCTATCTAAAAGGTATGTTGATTTCAGGGGGACTCACTTTGATTATTCAGTGAATAGCTTTTTGGTGTCACTTATCGGATTACTCCTTCGGGACGTTGTCTTTCACTCTTTCTATCTTAAACACATATACCATAGTTTGACGAAAGAAACTTGTATCGTTTACTTAGTCTATAAATATATCTTATCCCTTGAGCCCGTTAATTTTCCATAAGCCAGTTCATCCGTCCTTAGCTTTCACAACGGCACTTCAGGTCATAATATTTGATTCAAAAAGCCTGTTTAACGTGTGCCGTTCCTTACTACTAATGTTTTCGAAATTAAATTTCCAGCACTAACCGAACGTAATATATCCATAGCTCTTGGAATAGAATTTACCTTTTACACCAATGTTAATAAAGTGGCGGAATCTGTATAAACCTTGTAATAAGTACTAAAAATTAAAAGTGAAGATATTAGGATATTTGAGTTAGAACTATAGTTTACAGGGTTTTCTATCAGTTCTAAAATGAATTATTTGGTCCTTATACTTTCATTTGTTTTTTTATATAACCATATACGTGTTCATAAACATTTTATAGTATCGTTGATACTCTTCAATACCCTTGACCACTTTTACCGATATTTTTTTTGCATTTACTTCAAGTAATTTTGACTTCCATTTACTCTTCAATCAAGTAAAAAGCTGTGCCAGTATCTTTTCTGAAATAGTTTGAAGTCCCAAGATGAGCATTTGTTCAGAAATTTCACAAAGTGTTATAATAGCCTGTTGCGCAGGTGCTTCACGTAAATTTCGCAGCCTAAATATTGGTGCGGTATCGAGCGCGAGCCTAGAAGTTTCTTGGTTCAATTAAATTATATTCATCAGAAATTCGAAATGAAATTTCGCATCATTTTCAACCGGTAATTTATATCTGCTTGGATCGTGTAAATACAATGAGCCTTTGTAATTAAACTTTTCCAAAACCTTTAAGGCTTCCTTTTATATATTCGTGTAGCTTGTTATGTGTTACAGCCGTTGAATTTGTTGCGTGGCTGGGTGCATGAAACATTGGTATAGTATAACTATTTCTAGCTGTATTTAGTATGAGGCTTCGATTGTAATTGTTTTCTAGAAAAACTACAGGTTTAAAAAAATCAGTTGAAACTAAACAGATACGTTATCCAAAACACGAACACATTAGTTTTTCGTTTTTAGAACCTTAATTCTGATCTTATTTATATTATCCAATCAAAAAACAAATGATATTTCAAAATCAATAATATAAAACTTCATCGAAGCATATTGTGTATTGACCATGGCCATTCCGATTAAGAATTTTGTTACTTAAATCAATAGAAATTACCGATTATTTTTTTATTTAATCTAAATGGAACCTGGTAATCTTTATTGGAAAAATGTTCAATATCATTTTATTGCGATTTATATTTCTATTAAGCAAACATTCGGTACGATATCCTAGAATCGGCTACTGTACTTATTAAATATCGTGAATTACGACCATATATAGGCGTTGAATTCGCCTATTCCACTATCTAAACCTACGCTGTATAAGGATAGGGTAGTTTCCAATCTTAAAAATACCCGCTCATATGCTCCATCATCTTGGGTAGAAATATAAGTTTCGTCCTGTTTCGGATGGTTTTTTTAGAGTAGAATTGGTAAATTTAAACGTCATAACTCTGTTTACCAGTTGCGTAATCGGTTGTATACGTTATAAAATGAACTTCTCTCGAATATTTGGTCGGGTAACCGCTAGAAAAATAGTTTTTCAACCGATTTTACTCGTAAACTAGGTGGTTAATCTACTAATTACCAACTTCATTACATAAAATGCAATGTTCCCAACAATTAAGAAAATAATTTGTGATTTTTCATAGATATGGTAATATATGCAGTGTGTTTTTTACTTGTTAATGGGGGCGCTTTTACTAATACCTGCCTCATATTCGATTTCTGGAATCTTTCTTTGGATTCTGTCATCTTTATAGCTCTATTTAAAGCTTTCAGTGTCCCTATAGCTTGGATAGACTTTCAATTATAGATTTAAAACTTGGTTAATACATTTAACAAGGTTTATTTTCTTGATTTTCGGGCCCTCGGTTTGAGCGTTCTTTGTCATAAAAGGTAATCCGAGGCTCTTCTATTTACGTATCGAGGTTTCAAAAAACGGTTTAGAACATTCATAAACAGCTTCTCAATTACTTTTCGTCGTAAATGATATAAGGTTAACGTATGCATTTGCGCGTTATACCTTTGTATCGACTTGCATAAACAATTTACAGTTCTGGTCTTCAGGTTAAATAGCCGCCTAATAATTTCGAAACTTCGCTTACAGGGCGGCAAGAACTTTTTGCAAACTTTTATCGGTGTTTTCACTTTAGGTTATACCGGATTTCTCAATTATGCCTTTTGAATCTCTATCATAAAGCTTATAGTTGATTGACCAATCGAAATTCATTTTTTAAGAATTATAATGTTTCGTAGATATGTCTACTTTCATTGGATAATATAAATACCACTTTTCACATTAACCTGTTACCATATCAGATAAATTTGTTTAGAATTGAAACAGTTTAATATTCCATTTCTTTTAAGTATTTGATATCATACGGATTTTATTGTCAACAATATCGTAGAGTTCGCTATTTTCATTTACTTCTTTATACTAACCTATCATATTTTGTAAGCTGTATTGATTTTTTTTTTTGTTCTCAATCGGTGTGGTGGAAGGTCGCCATGAGCGTTTTTAGTTGTGTAGATTGTGTCGTAAATCTTATATTGTTGTTTTGCACCACTGATATTTACTTAGGTGACGCTGTTTCCTTTATTTTGTGCGCTCTCGTTTCGGTTTTAAGGGTTGTTCAATACATCCGGGAAGTAGCTAGATCTATATCTCCCCTTATAAACTTTTTTTGACAACCGTCCGTATTTAATTCTAATGGCGGATAGTTTTCCTAACAGTTTCTCCCTTTTTTTCGATTCTTCCGACTTCCTCTGCCTATCGCAATGCTCGGGAAACTTTCGAATAATCTTAAACTTTGTATATGTGAATTTTTCGAGGCTAATTCCGCATCTCCTCAATAAGTAGTTTTTAATTCTCTTCCAACTAATATATTTTTACACAATTGATTTGCAACGCCTCTTCATCCCTCCAGTTTTGTAATTTGTCGAGTTAGTGTATGGTAAACAAGGCTTTTGTAATATGGTCGCTTCTACTATCGAATGCATTCAGTCCTACGCTTCATAATGGTGTTTATAACATTTTGAAAACGAAGTAATACATCATATAGCACATTGCCAATGTCAAAATAGGATTCGTTTTTCGAAAATCTACGAATATACCAAACCTTTAGGCCTTTTTTGTTTTAATAGTACAAAATCACCTTTATAACGTATATATTCTCCACGTACAGGTTCATATTCTGTACTCATGCTTCAATATCATCATCTTTCAAATTGAGGTTCATTAGCTGTGAAACGCTTCTTTAGAGAGTTATATACATGAATTAAATCTATATTTAATAGCTAATCTTGACTATATTCATTGTGGGTCATGCTATACAAGCGAAGGTGTTGTGTGTAAAAGGCTAGTATAAAAGGGGCGAGGTAATATAGTGTTTTATGGGTTCCAAATGGTGTATTTAAAGGGTTTTGTATTCACTATAAGTTTGTAATAATATATTTAAAAGGAATTTTTCCCCCGTATAGTTCTCAATAAAAGCGGTTAGCTCGCAAAATGAATTACTAATGACAAACATTACATCTGTTCAAATAACGCGTTACTACAAACTAGTAACGAATTCCAAATCAGTTGTTTAGCTTCTATAAATATAATATCATGTAGGTAAATAATAAATTCACGTTTCAAAAATCAAAATTTAAATACGCGGTGTAATACATAAAGAAAAGTAGCCAAGGTGGGTGTGGAAAAAAATGGGTACTCATGGTAAGATCTTGATTTGTAAGGGCGAGTTGAGATAATGTGGTAAACGTTGTGAATTATATGGTTACCGTTCGAAAAATGTGTTGAAGCATGTCGAACGGTGTTTTGAAGGCTTAGTATGTATTTTTGTAGGCGTTTCGAAAGTTGTTAAAGAGGCTTAGGGTAATGTTAGGGTTACTCTGAAATTTGTATTTGAGCTTTTTATGATAATAATATAAGTAATTCGGATGGTTCTTTGAGAGCCTTCCAGGATTTCTGGAGCGCTGCAAAAGTGGTCTGGGGAATTTTTATGTTGATCGGAACATTGTAAAGTTTATTTCAGGCGATTTTGAGGTTTTCTGAAGCGGTGAGAAAAAAAAATCGAATAGGTTCTGACAAACGATTCCGAGCTTTAATAGCTTGAATGGGCTATACATCATGAAAAGCTCTTCGAAAAGTGACCATATACGTCCAAAACATTGACTAAATTAATGAATGGACTAATAAGATTTAAATAATTAAACGGATACTAGATTAATGGATGGTTTCATAGTAAGTTTATCATTTACCAAATGATTAAGCTCTTTCATTTTCTTTATCTTTTCGTTTTTTTGTTATAAAACTTAATACTAAAACACGAAACAATTGAAAACCCTAAAATATCTTACTTTATGTATTTAACCTATGTTCTTTTTTTTCCCCCTTAGCTATTCTTAATCGAACTATTCTGCTACTAATTAGTATTAGTAATGTCTCTATCTTTCAAGTGAACATAAAGAGTAGAAATTTCATCCTACTATTGGTAGTATTAATGATAAATAGTTATATAGATCGAATGAAGAAGAGGTACCAAGAGAGTATAAGCCTCAGTAAAGGCTTATAAGTTCTCAACCGGAGCACAGTACTCTACTATACACTCTTTTAACGTTCTTCTTGTAGCCTGTCATGCTATCCTGCACTTTGAAAGAGTTCATCTAGCAGCGTGACACGTTATCGAAGACACTGATAGAGGTGATCTTGCAGCGTGGCATTTTATTGTATACATTACAAGAGTTAGCCCTGCAGCATATTCTTTTACTAAGTATAGGTATATAAATGAAAGTATCCACAGTTGTTATTTGTTTTTATTTCTATTTTGTGAGTTAATGTTGCGAATATAAGGCTATGAAATTTTCTTTATAGTTTTACTGGTTTAAATCCTTTGCTGAAACATCTAATAGTGCCTCCCCTTTTTTAACTGATACTTTGACAAACTTATATATATAAAGTTCATATTTATAGTCTTTAACGAGTTTGTTGGCTCGCCGTCAAAGCCAATACGATTTATTAGAAAGATTTGTCGTTATTTCATATATACGAACAATACGTTTCTTAAAAAAACTTTACAATATATAATATTGCTTTTTTTTAATTATCTAGTAGGGGATAATCTTTCGTTTAATATGATTTGTCTAATGGATTTTACGGTATAAATTAAATTTATTAATATTCCAATTGTTTGGTTCGTATAATGTAGTAACCCTTAAGTTTTAAACGTTTCCAACGTCATATGTATTTTTAACACTCGTGCGGCCCGCATTATACTGGCTATGTGGTTGATACTGCCAATTAATAGTAAAAGTATTGAAAAAAGGAATCAGTAAACACTCTAAACACCTAAAAAGAACCTTTGGACAACTAGAACGCCCCACACACAACGCTACCATTGTCCACATCTGACGCTGAAGCACGAAGACATTCGATAAAGCTCGTCGAACCTCAATATACAACCTATAGGTACGTAAAATATTATACTAAGTTTACCAACAGGCTATTAGAAAGTTTCATATTTAATTTAAGCGTTCCATGTTTCGTTTACTCACATGATTTTACTTGCGAATTATGAGATACGAAAGAAATATTATTATGTAGGAAGGCTCCGTTTTGTTCTAGGGACACAAACTACTATTTTTCGAGCCCTTACTAAAACTACCCCTCTGAATACCCTCTCTCACACCATCGTACAGACATTCCTCTTCAATCTCATTAAAAGTCTCACTTAACCACTCGATTACTTTTCCTGTCTAAGGTGGCGCTAAAGAAAATTTAAGTCATCATAATGAATTGGGGTACGTGGCCAATGAAGCTCATTTCACAATTTTCTTTTTATCTTTTAACCAAGTTTAAAAAATCTCACACCTTAAATAAAACTATATATGACCAACTATAACGAACTAACCCTTAAAGCCTAATAAAGAAAAATGAAACACTAATGTTTATCCGGGTTCAAAAAGGATATAAACGTGATTCTAAAAACTTCACTCTCAATAATACAGCTTCAACCATGTTCTATTAAACCTAACGGCTAATGGGTCAGTTGAAGCAAACTCAATTAGCTCTTGATATATTATAAGAACTTCGTTATAAAAATGACCCCATCTCAAACATATTATGCCTATATTTTCTTAACCTTTTAAAGGTTTTACTGTGACTATATGTTAATCGTAATACACTTCACTACTACAACTGTATCGATAAAAATTTTCTACCCTTGTAAAAAAATGGGATTCGAATTCTTGAAAATAGTATAAATCAAAATATTTACGTAGGTTATGATTTTTTGGGTGAATATTTTATCGTCAAGAAACGAATAAATTTTGAAACGAATCATTCGACATGAAACGTTTTCTTTGGCAAATATGTTTTAACATTGAGTTGACACTAGACTAGGGAAGAGGAAAAGTCAATTTGAAAACGTCATGAAATAAAACTTAATACGCATGATAATTTTTTTTAGGCAATTTACTATTAACAGGCAGTGCCCACTATATTACTACTATGTTGCGGCCTTCATGAATGTAGGCGGTATATACGCCGGCGGGAAGGCTGTCCATTTTATTTTTCCTACGTTATAAGACCCAACCTAGTCAAGAATTTGTCTTCACAAATTATACCGCATTATTCGTTGAAAAAATCCATTTTGAAGAAAAGCCTTATGTCCAAAAAACAAATTATTCAAAGTGATAAAACGCATCCTATGTACGTATAACTAATTTTTGAGAAATATATTTTACATATAGATTTAATATTCCCAGCGTCTCGAAATCAACCGTCCTAGTTTAAATCGTTTCCTATAAACTTATTTGAGATGACCAATTTATACTATATTTAGTCAAGTTCACCTATCCGAAAAAAAAAATTAGCCAGGGATTACATTGTGTTATGAAGAAAACTTTTACTTAATATACCAATAAAAATACATTGGTTTTTGAAACCTTTATTTATAAGACATAAATACAGATAAAATCATTTTCCATGGATAAAACCTTAAACCAACCATCTAATTAAAGCCTCAAAATATGTTACAGTTTCAAGACCCGTAATTACGAAAAAACTATAACCTTGGTTCGGCCGTATTATAAAGTCATCTAAGTATCTGTTCGACTTCAACTCACATCAAATAATATTCAAAATGAAGGAAAGAGGGAGAAAACAAAATAAATAAAGTGTAGTTCAAAGCCCGGGGCAATGAAGAAAATATACCGTTCACTTTATTTACAGTTTTCTACATACACCGCACACTAAAAAAGAATTCAAAATGTAGAGTAGGGAACAACAATGAATTTTTGAGCGCTGAGATACGTCTTCTGTAGATCAATATAGAATGGTATCTGAATTAAAGTTGATGGCGAAAGCCTCATCAAGCGGCTGGGGAGTTGGTATAAGTAATAACAGATCAAAATAAATATATATATAGATATATAGAGCCATCAAGTAGATAATTTTGTAATAAAGTGTTTAAAGGCCTTTAAACGCAAAACTCAAACTCTACTTGTACCGTGGAATAGATGTAGACTGGGAAAGTTACGTTGGTATAAGTGGCGAGGGATGGAATCGGTACTTGTACAGTTTGTTTTTAGATGCACCTCTGGGAAGTCAGTGGGCCAGGCCAACGAAGATCTCAGTGCCTAAAAGGGGGTAGCCGGAAAATATTTCAGTGGGAACAGTGCTAATTTTTGATATTATGAAAGAAAAGTTTTTATGCAAAGGAACAGTTTTAAGAATGGTTGGACTAGAGTTTTTTCTCTGGAAGATGCGTATTGTTAGGGTTTACAGTATAGCCTCACAACCTTCCTTCACAAGGTAGTCCGTGCACTCAATACAAGAAGATTGATGTAAGGTTCAAGATTATTTAACGCTATTTCCACCCGGTTAACTACCTTAACTAATCTATTTACGAAATGAACTACACTTTTAAATCCTTTAATGCTATTACCTAATATTTTGGATACTGTAAAGCTTTCTATTCTGAAAAAAATCAGTTTATCTCAAATCTTAAGGAGGAAAAAGACAGAACATGGAAGGGTTTTTTAACGATAATTCAGAGAAATAAATTTCATTACAAAAACCCTTTTATGAAAATAAGATAACGGTAGAATACGGTTTAAAGATGATACGACAGCTATACGAATGAAATTAGACGTCTGTTTGATCAAACGAAGACGTAATCACAAACCTTTCAAAACCGTATGAATATCGTTTAATATTTCATTTTTAGAGGCTTCTAAGCTGTTACTCATATTCTAGGAGCTTGATTGCTTGCGAAGAATTTTTTAAGCCATTAATATCAACTACGTTAACGTTTGTGGCCTTATTCTTTTCTATCAACATATTCTCATAAATATCGAACGCAGATAATAGCGTCAATAATTATAGCTCAAAATCTTAAAATCTTAACATTATAAAACTAGTGGTTAATAACTAGAGTACAAAGAGGTCGATAATATACATAGTCACTTTTACTAAAACCTTGGAGAATGAGTAGATGAATACAACCTAGAATCTATGTTTGATCAATATAAGGCTCGTTAAATATTGGGTAAACTTATATCAAATATGGATGAAACGACGAGACGCTCCCCAACGCGGAAACTCATACGAGGATTAAAATCGTTTCGCGAAACGTAAGAGAAAATTATATTGAACCTTATAAATAGGATTTTCTTTGGGAAATTACAACTTAACTTATATATTATACTACCAGAATAATGGTGTAAAGAACGATATAGTAATAATATAACGATGCTAAAATTCTAACATATTGTTTCTCATCGTAAATGAAAGCATGACCTCTCCTACTAAGATGGTACGACACAAGAATCTTTAAACGTTAAGAAAATGAGCGCTTCTCTTCGTTGAAAAAAAACTTTATTAATTAATAAAAACCAAAATAAGTCTAGCAGAAAATTTTCATAAATACCTAGCAAATGAATTAAGTTATTGAACGATTGAAAAGAAGGTGTTGAACGCCGAATCAATTGAATTTAATCATGAATTTCCAATGACTTGAAATATAGTTAACAGGAGTGTTGACAATGTTTACCCGCAACCAAAAACTTCATTTAATAAGGTAAAAGAAAAAGAAAGTTTGAATGAAACTACGCATTAACTATAGGCATACTTTTTCATGAAGTATGTAGAATTTTTACTAAATGATAAAAAAATGTCAACGATCTTATTTTTAACAATGAAAAAAAAATACGGTAATAGTACCTATTCATGACAACAATTAAAATCATAAATTTTTATTGAACACATCCCTCTCATGAAAACTTCCATACCTCACTTACATAATCCCGCATATTGAGATGTAACTTACTTCTTAATAGGATTCTTCGCGTTTTAACATTGTTTATTCGAAGTGTGATCAAATTCACAGTAGTATTACACTGGTCGGATGATAGATCATAGTTTCTTCTAAGTTGGGTAAACTGCTAGCGAGTCTACACAATATTCATTATAGATCATTTCGTAGCCCGTTAACAATTTTCTTTTGAAGTCTATTGAAATAACTCTGAAACTAGTTTAGTATACTTCAACTCAATTTCATCTTCATACTTTCCTAATAATAACGGTTTTTTATTCCAAAATATTGATACAGCTCGTAAAACTATTTTCTGATGACTTAAATATTTAACGATACTGTTACCACCATTATTTGGAAAAAAAAAAAACTCTCATTTTACCGACTAAAAATACAAATAACTAATACGTCATCCCCTTTACACTTCAATGTCTCAATATACAAAGTCAATTACCAATAGTTATTCGAGTTTATTAAAATATGCTTACCTTATATCCTATTAACCTTAATGTAATTTTAACTTGCTTAGTATATTTTCTATTTTTCCATTCATTAGCATAATCAGCCTATTAAATTCTATCAGCCTTTACTGAGAATTATGTGGTATAACTTTCCACATAATCATCAACGTGTTATTCCTACCATCAACACTGAGAAATTCATTCATCCATCAATTTTACTAAGTTTAAAACAAAATATTGCGTTGATTATTAATCATCATACGTTGATCATTGCGAATTTAACAAGTAAATAATGAATACGTGGTAAATTAGTTTAATAAACTATGGAAATGAATTCAATAAGTATCTTAATGGAAACAATATGAAGTTTCTCCAAAACTATACCTATATTAATAAGACTAATCATACCGTCAACTTCTAGAAAAACAATACTATTGATATAACCACTTTATGATTAATAAAGTCGAAACAAATCAAATAGGCAGCAAAAAGAAAATAATCATCGTACAATCAATCCTCGCTAACGTATAACATAAGAAATCTGATAGATAACGACAGTTCAGTATTATTTACGGATACTATAACAGTAAAGAAAAAACAATTGAAGACTCAATCATGTAATAACACACATATTAATCTCAAGGAACAAATTATTTGTCCATAAACATACTAGCCAATTTAAACGATGGTGAACCTTATAAGTTGATGCTTAATCTTACAACTCAAATAAAAGTTCATACAATTCCGCCAGTTGGCATTGAGTAGCAATATAGTTACTACGATTTCGTTTCTTAAAGTGCTGTTGAGGTTTTCAAACGTTGGTCTTTTTGATTCTGGTCATGTTAGTACCTTTCCATTCTAGCTATTCTAAGAAAAGATTACATGTGGTAAGGGTCTTCGGGATGTGGAAAGTGATTAGTCAAATATCTGGTTGCAGAATCTTTAATCCGAGTAATGATAGTTCGTCACTTACTCTAAAGCCGATGCTGCTTTTAAGGGCATCTTGATGATTCATCTCCATCGAATTTTTGGCGTTTCGTACCAACAACATATAATCCAAATACCTATCTACAAAGTACTGAACAGCCAAAATATATTGTATAATATTTTTATACTATATGCTACAAGTATCGATCGCAAACGTTGAACATACATAATCGTGGAATGATTGATTAATGTTAATATTAATCGCGATTTTCGTTTTTCAAACGATACAAAAATACATAATCTGCTAGGTACTTGGTGTGTGAAACTTACTATATATATCTATATTTAGTAGGCGGCTATACCAGAGATTGCACCTTTGTAAGATTGAATGGTAACGTACCACTTTGAAAAGTGTATTAAAGTAGAGTTATTGATAGTGTGTCACTACTTAGAAGTGGTATTCACAAAGTGCATAATAATATTCGACTACCAGAAGTGAAATTAGCAAAGTGTAGAGTAAAGTACGACTACTAGGAAGGGGGATTAGCAAAGTATATAGTAAAGTGCTATTTCATTGACAAAAGATTTTAACCTCTTACGTGTAAAATATACTTTTCGGACACTTCTTAATTTTACTCATTTTATTAATTTAAAATGTATATTCCTTTCGTATAAACTTTTCGTTTTTTACATTCACGTAAGAAGGCAAATAATTGAATGACACTAAATTTTAGCGGGTTCATTCAACCACAAATACTATAGGAGAAAAGGGGAAAATATATTTCAAATACTAATAACTGGATATTATAGCGATCCTAATTATAAGTGCTTTCACGTTACGAGTTATATTAACTATAGGAGAGTATGGAAATATAAAGGAAAACTTTTGCAACCCGAAGCAAAAGAAGACTATTAAATTTGAAATAATTTGAAAAAATACAACTTTGGTATGATACTCTTCATTTTGTAAGTGTCTTGTTTACTAAAAGTCTTGTTACATTATTTGTTCATTTTGTTTGGCTCCTTTAACGGATCTAGGAACATTTTAGTAGAATTTCATTACTTATTAGGCTACGTAATCCAAAACCACCAAAGCTCGAAACTCTTTATTAAAACTTGTACGATCTAAATACAGTATCTAAACCATTTACACACTTTAAAAGCAGTTAAAACGTAATACTGAAACCGTTTAATAGTCTTGAAAGCGACTAAAATATAGTTTCCAAACCGCTTACAAACTCTAGAATCAGTTTTAATTCGATATCATAATCGTTTATTCAATGTATACCATAAGTCGAATACGTACACCAAGCCTTATATACCACATATTTTTAATATTCAATTTTTACATCCCGATTTTTCCCCGTTAGCCTCTCTCTATTAGCCTTCCCTTTTCCACCCTAAGGTATACCGCTTACTCAAGTTTATTATTTATGATATTGAGTTAAATAATTTCTCGGTTAATATAAATTTTATAAATCATCAGAAGGCTAATTTAATACATTCAGTTAAGTTGTATTCATTATTTATTTATATTGTATTTAAATACCATTAGAGTGAATAATAGTTGAAAAGCCTTACATTACACGTTTTGCAACGTTTCGTTCCCTTTTTTTACATGTAATGTACTTTTACTTGACATCAAAAGTTTTCAAATACTGTATTTCAAACGTACGGAAATTCCATCCATTACGTAAAACCAACTTATAAACCGTTATAACATGGCTGGTATAAGTAGAGTTCAATCTCTCAATCGCTTTAGTTCACTTTGTCGTTCAATTATCATATCTTTAATATCATTAACCCTAGATGAATTTAACTAATATATGTATAATTTGTTTAGAATCACATTGTTTCATACCAGAAATTGTATGTATTCGGGCAATGACTTGTGGGATAATATGATCCATATTTTTATATTAGATTTGAACCTGCTTTCTGCAAATGAATATATTATAAATTCAATTTTTAAATATGTTACGGATATATTGGCAAACGCAACTTATTAGATAATTTCCATACTGAATTTATGGATTGCACAGCCCAAATTTAGCATATAATCAACGCTACAATCTTACAAATATTTCGAGGAAAACTACAAAGTAAAGGCTTTAATACGATAAGTAATAACAATATACGTAGCGAAGAAGCATTGTTGGCAACTTCCCAAATTCCTTAAAAACCAAAATAAACAGATAAAGAAGAAATAGACGTGAAATTCGTGAAGGGATACTATGTAGAGAAGCACCAAGCCAGGAATTTCGAAATAACGGATAAGTGTAAATGGACTAAGGCAGCAGCTGTCGCTCAAGGTGGTCGGATTTTGTCTTTAAACCTCGATGAAGAAGAAGGAGAAGTAAGGTCCATGCTAGGGAGTGTATATAGAGCTAAGATGGTGCAACACTCTCCCCATGCATGTAACGAGTAGTGGCGTGTCATAAGAGTCTTCCTCCTTGCCTTTAAGTATCGTAGGAGCATATAGTACTAACAGGGTTAGATCTCTAGTAATACTAGTCAGGCACTAGCCTATTCCATTACCCCTAAAGAAATCCCTATCGTTCCCTCCCCTATCGTTGTTTGTTTTCCTTTTTTTCTATATGTCTAGTGTTGTGGTTGCCGTATATATAAAAATGATGCGCGCGCCTTCCAGAATATTACGGTGCCGTGTAAATGTCACTAGGCTAAAGTTACGTAAAAAGTGTTTAAGTGCCTACCCTCCCCCTTATAAGTAATTCCTAAAGTACTAAATACGAAGATAAAACTTCCTTTTTCCTTCAACCTTTAACCTTTATATATAACTATAATACCTATAGCCACTAGTATAACATTTGTTTATTTTGTAATTTCAATACTTTTTACAGCTTTCCTTATAAGGTTACGATGAATCCCTAATTCGTCGCCGAGGTGGATAATACTATTAGAAATGTGAGTTATATATTTTCAAGCTAATAAGGACTAATAAACAAGTATAAATTTCCCTGCGTTAAAAGCCATTGACATTTACCTCAATAGTACTCGAGTACAAACATATTTCGAATACGATAATAAAATATTGTATAATTACAGAAAATTCTGTCAAATGATTAAAGGTGAGTGGTTTCGATAATTACGAAAAAGTTATTAGCAAGTAGCTTAATACTAAAGCCTGGTGCTACCTTTGTTTCGTGAAGCGTATAGTTCTTAGTTTTGGTTATACGTATACGTTATTAAACTTAAACCCAAATATGTATGAAGCGATTGAAAAGTTGTCGAAAATGGATTTGCCGTATAACCTTCAGGACCTAAGTAAATATAGGTTATATAAGCCTCTCCTTAGGTATTAATAAGTGGCTAAAAAGCGTATAAATCTAGGTAAACGCTGTTAAAAAGATTACAAGAGTCCGTCATGTTATGTAACGCTAGATTAATACCCGCAACGAAGGAGGTTTTATCCCCACTACTCCCGTACTGTTTAGGGGCCTACGGACCGTACTGTTAATAAACGAGAAACGAAATATTTAGGTAAGTTTTTTATAGCTAGGTGTAAACGTTAAGGGCGCCACCAACTAGTTGTTACGGTGCGTTATTAAAAGTAACATGAAAGTTTATTATAGTCTCGAGATATATTAATACTAATCTAGGTCGTATAAGTGCTTAGCCCAATCAAGTTATTGAGATAGGTAAAAAAATACTAGGTGAAGATTCAAACCAGGATTTTAAGGATATGGTTCAATAGGCCGGGTCATCATCGTGTTTTTTTCGTTTTTATTGATATGAATAGGCTTATTCAATGGGCTTATTTAGTACCCGCTGACTAACGTCTTAACTGCAGCTCCGTTTCGTAAAATAAAGTGTAAAATTCATACGCGCTTACGGGTTAAGCGTAAAGGCTTATCGTTATATTTTACTTGTTTTTTATTCTATTTGAAGGCATCGAGTATTACGATATTGTAAAAGACTACAAGTGGCTATTACGGTATGTAGAAATAACCTAGTAATTTAACTAAAGCCTATCGTTTCTGTTAATCAAAATATAGATTATATCCAACTTATTGTTTATTACGGGTACGTAATAGACTTTTAACTGAATATTTAGGTTTTACCTTACCTTCTTCGCCTTTTATAATTACAATATACGATTAAAGGTCTTGAGTTTACTAGTTTAAAAGTGAATACTGAACTACTGGTACGAGTTAATCTATATCTAATCGAAGATACTTTCAACTCGATACATTAATTTTAATAACTTGAAAATCGAATATACGTATTATCCAATATTTATTATAAAGCCAGTTCTTTTTTTTTTTCAAAAAAAAAAATCGTTTAATTAAAGTTTTTTATCAAAAGCTAAAAATCGTCGCCTACTTGCAAGCGTTTCGAGGGGGAATACAGCTTATTAGCGACTTCCTTTATTCTTCATTATAAGCCGTCATTAAGGCTTATACTAATTCTGTCAATTTGCGAATACGTTAAATACAGTTTTCAACCTTTACGGGTAATGTCGACGTCAAAACAAGAAAACGTTATACTGGTTGTATAAAATTGAAATAATAACTATAGGTTATAAAAAAAGGGTTAATAACGATAGACGTCGTATCCTTATTACTTAGTACGAGTTAACATCCTAGCAATAAACGGTTTTAATCGAATTGCGTATAACCACGAATGAACGTAAGTACGTAAAGACCTCATAATTTATGCGTTCGGTTACGCCGTTAGCCTGGGGGTTAAAATCCTTGATTAGGGGTTAATACACTCCAGTTAGGTCGCGAAGTCGTTTTCAAAACCTACTAATCCAATTTAAACCACGTTCGTTAATAAACGAAAACGAAAAAAAAAATTCGCTAATAGCAATTAAAAAGCCGCTCCACATAAGCTTCGACATCCATAATAACAATAACCTCGAAAATAATGGCTTTACTTAAAAGTATGGAATAACCATAGAGTAATGTAGATCACCCGCGTATTCTTAAGGTAAATGAACTATAATGTTAACAGAAAGTTAACTCTAGGGTCATTTGAAAATTAAAAGGAGTTTGAAAAGCCCTTTTCGATGGTATCTCTGATAGACTATACGACTAAAACCGCCGCAGTTACTGAAAAAAAGGCTGAACGCATAGTACATAATTGACTAAAAATACGTTTTGAAAAAAAAAAAAAAATAGCGATAATAGCGTCGCAGCTTGGGTAACCGGTAAAAAGAGAATTATAGGTATCTTAAATTAATAAGTAAATAAGAGGCTCGTTAACAGGTTCCAAAATGTAATCGCGAAACCTAGAAACTTTATCGTTGTTTACTAAACATTTCGAAATTAAAACCTTTAACGTACGATCGTTGTCGAAACGAATATCCGCTTGGAAATGTCGGTCGCTTATATGCACTACACGTACCATTCGGGGGTAGGTAGTGTTACAGGTAATAACGACGTCATAATAACACTAAAAGTCGACGTTGGTAAAGAGTTTACGACCTTTTGAAAATTTATTCGCTGATAACGATCAACCGGAAGACGTACATACGTGAAAGCGGCTCGAAAATAAACTATTCGGAGCGTACCAACTGGAATTTTCGACCCAGGTAACATAGGTTTAAAAGGCACTGCGGAATATACTAATCTTGACGTAACAATATATCAGATCGCTCATAATTTACTATTTTATTATATACTCATGGAAAGCGAAAAGATAACGGCTTTTAAATTAACAGATTCATCATTTGAATATACATTGTGTCGTTATAAAGTATTTCAAAAAAATTCAATCCATGAAGATAGTAAACGGGCATGTTGTGCCTCGGAGTTCCTTGTTCTATACTTCTAAACAGCTTATAATTCCGAATAGCTTTTTATTAAATATTTCGTAGATATATTGAATGAGAGATAAACGACGTGAGTAATACACTACTAGGCGTAGGTTACCGCAGTCGTCACGTTGAAAAAGGCAGCCTCCTAAGGCCTAGTTAAAACAGTCTTATTTAAAAAAGGTATTGCGGTTAGGATCCCATTGGGCGAACATGGGTTTGAAGACAAAGCTAAGTTTAAGATGTTCGAAAATCACTTTTTTTTTTAAAGATCATAACTAAATAGAGTACTTTTCGGAATTAATAGAAATAATAATTTAACAAGAATGAATCGATTGTAAAGAAAATAAGGGTAAAAATTGACGAACCCCAAAAATAACCGTATTCTTAAAACCGTTTAAAGTCGCCTATTATCGGATAACGCGAAGCTTTTGAAGCTTATACAAATATTAAAGTTAGCCTTAATAACAAATTTTAAGTATTTGGTTTTCTAAACACCTAATTCGTATTTGTAAATATTTAGGTAAAGTCCCGTAACGCTTAAAACGTTGAGGATTTACTTAACCTTAGTTATATAATTTTTAAAGGCCTTATTCGAATAAATGAGAATGTTGTTAACGTAAACGAAGAAAAATCATTTCAAAAGAGGCGTAACGAATCATTTATATATGGTTAAAAGGTAACGTGGGCGTTGATAAGGCCGAAGGAAGTAACAAACCATTCAAAAAGTCAGAAACGTATATGGAATATAGTTTTTGAATTTCTCTCCCTCCATAATAAGAAGCTTGTAAAAAGAAAATTCATTATGAAAACAAGTAAACCACTTAGCTTACAAAATACTTACAAACTTTTTTTTTATAAATGGAAACAGGTAACGACTTACTTTTCTAATAACATTGAGCCGGCGATGATGGATGAAAAATCGTAACCCCTTTTTCATTTTCTTAACGAAAATTATTCAAGCGCCCGTAATTTTTTTTCTTCGAATATAACCTTTATAAAAGAATTTGTTTGACGTCTTTCGTAATATAAAGAGCTCATTACACGATATTCTATATAAAGGTCCCTATAATACTTTGGAAGGTTATTTTAACTTATCGGTATGCATGATAATTTCGTAATTCGTTTTAAAGCAATAAGGGTGTATTTGTCAACGAAAGCTTTGTCGAATAAGGGCGCAAATTCGCTAAGATTACCGGAAAGTTCTTTATGAACGAAAATAAATGGTTTGAAGCAAGTATTTTATTAATATTATCAAGGGAAACGGTGACGCGATATGTGGTAATGGCTCGGCCCCTACGAACCCATCGTAAAAAAACGTAGAATATAACAACGTTAAACTCTTTTGGTACTTTTTAAACAGTCGCAAATCTCCACTTTGAAACGTTATAATTATCGACTCGCCTTAATAATAACATATACTTTACATCTTCGTAAGTTACTTATTAATAGTTGAGCAAGATTTGCCTAAAATAACGTTATATTGTAAAAAAGGGGGGATATAGGTTTATATCCGGTAATAATATTTATCGAGATCGATGTAAAAAAAGGTTATAAAGGAAATAAGTCGTAAAATAAAACTGGGCGAGTAAAACGTGGCTTTTCTAATTATCGTAAGGAAATATTAAAGCATGGAAACTTTAAACAGTTAGTAAACTACTTACTCGTAACGAAATAACATTTATAATTTATATTTACCCAAGCGTCAATAAAACGGATAAAACTACAAAATAAGTGTATTATAAATGAAAGACTATTTAAAACCTGTGGTGTGACCATTGAGTTGAATTAAAATCTTATTAGCTTTTTTCCCGATTATAAACAAGGGTTACGCTTTTCTTCTTCTTGGGATCAATGAGGTTCTCGGCCAAAATAAGATGAATTTTTACAATAGCTTTAACGTTAAGGCCGCCTGAGCGCTACGCCGGGTTCCACAAACATAAATGGATTCAGTAGCCTTTCAAGTCGCAACATAAATATATCTTGCGGTCCTTGCGACGGGAAAACTCCACGGTGTTAACTTAGACGGTGCGCTGCTTAAAAGCGATTCGAGAAACGTTTACGCCGGTTATAATAATATCGCTCTAACTATTTCGAACAGCCGCTTTACCGAAATTATTCCCATAAAGCGAGGCACCTTCGGCAGTAACAATACCAACACCATAGTAATGAATATAGAAATTATAAAGGCGCCCATGAATAAGTTAAACGCTGGCGACCTATTCATTTTCATCCGCTGGCATATGGAAGGGGAACAATGTATTAGTAAATGTATTATTAATAACTCCTTGAAATATGTCGAGTTTAGCGGTGAATTTTTAAGATATATCGCTAACTTACGCGAATGAGATTTCCTAAACGGTTTAAAAAAAGTAAAATATTTTACGAACTCCTTACTTCAAACTCGTAAAATGATTAATATCTGTTTTAGCTGTGTTAGGATTTTAATGATAGGCGCGAAGTATAGATATAAAGTCATCGGCGTCGTTAATACCGCCATCGCCTCCGCAAACATAATAACTTTTCATAATGGTTTTCGCAGGAACTTCAAGTTATTGGAAAATAACGTATAATAAAGCCTTTTTTATACCGAAAAAAATCAGGTTTCTACGTAATATACGTGTTATTATAGCCTTTTATACCGGGAATCGTGGTTTAATACCGGAAACCTTAACCGGCTAATTAAAGACTTTACGTTGAAGTCGTTAACATCCATTAAAAAGGGATATAATATCGTAATATAAGTTAAAAACGTCATCGATATTTGGTAAGCTAACGCGGTTCCTAAAGGGAAGTGGTATAATAGCAGTGTCGTTTGTAATGTATGTAAGAGGAACCTACTAAGAAGGAAATTAACTCGAAGACGTAAGCGTATTAGTAGCTTCGAGCTGTTGGTTTTATGTTCGTTAAAATCTTTAACGCGTTAGTATTCCGTTATTTCAAGTGTAAAACGTATTTCCGAATAGTTTAATTCCACTGGATAAGTTCTATATATAAATCGTCGGTAAAACGTTCGTATTAAGTTGTAAGGTTATCGTATTAGGCCGTTAACGCGCTTTAAATATGTTCATTAACGCGCGCGTCAAGGGATTATTTTAAGGCTTAGGGGTACAGATTCGATAGGTCAGAGGAAAAAGACATAATCTTAAGCTATAACTGCTAAAAAGTAGCCAAGACACTGTCAGGAAAAGGATTGAAGTTTATGTGTAAAGTGACCAAAGCCGGAGCTATTGCTTGAGGTAGTCGGATTCTGATTATAAATCTCGATAAAGAAGAAGGCAAAGTAAAGTCCTTGTTGGGGAGCGGCTATGGAGCAAAAATGGTGCAACCATCTCCCTAGTCATATGAAGTGTGTTAACGTGTCTTGAGTGGCTTCCTCTATGCTCTAGAGAATCGCAGGAGAGTGTAAGACTACCAGGATTGTATCTCTAGTAATACTAGCCAGGTATTAGCCTGTAACAATGAGGTAAGAAAGAAAATTCGTAAACATAAAAGTCAAGGCATTAAATAAGGCTAAATATACTCCGTAAAAGATATATAGAATTTTAGGTATTAATAAAGCAGGAGGAAGGGCTGTAGTGACTATGTACGACTCAAGTCGAATAGAAAACTTTACTATAACACACTCTGAAATGAAGACAAAGATAAAATTACTTCCTTGATATAATAGATAACTCGCGCTGGCGAAATAAAATATGACCGGATAAAGAAAACGCTCCGCCCGAAAATACGATGAACGACGTGAGACGATAATACAAACCTTATGAACCAACGCCTACTAACTACGATTTTTATTATAACCTCCTACCATACAGCTTTCTAACTAATAGTAGAAACTAAAAAAGGTTTACTAACTTGTTCAAACTAAAAGATAAGGAGGAGAATTATAGTGGCAAGATATACAACGTTCACGATAGGATTATACGTATAATATTAAATACATGCAAAAGACTAGATATTAAACCATTATAGTTTTATATGAACTTTTCCGATATATTGTGTAAATCAGTCTCAACTTGATATATATATATCATCATACCTTGGTCACTATTTCTAACAAGTATTAAACCTTTTAAGAATACGTTTACATAAGGAAATAAACAACAAACTTTACAATATATATTAGATGAACGTGATAGGAAAATCGGTAAAAAACCAGGGTAAAAACCTTGATTGAACTCCATTGAAGATACTTACCGCTTTTTTAACAAAGTTTATAAAATGATTTACATCCCTTGAACCAAAGTATTGAGTAAACAATATATTTATTTAAGCATTTACAAAAACATACCGATAAAACCATATTTTGGACATACGCTTTTGATACCAGAAAGAAACCTAAATGTTTTTATACAAGCGTTAAAACCTCATCCCAAACCTCCTTATCCCGTGAATCAAGTTTTGAATTAACATTTATGATAAAAAGCATAAAAGTTGATGGTCAAATTACCCAAGCAGATATCATCAAAATATTCTATTACGTCTTAGACCGATTTTTTAAGGTATATCAAAAACATAAAGAACGCCCTAAATAAGGGCGATGAAATCGAAAAACCTTGTTGAAAAAACACAGGGACCAAAAATGAAATAATTACCAAGGAAAAAAGTCTTATAACTAATCTCGGATCTTTACATATATAACGCAATACCTACCATAAAGTATAAAAATGTAATGATTACACTAAATACCCGTGAGTATGTAGAAGGTGTCCAGAGGGTTTATGTTAGAAGTAAGGTAGCAGAGGTAACAAAAGGTGCAATATCAAGACTGTATTCGTGCGAGTGATGGTCAGAAGCCGTGAGGCTATTCAGGGTAGACTGAATACTTAGATTGACAACTGAAGAGCTATGAAGGAAATACTATCTATCTTGGTAATGAAAGTGTCCTTATATATCCGCGCCTTCATACGTCTTCAGTGTAGGCTCGACTGGCTCGACGTCGAGTCCATCGAGTCCCGGTGTGCAGCTCGACTGGCTCGATACCGAGTCCCTCGAGTCTCACACCATGCTGACCCTAACCCTTGTGTATGGTGTGTCTGTTGTGGATCCCTGGTGCCTGCCGAGAGGCTGTGTCCAACCGATTTCCTTCGTTATCTGCTGCGGGGCCGCCGCTGGTGCGCCCTGCAGATGTTGGGTCATAACAATAAACCTTTACCGGTTTTTTAAAATTCTATATAATATACCGTCAAGTGGGTATTTAATTTACTCATTACTCAACACACGAATTAATTCTAATTCAACGGCAATTCCAGGCCAATTTTTCTTTTTTACAAACCATATGATACTTAGTTTCATAACTTACTCAACCTAATATATACAAGTAATGGATAAGCTTAGCACCTACGCCGACAAATACACCTATAATAAGGAAGACGAAAATAGAGATAATACTTACGAAATAGTCTAGGATAATGAAGCCACCCAGCGAATTTATATAAGGGTAGAATACACTGTTTAACCAACATAATGTAAGGTTGGATTGCGAAACAATATATTAAACGTACATATAGTGTCGCAATTTAAGCTTTCTAATATATACGGAAATGTTTCCGAAGATATTATAATTCATGCCAGCGTAACTAAATTATCGACCGCCAGAAAACGATAATTCGTTACGCTGGCGACAAAGTCCCCAAAGTTTAAGCTTGATTAAATGAAAAAATACCGAAAAGTTCAATTCGATAAAGGAAAATAATTGTAACTTAATACGTCCGTTATAACTAAGCTATTCGAACCGATTAATTTTTAAGTAATAGATGAAAAACCTCCATTATCATTATCATGAATCAATATAAAAAAGCTTGGAATCAAGAGTCAAAATACGGCTCACTAACTTATTCGCGTTTCGGATAAGGTATCAGTACCCTTTTGGCTTAAATTTCAATCAATATAGTTTTTCCCTCAAGTTCGTATAATGTAAGTCATCGACTCAATATAAACAAAACTAAAAATATTATACTAACGATTCGGATACTGGGAATCAAAACGCCTTCTACAGCTGCTTGCTGCCGAAGAATAAGATAATATAAGCAAGTGGGTATTTTCAGCTCTCTAAAAGTTTTGTTATAAGTTTCAACTATATTCACAACCCATATAGCAGTTGAAATTCCACCTTTCAAACGTTGTACACTTTAATTACACGATAATTGTTGATATTAAATATCATAACGACTAATATGTATTACACGCCATCAATGTAATAATATTATTTCAGGCTCTAAAATCTACGACACATGTTTAAAATATTATACTAACGATTCGGATACTGGGAATCAAAACGCCTTCTACAGCTGCTTGCTGCCGAAGAATAAGATAATATAAGCAAGTGGGTATTTTCAGCTCTCTAAAAGTTTTGTTATAAGTTTCAACTATATTCACAACCCATATAGCAGTTGAAATTCCACCTTTCAAACGTTGTACACTTTAATTACACGATAATTGTTGATATTAAATATCATAACGACTAATATGTATTACACGCCATCAATGTAATAATATTATTTCAGGCTCTAAAATCTACGACACATGTTTTATGAAGTATTACCAAACTACTCTAGTAAATTACTGTTTCAAACACTATTTCAAACCTTTTTATTAGATTACACCAGACAAAAATACGGGTTTTTCTTAGACTAAATAGCGTTTCAATACTTGAATCGTCAGTATTAAATGTAAATGAATGCTGTTAAAAATTTTTAAGGTATCAAAAATTATAATCGGTACTATGAACATTTGAAAAAAAAACGTAGATAATACTACACAAAAGGTAAAGAGATACTGATTTTAAAAAATTAATATTATAAAAAACTTTTCACGTTATAAATAATATATCCGACCCAGATATGTTTATTCTCTTACTTTTCATTGTCGGTATATACTCTAAAGTCTTAAAAAGTTGATACCTTTTCCATCTGCGATATAACACACAAATATCATGAAAAAGTTCATATAGGAATTACTTTTCATACGTGACAGAAAGAATATTTCAAAAATGAAATACGAAGAAAAACGGTCCGCGTAAAACTAACGTTTTGAACCTACCAGTACAGTTTAAATTATTCGTCCGTAAAGATCCAAATGGATGAACCAAGCTTCGAAAAATCAACGGATTATAGGGTCACGATATTTTGGTAAATCTATCAATAGTACGACATTATTTCGTTCACCAATATTAAGGAAATATAAAAGGAACAAGGTAGATGCAAGGGGTCCAAAACCGTACTTCAATCATGGGAACCGACGAAACTATTTTGATGAGAATGAATAAAAGTTGCTCCCAGATCCTATAACCTCCCAGGATATTACGTCAAATCCTTTATCATTGTCCAAATACTGTTCGCCTATATGAACGAAAACAACACTCCGTTGCCAAAGACGCTCATATAACTGAGAAAACCTCATGAATGCCTTTGTAACGGACTATTTCATTACTTAAAAACAAAGGAGTGACCGTAAGTTAAATTTAAAGCTTTGCCCAAAAGTTAAAAAGACTACCACATTCACAACGTTTAGGTAATTTACACAAACCGAAATCGTTATTTAAATCGAAAAAAGGCGTTAATCGTCTGCAAAGGTTTGAAATAAGAGTTTTCAACTCATCTAAAAAATTGATATACGTTTAGATTTTCAATATAGAAGACTAGAATTACAAACTCTATAAAAATAATATTTCTAAAATTGAAAGGTACGATAACGACGGCAAAAAAAGGTTAAAACCTAATTACTCACTTTATCAATGGTAAGCTATCGTTTGATTTTATCATTCTCCACTTTTTTTCGTACGCCTTATAGCCTTTTTACTAAGTTTTGTAATATTACACAAGCTGATACATGGTTAGAAAAACTGTTTTATCGCTGAATCTACGCCTATATACCTGGGAAACTCCGAAAACACTGTGTATCCTAGGTGATTATACGTTTTTAAAAACAGCTTTACCGATTGACTAAAGCTAATATATACTAGTTAATAATTACACAATGTATTATAAATAATAGCTCAAAATATCCAACTGAAACTATAACCCATGTTTGCTAGTTTTAAAAATACGTTTTAAAAGCTTTACATTTAAAGAGATGTAAACGGATAATATGTTAAGTTCATATAAAGTTTCATTTTCTATAGTGGAAAGAAAAAAGCCTTTGAAAGTTAGCCCAAAAGCAAAACCTAAAATGTATTTAATGAAGGACTATATAATCGACTTTGAGGGTACAACCATCACTGCCCGAAAGGGTATTTTAAACATTACGCGAAAATAGTAATTATATAAAGTTGCTCTTATAGAACTGGATATTGTAAAACGATCTGAAAAATATAGGTATTAGCCCATACAAGGCGATTGAGTCGTCTGAATGGCATAGCCTAAAGCTATATTTGATATTTCAGTTTTTATGTAATGTTAAACCAATTTTTAGAATGATGTATATAAAACATTGAATAAATTCCTTACCTTAACAATATGAAATTTGAAACGCGATTCATTATTTCTATCATTATATAAAGATATGATTTAGTCGATGTTGTAACAAACGGCTTTTTCGTTAATAATGATAAATTTCATTTCTAAGTTAAATTCATTTTTCATATGTGGTAATCGAATATTGGTTTAAAACTAATATCTGTTTCATAGTTATATTGTTTATTTATGTTACACGAAATGTAAACTAGTTATACGAATGGTTTCTTATCCATTGTTCATTCGTTTGTAACGGTAAAAAAACGTCGAACGACAACTGTTTTAATAATAATAGCTACTAAAATTAAGCATAGCCGAAATGTAATATACGTAACGTAATTTTTATACATTAGAGTCTAGTGACGATGGACTCAGATACGCCGCATTTACCTTTCTCACGTTAAAAGAACTTTACGGTATATATTGAGGACCCGTCACCCACGCGGACATATAGATTCGGCTTTTAGAACCTCATGTATAAGATATTAATATTATATATACTACTGATAGAATGAGTAATATTAATCGCGTTATAAAGTCATTCAGCTAAGTTAATAACGATAGGGGAAGGGATAACCCCTACGGGTAATAAAGTTTTACCCATTGGAAAAAGGTAAGGCTTATAACTTCAAAAGACTTTTATTTGTTGTTCAAGGGTTAAAAGGAGGGAGAAAAGCGTGGGAATAGGGAAAATACGGTAGTGGTATAGCTAATAACGGCGGCGGGGGAGGCGGCCAAAAGGAAAGCTGGAATTAATAACGTATTACCCGATAAAAAAAAGGCTAGGGGAAAAGGTGGCGGCGATGTAACGAACGCCGGTAACGGAGACTTATTTACGCTTACGCTCCCCCGTTAAACGGTGCTTAAAAACGGTTTTTACACGGTATCAATTTACGGACAAAGTTAGTATACATGGTATATTATATAAACTACCTATGAAACTAGTTTAAAATAAGTATCGAAATCGTAAATACGGTTTATATACACTAATCAATTACTTTTGATCTATGTTTATCAAGGGCACATGTTAAGAAAAGGGTAATGATAAAAAGTTTTACCAGAACCGATAATGACGTATTTTTTATACTAATGATAAAATACGTAAACCGTTATCACCTTTACCTACTTACATCCGTATAATATTTCCTTTATTAAACCCCTATAAGACGTTCGTAATTACATTTTTACAAGGATCGATAACCATAGAACTACAAATTCTCTCAACTAAAATAGGCTTCATTGTAATTGCTAGCGTGGTAATAACTACTAATCCAAACTTCTATAATTCATACAGAAAACAAACTATTATTACCAAACAATGAATAAAATCAAAATACAACCAACCTATTTAGGCGAAATTGTGGATATACATTATATTACAACCAAATTATAAGTATTAAATTACGGATGAATGTTATAATACCAGAAAATTATCATTACCAAATGCCGGATATAACCTGTATCAGAGATAAACCATAATTACGAATATACGAAAACAAATTACATTCAAAAAGATATTATAATTATTGAACTACGGATAAGGGGTAATATTCGTAAAAAAAAAATTGCATATCTCGATATTTTCATATATATCTATAGTTAGTAAGCGGCGATACTACATATTATACTTTTGTAGGAGTATATGGCAACGTACCCTTTCAAAAGCTGCAATCCTACAAATTGTAAAATAGTGTGCTACAAGCTAAAAGTGGCATTTGCAAAATATAGGATATAGTACCACTACCCAGAATGGAGATTATCAAAGTTTATAGTAGAGTTCCACTGTTATGTAAGAGGTTACAACCTTTTACCAGTGGTATGCACTCTCCGGACATTTCTTGCCACTTAAACATAACTCACTACTTTAATATTTATAATATTTAAGCTTACTAGTTTACTCTTTTACATTGATAGGATTAGGCAGAGTTCGGATCAATAAGATTACCTTGAAATCAATAGCACGATATTACGTAATATCTTTAAATATTGCGTTCATTGTGTTATGGGTCATTAATAGCGTAATTTATGATTTAATTGATTTGAATTTTTTTTTGAAACATTTGGGTTCCAAAATACAATTGAAGTAATTGATATAAAATGTTCTTGTATATTACATAAGAAATTTTGATTGGTCTTTTCAAAAATAAGTAATAAGTTGATAACTGAATCAGTTGCCTCAATAACCATGAACCTTACGCCTTTTATTACTACCAAAACCATGTTTTCATCATTATCATAATCATTTAGTCTTTTTCCACGTTGATATTACCAATATTACTTTTAATTTCATAGACTTCAAGAGGGTTTTAAGTTCTCAAATCAACTGTATTAGCGATTATTATAATGCGCGATAACAAATATTTCATTGTTTCAATCTCATAAACTGTTAATTAAGGGGGACATACCCAATTTTTCGGTGTATATAAAATGAAAGTCGTAAAAGAAGAGTGCGAGTAATTTAAAAAAGCTTCATAGTTCTTATCCAGCGGTTTCAAATTGTATTTACTCAGTAATCAAGAAAGGTATCGACTCGTGTATGCTCACGCAAAATATATGCTTCAATTTATTCGATTGATTTTTTTTCTTGCCAAAATATCATTCCGTATTTGTATTGAATTCAATATATTCCTGGTTTTTTACAATTTTTTGTTAGCCATAATCGTCGTGCAACGTTTTATAACCTGTGTTGTATGTTATAGACCGAGATTGACGTCATTGTAAACGTAATTTTGTATTTCAACATAAATTTCACAGAAGACATAGTGTTTAATATAACATGTGAAGAATGAATAAATGATATACCATCGGCGAATTGCAAAAATAGAATTTAAAAACCAAAATGTCAAACCATATTTCGCATGATGAAATGGCGAAACCCTATTACTTATTTATAAGGAAATTGTAAAGTTACATAATATATATTTACATTAAATCACGAGTTATAATACGATTCGTAGGTAGTTCAAAATCTATCTTTATTCTTTTTACTCTATATCCAATTAATACATGTTTGTTAGGAAAGTTTTGAACCTTATTTATTACGATTGACCGGTGTTTTAGATATTGAAAGTGTTTATAACAAGTAAGGTGACAAAAATTCAACGTTTAAATTGAATTATTGCTAAAGAACAACCGGTCATCACACGCATAAAAACTTACCATATTATAAGGTAATAATTTCCACAAGAATTATACGCAATCACGTTTCGCAATACAAGATGTTAATAAATACCTTGGTAGTCTTAACAATCATATTAATTAAACGTTAAATAACACCTATATAAAATTTCCATAAAGTATTCGCACAAGTAACGCAAATTATTCTTCCTTTATAAAGGAGGAATTTTGTGTTACGGCTCGCCAAAGTTAAATTGTATACAAAATAAATTCTCAATAATTTGAACAGACATTTATTATTAGAACGCGAATTCGTTTAGCTCATATATTTAAAACTTGAATATATTGCGAAAATAATAAGAGGTGAAGCATTGATACTCATGTAAGTATATTCCTAATAATTTATAATACTATTCTTTTTCATTGAGAATACCTAAATACAATGTGTCAAAATCAAACCTATTTAAAAAAATATTGCAGTATTTGAATTGAAATTGGTTTCTCATAATCTCACTATAATTTATAATGTAAATTTAATTCCCTCGAGTACATACTTCCTCTCATAACTTCATTTAAACCACTCTTACATTATTATATTCCTTGTTTATTACTTAATCTCCAAAACATTTACAACCCATTTTGTCAATGACAAAGTCAGACCAATATTATGGCCAGAGTTCGACTTGAAGATCTACTAGTCTACGAAGTTGACAAGTATTTTAGGATAAAAGTTTTATGCACGTCCACTTATCAAAATTCTTCATTATAATACTTGACGAAATGGGGTTCGAAAGTGTTGGTAAGGTCTCCGCCTATTTCACGGGAATTAAAAAGAGTAGAAAAGTAATTATGAGATTGGTATTTTTGTAGCAAAAGATAGATGTGTCAAGAAGAAGCATTCTAGGAAGTGCACGCCGCAGATGGGAGGTTATAAACCTCTCATCCAGGAAGTGTCTCTTTTGCCGTGCGCTCTGGAATACCCATTCCAGACCGCTCCACGCATGATATACTTTGATTCTTTCAAGCGTGCAGCCTGTAGCATGACACGTTATCGTGCACTCTGCAGGAGTGCACCTTGCAATACAATGCATTGCCACTTAGCCTATGTATATTAGCTATGAGGGTATATAGTAATATCCACAGAAAGCTTTAATTTCGGTTCATCAGCTGTATTTGTGTCCTATTTCAATCGATCTAGCTAAAAGCTGAAGCATAGTATTAGTAAGTGGAAGAATTTGAAGATTTTGGAAGAGTGTGGTAATATTAATTATTACCCCTTAGCAATTTGACGAATGAGATTAACGAGGTGATTTATTTGCAACTAGGTTAGCGGTGTTTTCTACTTGGTATAATCATTTTTATGTATTTCGTAACCGATTTAAGTAGCGATTTTATAGTAAGGGAAAAGATTGATGATTTTGTAATGTAAGTTAATATTGGTTTAAGCCAATAGTTATATATTGTTTAGTAATGAATTTGTCGATTATTGAAATGGTTAAGCTTTAGAGGATCTCTTTTTCCGATTTTTTCGCTGGTTATGATATTGGTTCATTCGTTTGTTCACTTTTTTTCAAAAAAAAAACCAATGTTTACGATTAATTTTAGCATAACGTTCATTCAACCAAATGTTTTATGTGGATATCAATAGCGATATGTCGATAGTTCAAATATAATATTATAAATTTTAATGGGCTTTGGGAAGTAACGTAGTTTCATTTCTCCAACAAAATATTGCCATGATAATTCATATAGTGCATTCAAGCCTCCATAAGTATCTTCGTTCTATCCTACTCTTTCTTTGAACGTAATCGTAGGCGTTTTTTCCTTTTACTTAACTTTTTTATATTTGATCCAATAAATGTTGATTAGTGTTAATATGTCTTTTGATTTTGTAGTATCATCGAATCGAATTGTAGCCGAATGATATATAGTATTGTAAAGGTTAGTAAATGGATATGTTTTTAACAAAATTTGTCAAACCGTTTACTGGTTTATATTTTTTTGGTACGTATAATTACTTGGCCCCTGTTCCACATTTAATTGGGAAATCGTTTTCATTTGACTTGAGTATATTGCTGTTAATTTTGACTGCATTACACTTGAACGATGTTACAACTGTACCTAAATTGAGCTGTGACGTTTCTATAAAGAATATCCATATCTCCCGCAATTGAACCAATAAATAAGATGTTGATACACGTGTAAACAAACTGATTCCTGTAAATGAATGTAAGTACTCTTAATGCGATGTGAAGACTCGCTTCGAAATATCTTGATTCCATCACGCGAGAAGCATTAAAAATTGACCAACTTCGATACTATATAAGAAGAACAACCGCAGCCAGCCCTCAAAACATCAGGATTATTAATTTTATATATCTATTAGCGCTTGTGTAACTAACACACACTCAATTATAAAAAGATAAAATAGCAAAAGCTGCATATTTTATACCATATACAGGATTTTAAACTATAATAAAGCTTAAGTACTTCCGCAACTTCCCTTTTTCAACATTCACAGATAATGTGTTTTTGACATCCTTGATAATAAATAAATATTTGAAGATGAATTTCTATAAATATATTACGTAGTTCATAACATTGTTGATAATTCATTGACTCATTTAATCGACGACAATTGTTAATTTCTGTTAGAGGTTTATATATTAACTGAAATATTTCAACATTTCGGTTTTAGAATCAGAAATACTTAGATTTCGCTTCACATTATCACTACCCGATCATTTGAAGAATATTAGTGTTTCATTTGAAACCTCCTCGAATATTATGAAACAACTTCTTATGATGTTAAATTTTCCTTTATTTGTATTGTTAATCAGTAGTATTCACCAACTCCTAATTCATCTATAGAATCATTTCAATTCTCTCTCACAAATGACCATGGTTATTATCTCAATCTGCTTCAAAAGTATGAACTGCATCTTTATACGCGGAATATTACAATCCAGCATAACTACTAGCTTAGTCAATAACCAATAAGGAAACAAAAGGCTCTAACGATTCGCCATAAATTTGGTAACATTTATGGATGAGATATTAAGTTCTGTATAATAACAGACAAAATTAAAAAAATATTTTTCCCGCAAAAAAAACAGGAAGCTCAAAACGCACTATTTCATGAATTCAGTATCTTAAAAATACTCTGTATATGGATCTATCGAAGAATTTTCAATTTTATAAAAGCTTTTCACCATAGTAATATTATAAAAATACGTGATTAAGCTTCTATTACGAGGTTTTCAGTTCTATATATAAAATCTCCTACCATTTTTTCTCCACTTACGATTTGTGTAGGATTTATATTTGGGACCCCCCCAATCTTAACTAACATTAAAATTTCATCATCAAGGTTTACATCCTATTTTTACTCCTATTTCATTTCTTCAAGATTAATATTAAGGGCTTGATAATGAATTTACGAAGGGAGAACTATTTCACGAACGCTAAAAACAACTCGAGTTTATATTGTAAATGTCTCAATTGTTATACACCTAATATCGCGGACGTTCATCCCATTTTGCAATATATAGTATAATGAACATTTGAATAAGCCATCATAGTTTATACGATTGATACCCCTTTATTAAATATCAAAAACCCCAAAGATTTTGATTTCATTGTGATATATTTTCAAACACGTTCATATGTCAACTCGTATTTCATATTTTAACAGTCTTAGGGTACTATAATTGAATATTCAGGACGTCATCGAAATCATTGTCCTTCTAATTACAAATGTTACAGGATTTAATTGTTATTTTCATATGTTTGTATTTACCATCATACTAATATATTCACCACGAGAAAGGGTATTAAAAGAAATAAATACTATACTCTTCTTAATTTCGTTAAGAATAGAAATCACATAATGTATAGCCCTGTGGAGAAATATAGCTTTTTGGTATATAAAATTACCCTTATACAAGGTGATCGTTATATAACAAAGTTTATTTTAGCTATTTGATACAAATAATTAGTAATTGTTACTAGTAAACATATCAAATCTTGAAAGTAGAGAAGGTTTAAAAATCTATCTTTTACACATACGAAAAAAAAAAAAAAAAAAAAAAAAAAAACCCCAAAAAAAAACCCCCCAAAAAAAACCTCTTTGAGATACTATCTACTTATATAGTTCTGAATTTTTCTGATCCATATAGATTGATAATAAGAAGGCCAAAGTGTTTCAAAACCGTTCGTTTACTAATGTAATGATTTTCAACCACTAAAACATATCGCAACTGAGCTCGAGTATACATAAGAGAGCCACTTTGTATGAATAACTAATTTCGATGGTAACCAACAAGTTTTTAGCTTTATAATACTTTAATTAATATATTTTCAATTATTATGAAATGGTATTACGAACGTTACCGAATAAACTTTCAAATGTAAGGTTATACAAAACTACGAAATAAGATATATAATACTCCCAGAAAACTATATAATTACATGAAAAAAATAAACCAAAGAATACAAGTACTTCATCATTCGCGTTAAGAAAATTTATATTCAGGAATTAATATGTTATATATTAGTAGTTACGTTATAAATATTGAAATTAATGGTGGTTCTCAATATTTCATCCTGCTATACGCGACAATTTTAATGAAATTTCATTTTAGATGAAAATAACATCGTAATGAAAAGGTTAATGGATAAAAAAAATATTATTTGGTCAAATTTACCTAAAGTGTGTAAATAAATACTCATAGTTATTGAATAGCTTGAAGAAGAACAAAAGTGAAAAAAAAACTTTGGATTTCTCCTTATTCATTACGAACTTTCGAAAGTCGGTTTTTGATAAATATCTAACGTCTCATATTCATTCATGAAAACCCTAAATATAATTTTGGAAATCTCGAATTTACTTTAAAGAATTGGTGAAATTTCATACTTTGAAAACGTCGAATATTCTTCTTTAGACTTACAACCACTTTCATAGCATGGTTGCATGAACCACATTAGTATGAAAGATAAGGGGCTTACACCATAAACCCTAACAGTACCTACTTCAGGAACACCATGAATATTTAGTCGTTAATGACACTATTACTGTATTTTATTACCATTTCACCAAAATATTATTAATACGCTTCACGAATATTTGAGTCTTTTTAGCGACCCCTTTTTATCTATAAGGTTTTCAAGGGCTTAGGACACTACTCGCGAAGCGATGCATCCAAATATATATATATATATATATATATATATATATATATATTAAACAACGATTCCGTTCTTTGTCACTACTTGAAATGTGGCGCTTCATACTTGTACTAAGTCCGGTTCCTTTTGGGCTTCAATTTATAAAATATCCTTACTATAAACGCTTTTATATAATAGCTCAATTTTTTATTTTTTTTTAGCCGTGACGGCCAATATCTGCGCCTCGCATGTTCAGCGGGGCATAATAATGCGACTTTCTTTGAACAATTAGCTATCGACAGAAGAATTTTTTTTACCACACCATCTTGTTGTTGATATACCTCTTTCTAGATTTTTTTTTTATTTATTTTAGTTTGTTTTCTTTATCCTTGAACTTCTTGGAGACCATTGTTAAATTTTCGATAAAATAACTTACTGAATGGCGACGGAGACAGAAACATACCACGGCCCAGCAAAGGCCAGAGTTTTTTCGCCCATACGATTTTACCGTTCTTCAAATTATAGGGTACTTGAAACAAATTTTTGAAAGGTTAATTTTAGAGCCGGTTATCCGCTAATCATTTTTACTTTATCATGTGTTTTATTGGCACTGTATATATTTTAATCCGGTAAAAATTCGTTGAAAACCTATTCAAAATACCTGCTGGTGCCTTTTCACTCTTTAGGAACACATAAGTCACCTTATATACATATAATCCTTAGCTTAAATGTGGTTTAGTCTTATACCATGATATGAAAACCTAAAAGATTATTATGAAGACTTATCAACAGACAATAAATACATATAACAGACTATTCATAAATTGAATACAGGTGAAAAGAACAAGTTTTTGATTTATTTACTTTAATTACAAAGAATCAGTTGGTTTGTTCAATATATGAAACGATAAAGCTTAATTGAGAAATTTAATTGAGGTTTTTTTTTTTTTAATATCACCTGATTGAGGCTACTACCAAAGGCGAATGAGCTGCTACTCAGTATTCCTTTACATATCGATGTTATTAATCGTAACATGGGCTTTGTTGAGGCGCGTGCTGGACCTACTGAATCTTGAGCTATCCCCGCAATCATGAATCTAGGGTTCCCTACAGTTTAGTAACCCGTAGGCGTATAAACTACAGTTCTAATCTTGCAATGTCACGCTGCCATTTTAGTCCGCTCCCCGCGGCTAATTGTTTCGGAGACATATTTATACAGGATTTTAAGTGAAGCTCTATAAAGCTATAGTATCAAATAGAAAAGCATATATATTAGGGCGTTATTAAAGTAAAAATGCATAAGTGATTATTAGCCCGTATGTATATACAAGCTAGTCTAAGTGTATATAGATAACTACTTGTCGCAATGACGCGTTACGAAAGAACCCGCTATTTGATTTTCTCCTGAATTAAAACCTTTCCTCATAATAATAAATAGTGAATATATTGGTTAAAACCTTATACCTTACATATAATGCCTTGGACACCTGAAATATGCTCTTTAATATTATATGACTTCGTATCAACGTAAGTAGTAGTTTTTTTATGTAAACCCTCCTCTTACGCGTCGCGTGGCGCCGAAAGCGCTTGTAAACCTTATTGTGGTTGTTTTAAACCTTTATTAAGGCCTTGCGAGTCCGCCCCTAAACCTTTTCCTCCCTTTGTTTTCTTTTTTTCTCTTGCCCCTTCGCCACTCTTATCCACCACCTGTAGCTGCGCGGGGTAGAACTTTATATGGATTATATTAAGTTAGTTTTGGCTAGAGCTGCCTGAAGTATAAATTTTAGCGGAGAAGGGTTGGATATTCCCTGCGTTCATTGCATTTGTATGGATTTTGAAGTTATATAAAAAAATCTCAATAGGGGTTGAGTATTGATTAATGATAGAGACTAAGCTAAAAAGCGGGTATATTCCCATTGATATAGACTTCGTTGGGCTTTTGGCTTTTCACTACGTTTCCGTTGCCGTAAATATGTTTTCGGAGCTTTTAACCACTTTTCTACATCCATTTTTCGCCGCTATTAAAGCGTTCGAAAAAGAAGCGGCGTAGGCCGCGACAGCAGCGTTCATAAGTTGGAAGGGCCTTATTTTTACCTGAGGGGAATTTAGTATCAGGAACGAGGACAACGGCCTCGATAGCGGCGACAAGACGAGCTTTATCGCTAATTATTCAATTATCACGGTTTCTATCCCCGCTCGCCTCATGTTTTTTTGTCGCCGGGTTTACCTTTTTTTTAAATTCGTCTTCGAGTCTCGACATTTTTCGCAAGTAGGGACGTAAACTGAAGTGAGCAGCTGTAAAGGTATTGGTAGAGGTAGGGGTAAATATTTTGAATGGATAGGGTTAGTGATTGTATAGTATAAAACTAGAGTTGGCAGATTTAAAATAGAATTATCACCAACGGGTATAAACCGTATTCGTTATCAGCGGACGCTGAACACGATCTATATAGGCTGTAATATTTCATTCTTCAGAAAGAACTTGTCATACATATAAATACATGGAAATTTTCAGAATTTTAATATTTATTCATATATGTGCTTCATGAATTTATATTTTTTTTTTTTGCCGTCGCTTAAAATTTGAATCATTGAGAAAGATAAAATTTTTATCAAATTGGAAATGTCTCGTTTCCTGTCGTATCGTAAGTAAAGTTTATTAACGTTTTGGAGTTGGAAGCGTCAGTGATAAAATATGAAATCCTTATATTATATTGTAAAAGTAGTATTGAAAACGATGATGTTTTTGTACACCGTGATTTACGATATTGAAGAATGGATTTATTCGAATATATATTTATTTGTCTCATATTAAGAGGAATTGTTCCCCTTGTTTCGACACTATTATTTTCGTTATATCATTCTTAGGCGAGTTCCAAAGTAGTATTTAATATTATTAGTGTAGCTTTGGTAATTATCAATGAAATTAGTGACATTTAGAACGCTAATACTTGCTAGATTATTCAATTTTTGGTTTTTGAACATATATATATATACTATAAATATTATTTTCCTGTAATATGGTATAAATATTATTAACTTATTATATGAAATTTCTAAAATGAATATTGAAACGATGTGATCGGGTTCTCATTAACGTTATATATTCAAGAGGTACTATTAATATTTACCGTAATTTTATTTATGGCAATTCAGCGACTGTTTCAATGCCGTAAAGCAAGATGATAACCTTTACATCAAAGACTTATAGAGTAGGGTAAAGTTTGCCGAAACCCCTCGTTATTACTCGGCAGTTATGGTAAAGTACGTAATTGTATCAAACGTATTGTGATCCGTTAAATGATTATTCGGCATTAGTAAAAAATATCATAGTTTGTTTTCGACTTAGGTTATGGTATCTTCTCATAAATGCTACGATATCGTTTTTATTCATAAGCCCATTTATAGGGGCGTCGAGAGATTTATTTACGTATCAAGGAGATGGTATAATTTGTAGTGGGAAATCGGGAAATTCTTCGTTAATAGCGAGTATTCAAGGTTAGTGTTTTTCTGTTGGGTGGTATTGTCCTGAGCGAGGTAAGTTTTAGAAGTCGGTGGCGATTTTAAAGTTCATTCACACTAATCAAAGCCGGATATAGTGCGGGAGGCTTTGGAAGTGTGGAAAGTTACCCGCCTATTACCTTGTGAAACAGTTAGAATTTGAGGTGAGGTTAGAAGTAGTGAACTGGCAGCTGGTATCATTATTTGAAATGTAAAGGGGTTCTGGGTATTTCAGGGTTTCAAATTATATGAAAAACATAAACTTTATTGTCTGAGTGCGGTTTTGTTTAAGTGTGTTTTAAGATGTTGAAGGGCGACTATGTCAAGCAAGGTTTTATATAACGAAGGGATCGTCTGTGCCGCGGCTATTAATGAGGTCATAATCTCGGTTTCAAAGCTTTCTTTAATTATACCCTTAATGCCAATTCTCAGTATAATACGTAAGCATAGATATGACCGCATTAATGATAACAATTCCTAAAAAATGTGTCGAAGGTTGGTATTTAGTATATAAGAGTTCCTTATAATGTCGAGCGGCCTTTAATGTATTCTCCACGCGTTTTTTAACGTGAATTATTTCAGATAAAGCTTTGTAAAATGAAAGCCATAATTATTGAATAATTGTGAACTTGTTTTTTGAATATGGGTTGATAATTAGGTAAACCGGCTTCGAATCAATATCAAAGTATAGGTAGCCCTGTTTCATAAAGTTAAAAGGCATTGAATATTCAGTGTGTTGGAATGGTATTTCATACAGTGAAGTAGGTCAAATTTACTTACAGTAAGGTTGACCGTACTGCAAGTGTATTTCTTTGTACAGACTTACCATATTGGGTGTAAGTCGAGTACAGTACGATACACTTCACTCCAGGGCTCGGACCAAACAATTGGCCATACAAATTACAGTGAAGACCGTCTAGCGGTCTGCCAAACCAAAAATAATACATCTACCACTTGAATAATGTAATACTACTGTAACTTCAACCACGATTCGACTCGACAACGTTGAAACTATCTAAGGCCTGCAAACACTAATTATTGCTTATGAGGTTAAACAAAGATTAGTTAAGTAAAAGAAAAATTTACTTTCCGATTACGCTTTGTAAAAGCAAAGGAGAGGAAAGATCTTTTCGAAGAGCCTCTACTACAACATCGGTTTTTATGGTAGTAAGTAAAAAGAACTTTTATGTTGCGGCGGTTTTCACAGAAGCTTAAAGGTAACGATAGTATCCCTATCGAAAAACACCAAGAAATCTTCACTAAAACCGAAAGTCTTAAAGTTCGGGAAAATGGTAAATGGCTAGATCAATACTACTGCGGGTGTTACTATTGCAAAAAAGACGAAGTCCCTACGCCAAATAACTTCTACCACCAACAACGACCTTCGACCTTACTCTTTACATCAAACAATGGCCCCTACCTAACTATTTACACTCCACTACGCCAATTTAATCATTAAGTTCACTTCTTTAATCGAAAACTTCGAAAATCGCTAGGTTACGCTGAAAAAAACACGTTACGCGACTCTACTCCCAATCGCTAAATTCATACACGACTCTACGCCAAAACACGAAATCTTTATGCCCAAGATCACCGAGTCACTATTCTTAATAATCGGGAAAAAATAGTGGTTGATTTTTTGATAACGTTCAATTTATGTTAATCCATATAAAAGCTTAAATTATCCACGTATTTTTTTAACGAAAAATATAGGTGTACCGGTTAAGAAACTATTAGCGCAAGTATTTACTTGGTTAAATAATTCGGTCAATGTTTTCCTTAATACATGTTTTTTTTTCCACAACATAAAGTATAAGAGACGTTAATGGGCCTCTAAGGGTTAGCCTAGATTATCGTTTTCAATAACAATTTTATAATCAGCTTTAAAGCGGGAAGAGAGTAATTTATCTTTGAGTTCCATTTCGAATAATTCAGCGAACTCTTCAAAGGAGTTGGAGAACTTATTGCTCATAAATTTGAGTGGTTTTGGGGCGATCAAATCGTTAATATCTTTTGTAGAGCAAGCAACGAGTCGCGTGGTAGCAGTCTTTTGGCTGCGAAATTTGAAAGGATAGCGTGAAAAGTAGCGGCGCCAACCCCTATAGGTACTGTTTGTGAAGAAGGAAACCCTGGTTTCCAAACGATGTAATTAACAGCTCGTCTTGAAAGATGTATATGCTTTAGAACGACGACAGTTACATATGATTATTTGATACAATGTTTTTTCCCTGGAAAAAGTATGATAAATATAGAATAATATAAAAGTATATCAGATATCGGTACCTGTAAAGGTTTAGGTTAAAAAAGTTTATAAAAGAAATGAGCTATATGGCGTTAATAGGTGAATAATACGTAGTTTCGTCGAGTCTTTATGGAGGAATGGAGATATGCGGTAATTTAAAGAGATTGGTAGGGTATTGTAGCGTAGCGTCATAGTATCTATACCATATATTTATCGAGGCTTTAATATATAAAATGAAACTCGAAACTAAATTTAACATGAAGAGAAAATGATTCAAAAGTTAAGGGGAAAGTACCGGGTTCGATTATAATCCTATCTTTTTTTATATGCGACGAAATATAAAATACAAACTTTTCCTTAAAAAATGTTATCAAGATTCTCAACCGAGGTATAGTAAATACTTAAAATATTTATGGTGATAAAAGTGCCTGGACGTTACATTGAATTTAATTGGCAGGTAAGAATATGATAACTCTTTCCATTATACCGTAAGTACAACCTAAGGCTTTTAAAATGAAAGAGTTCGTAATAGTTGATCTAGGAAACGTACCGTTTGAAAATGGCTCGAAAGGCGTCTACGTAAATTAAGATAATATCTTTCGAGCTATCGCCAGCGAGCACGACGATATTGATACTTCCAATATGTAAAAAACTTTTGGTATTGATAAAATCAGCGTAGTTAACGTTACTATAACAAGTACAAAGGTTTTTATGTCTCCTATTAATAAATTAAGCGCGGTCAACCTACTTGTTGTAATCTATGGGAATATCGAGTAGGAGTAGCATATTAATAACCAATCATTAATAACGCTTTTCGAAATAACAAGTTTAATAGCGAACCTCAGACTATACTGCTAGTCATTACGAGTAAGGTTTCTTAAACTTTAAGAAAGATGTAAAACAATTCGAGAGCTTCTTATTCTATATTCTAAAGTTAAACGATAACGGTGGTAGTCGCTCTAAGGTTGAGGTAATAGACATAGAGTGCAGGTATTGATATAGACTCAGGCCATTTTCTATTGATTCTCTATATTAAGTCACTGTGTACGTAACGAAATGTGTGGTACCCGTCCCAAGCGCGATCTGGATACGGTTTATGGATGATATGTTTGAAGGAATATAATATACCATTTACCAACCGGGTATATAATTCCTGAAGAAAAGACTTTTATAGCCTTTCCAAGTTTTCGTTGGCATTTCAATTATTAACTTTATTTTGAATTTATTTGTTATAACGTCGTCAGTCTGTTTATAATATATTAATAAGTTCTATTTTTATTATGTCGAATGAATATTCTTTATAAATGATGAATATTAAACATTATTCAATATTTTACGTGATACATTAGAGTAGTTAAGTAGTATGTGACATTGGCGAAAACCTAGTTTTCCACATTTGTAGATACACCTTTTACACTTTGAGAGTCGATTGAAACCGAAATATATCACTTGTAAAATATTGTTCGTGAATCGCGTTAATGTTGTAGTAATAGTGATAGCTCATTTAATCGACTTTTATATTCTATCCGGCGTATCATGTAACGTACAACTTTACATAGGTCGTCATCAAAATTGAAGAAATTAAAGCCGATTTGGCGATTTTTTTAGTAGATTCTTTGAACGATTTCAAATAGCAGGAAAATATAAGACTAACTAGAATTAAATGTTTTTACTTTGATTTGAGTAGAAACGTGTGAAACTATCGGGTTTATATAAGAAAAAGTTAATGGTTAAGTTAGGAAAGACCAGCCTGCGGTATTTTATGTATAGTATATTTATACGCCGGTTATTCAGTAAGTTATTATGGCATATTACGAAGCCGGAGTTCATAATAGAATATACAACACGAGGATGATTTTCTATTATATTCAAGTTGATTTTAAGTACCTTGCACCCACGGAAAAAGTTTTTCTTAAATTGCAAAGAGTGTTTATAAGAGAGAAAAATTTAACAGTATCGTTCTTTATTAGATTCGAAACGTTATTAGTTTTGTTAAATACAAGTACTGTGCAATACAGTAGGTGTCAGTCGAATTTACTTTATTGAGACCTTACTAAAACACTATAAAGTCATCAACAAGTTTAAGGTTTGGGCTTCAAAGCGAAGTTTTAGCTAATAAATTTCGGATTTGTTGTAATTAAAGCAACTGTATAAAATATAGTTATAACGGGCGTTTACGTTATTTGAACATTTTCGCAGAAAGGTAGCGTTAATCATGTCCCATTATTTCAATAATGGTGATCAATATAAGCTTAGCATTAAAAACGTTGGGTAACTTAAGTCACGGCGGAAAAGCGACGGATTCTATAGATTATTCAGCATTCCTTACGTTTTAGCTTGTTGGATTACTTTCAACGTAGTTATAAACGTCGCACGGCTTTTCCTCCAACGTAGGTATTTAAGGTTTAAATCAAAAAGATAAATATAGGTTTTTTATTGTCGACAACGGAAAGAGAGTACCTCCTCTATGCAATTTAGGTTGAAAGTTATATTACTAAAATCTCGTAATGGTAAGGTCCACAAAAAAAGGAAGTTAATTTCATTTAAGTGCCTATAACCGAAGATTTATTTCTTTTTTTTATATTTTCAATTAAATTCACTTTCTAGGTACCTATGTTGATTGGAGTTGCAATTGGTATTGGATCATTAGTGAGTCTTTGGTATATAGGTTCAAAATTAAATATGTTAGGTAACTATATACACGAAATTCAGATATGATATTGGTGTTACGGAGAAATATAGGTTTAAGAAATGTTAATTCTCATGGGAACGTAGGATATAATTTTAAAGTATCATGAATACGATGTTGACTGGTATTTTAAAACGTAAGCGTAAATTATTTAATAATTGATAATTACGGTCAATTTGTCATCTATAAGGTAATATTTTGTTTTAGGTCGAAGGATATTTGTGGTATAATAATATCTTGTTTTATTAATTTCATAACACGGTTTTAGCGGACGGTATAACGTAGGGGAAATAAGTTGTGATGAGATTTTGTTTCCAACTTTTAAGAAATTACGTACATCTTTTAATTGACAACGATTACACTCATGATAAAAAAAAAATTCATTTTCCGTAATGTTGGCGAAGTTTACCGCTTTATTTGATACAGAAAAAGAAAGCAGCTTCACTCTTGCATTAAGAAGTATTTGATGGTGAATCTTTATGAAACTAACTGAAAATATATTTTTACCGGTTAGACTGTAGTGGTTAATTTATTCGATGTGACAAAATGAACTCCTCAAATTCAGATGTTTAGTTACCGATTGAATCAATAAAAAATATATTGAAATGATACTTCATGGTTTATAGCGCCGTCATTACCACTTTTCAAATCTAAAGGTGAGTAAAGTGTTTACATCGACTACCAGATCTTAAATTGAATTACTGAGTGATATAGTCTTCCCTTACCTATAATCAATTAAATATTAAATGTATTTTTGAATGTCGACTTAAATTATAAATTTAATGTTTTAATAGGGTTTTTTTAACCGAATTTAAAGTACACTTGAATTGAAAAAATGAACGACTTTTCATATTTTCTTTTACATTTTATTCGAACACCATGTTACTTCCAATTTACTAGCGGGATCTTGAACAACTATTGAATGTTAAATTAATGATATAATAACGCATACTATCGATAATATTGTTACATTTTACATCAATGATTTTGTTATCTTTTCTTTCCGTGCTAAAAAGAAATATATGGTCAAATCTCGGGTAGGTTCAAAACACTTTCATGACACTGTAATAAACTGGAACTTTCAATAATATGGAATCGTAATGAAATAGATAAAATACATTAGTTTCATGAAAACGGTCGGCAGAGGTATTCGGGCTTACCTCGAAAAGTCCGGGTTATTCGAGAATATAAGTTTTTACATATTATTCGTGAGGATCAGAATTTTTGAGGGTTTATTAATGTTAATCGAAAATTCATTTATATTTCTTTCAAGTATATTGATTTTCTTGTATGACGTATGAAGTAGTAAATTAGGTAAATTACAATGGATAGAAAGTAATATGATTTTTAAACATTGACGTAGGTGTTTTCTATGGGTTTGATTTTAATGTATGACACTCTGAATCGACTGATAGCAGTGTAAACCGATATTTTTGGAAAATCTTTATAAATAAGCCTTTCGCAAAATTATAAAAACGGGGTTTTATACTAGTTACTTATTATTTCATTGGATCATCTGACGCGAAACATAAATGTACTATTTATGATAAAAGGCTTGTTGTAATAATATCATATTTCAAGGTAAATTCATCAGAACTACTTGATATTCTTACTATATTGATTATTTTGACTTATTGTCAAGTATTAAACTAATTTTAATACCTCATTCAATTTCAAAATAGGAAGTTCGGTAGGTTTATATTATTTCGGTTTTTCAATATTACTTACGTCACCAGCGCCTAACTTAGGTCGTTTACCCGGATCTATTAACCCGTAGGTTTTAAAACAAACCTAGGATTAAGGAACGTCGTAAGTAATTTTCTTGGAATATTATCATAAATATATCGAATATAATAACGATAAATTCGTACATCGATGAAATTTATATTGCGGCGAGGTATACGGATCAATTTGATAAAATGAAAGCTTGGTTACTGGGTTTCGATTACTTTCGTTTAAAGGTTTAACTGGATGATATCGAGACGTTGACGGTTAAGGATCGTCGCAGGCGGGCCTCATATCGGTATCGCTAATTCCGTCAAAGCTGAGCGGTTTCTTCAATTTAGATTCGGAAACCTTATTAAAGTTGTAAAATCTAGGTATTGTAAACTACTTGTTATACAAAGTAAGATTATTAATTGATCCTAAAGACTCTAAACGTTTTCAAGTTAGAGTAAAGTATTCGATATAATTACGAATTATAATATCGACCAAAGGGGTTGGTTACGTTATTACAGTAGTTTACAAATACTGAATTGGAAATCATTCACGACGAAAATCATATAATAAACTTACGACTCGATTATTATATGATATCCAGAAGAAAACATGTTGTTTTGAGTCTTTTAAAGGGATTACAAATACATGTAAACAGTCGTTAATATTGAACGCTTACATCGAATATTTAATTAATATAATGTTATGAAACCTTGTTATACCTTAAGATGAATCCTTTTTGACTATTTTCTAAACCGATACTAATTTTATAAGTTCGTATATTTTATAACGTGTCTAGTGGTTTCCGATAGCTTCCCATGATTTTTTTCTTTTTGAAAGAGACCCTCTTGGTTCGTTTAAATGTAAGGTAATATGAACAATAACTGTCGAAGTGTATTTCAAACGCTTCTAGAATATAAAGTAACAATTTCATAAATTTCCCGTATCTATCATTAAAATCGCGGTTCATAAACAATAAATACATTTTAACGCGCTTATGCTTTTTAATAGGAGTAAAACAACTTTTATTGACGGTGTACTACTTGTAAATGGACTACGGAACCCAAAAATTAAATAAGTAAAAATCGAACATACGTCCGTATTATCGTCATCCTCTGGTAATTTGATTACATATATATATATATATATTTTTAGCTCATAAATTTTTATTAAAAACCACGAAGTCTGCGGTTACTACCTTCACTTCGAATCTATTAATTATGAAGTACGAATTATCACTTATGATTCAAATAATGTGTAATATAAAGTAGACAACAAGTTGAAAAAAACGGGATTTTTTGTTTTCAACATACCTATACATGGGTATCGAATTGATCCAAGCCATTATAATATACGTTCAATAATGAATGAAAAGTTAAAAAACCATTGGTGCCATCATGGAAAACGAAATGAAATGGACTATAGGTTTCATTTCTGATTACGTAATAATGAGATAAACAACCTCAGTGAAAAGTGAGGTAATCTTTATAATGTATACCGTATTATTGATATCCTGAATCCATTAAATATCGTTTTAAATATCCTGAGTAAATACATAATATTTCATGTTGATTAAGTTAAACCTATAGTTACATACCCTTTTTTTCGTGTAAGTCTCATCCTATAATCCTTTGGGCCTAGTTCTCGTCGCGGATAATACAGAGAAGAGTGTGTATTGAGAGTTCAAAATTTCGATTATCTCAATGATTATAACAATACAAGGTATTATCCGCATTATATATATATTACATAAAGTGTTACGATGAATTTTAATGAAATTGATTCAAAACTAGCAGTGTATTATATGCTGAAATAACGTTAAAGCGAATAAAAGAAACGTAAGATTTTCGAACAACCCGGTATTTCAACTTCGACGCTATGTACGACTTACAGAACTGTTATGTCATAAGTTTTCTTTACTTTACAGATAATATAATCGTAAGGATAAAGAGAAAAAATTGCTAATTGTTATATTATAATACGATATATCGGGCTGTTTATATATAATCCGGCGTTTTGGTATAAGTTTCCGACTACAAAGCTATCATTTTCAAAATTAAACAAACTTTACATATGAAATATTATTATGAGTTCTCTCGTTTTTTAAATAAAGGCACCAATCAAGATAAATACATTATTATTACTGGTGCCAGGTGTTAGGAAATGTCAATTGTCTATTAAATCGGGTAAAACGAAGAGAGGAATATATTAAACGACGTTAACAAGAGCGGCTAGCGTAAAAAAGGGCGAGCGTTAGGCGAAGCTGGAAAACTGTACTTTAAACTAGATATAGAAAATCGTAACACATAGATTTATATCTAAGTGATGCGATTATTGCAGGCAGGGTGATTAACCTATATATTTTTTAACTCAGTCGAACCGGTTTTAGTCAAAGATAGTAATTGGCACGCGGGTGATCAAATGGTTGTGATGATTAGAGTTCAAATTTCCTTCGTTATATTCTATAAGCCATCATTTATATGAGCTATAAAACATATAACTTGGATAGAAAATTCTTTTTAAGCGGCCGGAACAAAATCATAAAAAGGTTAACGATAAATACTAGTGGGGACCAAGTCAGATATATTAGAAGTTGAAGTAGAATCGGAGGACAACATACGATAAAGGAAAGCGTAGAAAGGGAACGGAAAAGTTTTCAGGTATGACCAAACGGGGAGGAGGGTAGGGAAAAGACGAATATCTTAAAGCGTTACAATTTATACAGCCGGAAAAATTAGGATGCTCTAAGCGTAGGCGAAATCATAAAACCAAATAAATTAGTTAATTGAATCGACTTGAAAACAGTAAGGGTCAGAACAGGTTCAAGGCCCAGCGTATTTCTTTAAGGTTTAACGATAGGTAATAAGTTGTAAATACAGTAGTAAAATGGTGCGATAAGTTGTCCTAAAAACGAGCTTGAACCGATCAAAGTTATTAACAAAATTCCGTTATAAACGTATTGTTAATTTTATCAATATGTATTCTGTTGGAAGATTATTATATGCAGTCGGTCAAGCCTAAAATAAGACATTCACCACTTGACTAATGCAATACACCTGTTACTTCGAATACTTATCAAGTTAATAACGTTATAACGATCTAAAACCTACCAATACTCATTAGTGTTTATTGGGTTAAGCACAGATTAGCGAAGTAAAAGAAAAAACTAGTTTCCGGTTATGCTATATGTTATCAATAGCTGTTAGGGTAGAGAAAAGATTTTTACGAAAGGTCACTATTAGTACTACGGCAGTCTTGAACGGCAAGAAAACAGAGAAGACCTTTATCTTACGCTAGTTTACAACGGTAATATGAAAGTGGGGAACGGTATCGCTATTGAAAAACACCAATATATATTTATGAACTTTTTTCAAAGACTTTAAACTTCATTATCAAAAGTCTTCAATTTTAGAAGTTGACAAACGGCTAAGTTAGTACTATTACAAGTGCTATTATTGAAAAAAATTCGAAGTTCCGCGGCTAAATAACAAAAATAAATAACCTTCGCCCTTTACTACTAATAAAAACCTTCAACATTACCCTCCACACCAAACCTTTACCCCTACTACACTTTTTCAACTCCCTCACACCAGTTCAATCGTTAATTTTTTTCCTCCAAACGAAAACACTTCAAATCGCCACGTCTCGTCGGAAAAGCCACGTCGAGCAACCTTACACTAAGCCGCCAAATCGCCAAATCGCTAAGTTCCTACAAGACATTACGTTAAGTTACTAAATCGCTAAATCGTTAAGTTCCTACACGACTTTAAGTCCAAACAACAAGTTCGTACGCCTAAAATAACCAATTCCTTGCCCTACACGATTTACCAAGTCTTATACATTACAAAACTTTAGGATTTCTACCGAAACAGCTTGCATTCAAGCTATTACCGATCCCACCAAGAAACAAACTATTTGGATACTCCGATCAGTCTTCAACAAATACTACAACAGTAACCTCTAAGGGAAGGAAGTGGACGAAAAATTAACCGAAGGCTACCTAGCAAACTTCATCGGCTACGATATTGTCGAACAAAATGACAGCAAAAAACTTAACCGTGACGCGCACGCCTTCCGAAATTTCCGTTGCATTTTGTCCAACTAAATTATCGATATATAAAATAAAATCCAAAAAGTTGTTAAGTTAAGGTGAAAGGCTAAAATTAAATGCCGGAAAATCTACGTACTAGAAAAGGAATTTACCAAATTGGTGAAAACACTTTTGAAACTAACTCGACTCGAGAAATACCACTCAAACCGACGGCCTAGAGGGAGAAGCTTTAAAAAAACTTACTACCTCTTCACATAATCCATGGGACTACCTCTTCACTATTGGTTAAATGAAGCCTCTTTACGTGCTTGAGATAAAGAACCAGTTAGCCTATTCGGAAATTTAATTCCTTTATGTGATAGCGTAAAGTACGCTCATAACGAAGGCAAAATGCGGAAGGAAAAATACGCCGATTCCGCTAAAGGTATTAACGTTGGAGCTTTACACTAGTTAATGGAACAAAATCGTCAAAGCTCGCAAGGTCGTCAGATACCACATCTTTATCAGAATTTTACTCAAAACCACCGAGCCCCCAAAAAACCTTCCCCCTTCTGATTTGCCTACGCAAGAGAGCCTACCACAGGTCTTACCATAGGACTTTACTCCTCGGGTCAGGCGATTGGAAATTACCCTTAACACCATACCTCGGAAAATTTAAGGATTAAACTACTAGGAAATACCATTTAAGATAAGGATAACTATTGCAACTTTCCCCTAGAACCTGTTAAAATGGTTAATATTCATTTTAAATTCCTTGAAAACTTGACTAAAATCTTAAACAATACAAAGAAGTATAAAAAAAGTCCCCAAAAACTTTTCTATATTAAGATAATGCCATTTCAAAACATTTGCAAATACATAAAAGTTCCACTTTTAGGTTTCTACTTATTATTTTCCAAGATCTTTACAGGTTACGCTAAGGATTATGATCTAACCTTCCTATTATATGTAACTACGATTCGCGAAGTTTACGATAATATAAAAGGTTACTTCAAATACAATGTTCATATTAAGTAATACCTTATATATTAAACTCCTAGTAGATAAACAACGATAATAGCTGAAAATGAAGATGAGGAAATACCGTTAAATATACTTAACCAAATAATCAACACGTTAATATTGTATTAAAAAGGAATAGGGAAAGCCTCCGTTGAAAAGTTACACTTTGTAAACTAAATAGACAGCTATTACTAGTATTAAATAATGTAAATACGTTCTATAACACTCAAATACCACCTACAAATGATTTTTTAACCAATTACGCTCCCCTTTTACCACTATAATAACTCGTACACCAAATTGATTGATATAAACCTCTAGGCCAGCAATTTACCTTACATGGATGAGTAAGACCTTACGATAGTTAACTATATCAACCGTAAATACTGGCGCCCACAACTCTTAATGTTCGTCTTATCGACCATGGCATCAAACTAAATGTAGCAACCACGTTAGCACTAATAGGGTTAAGCGTTATTTGTACCTGTTAACCGATAATACAGTTGTTGTAATAATGGCAAAAGATATTAAATTTGTATTCAATCTGGTAGTTAGTTAATTCGGCTCTGCCTTACCAAGCATGACAACAAAAAAGTAATATATTACGCGTAATACTCCACTGCTTTTAAACTTGACCATTTAGATTTAATCGCAGACTTTAAAAGCAACAATCTAATTGATGCCGCCAAAGCCTTTTAACAAATTTAATAATACTAAAATACTGCTCCTAATACGGCTTAGTAATTAGCCGACTACGTTATCCTATACTATTTGGGTGGTAAAGTTCCTTACCTTTATTTTAACCAAAGCTCTAACCCCTTACATACCTTTTACCTTTGCGATCGTCACGCGGACTACACGTTTCAAGGCATTATACTAAATACAAAGGCAGTAAGGTACTTAAGAAAGGCTATTCGCATTATATAATATTACAGATGGAGAGCACTAAAGCCATTGAGATTAATCGTTATAATGCTAATAAAGTTAAAGTTGGTTTTAAACTAGGCGAACAATTATCTTCTTTAGAGATAACGCTAATATTAAATGTTGGGAAAATGATTACGTTTTCTATCCCTAAGTCTGTTTCACACTTGTTTTTTTTTTTATAGAATATATAAAGACTATTGGAGCTACCGTCGATATTAAAGTAGATAAACTGGTTAAAAGCGGCCAGATGTTTCTATTCACCCTTAAGTGGAAGAACCTATAGTTTCATCTTGAAAAACCGAAAGTAGTAGTGTTATATCCAACGGAGCCGGAGATACGTTAACTACACCGGAATTTCAATTATTTAGCCGTTAACAAGTTGTATAAAGTCCTCAAAACTGGAAACAATGAAGATGTAAAATACTTTGCCTTAAAAGTTTTTAAAAGACTTCATTATTACTTCTAAATGTGTACCTAAGCCACCCTTAATTTGAAGTTTACGCTAAAAACTGATGAGAATATCAATTAAAAAAAATCGTTGTATTGTTTTACTTGGATAATAAACCTGTTATTAACATCGTTGATTCATAACCTCTTTTTACGGTGATAAGTTTTAAAAGTACATTCTGTTAAGTGATAAGTGGGAAACGTTAAGGATATTGTGAATTGATATGAAGCTGGGTCTATCTAATTTCTTCGTTCACGATATAGGTATTAACTTTTTTATGGTAAGGTTTCAAAAATATGTTAAGTTAACAGGTATCAAATGAGAATAAGTACTTGTAGAACCCCTTGAAAGCATCAAAAATATGGAAAAGACATACTTCCTATTTCGCCGAACGTATGATATCATTACGTGGGAAATCAAAAACATTACGGATTCAGAGGCACGCTTATAGATGGCAGTAAAATTCCTCAACGATACCGTGGGCCCTGATGGCTTAGTGTCAACACTTTTTGTCCTTGGAGCGTACCCACGCTTGACGAGTAAATCTCTGCCCTCGTCAGGTGCTTAATAACCTGTTACAGCCTATAGTAAAGCTTTGAGGGAATTAAAAAGAGAATAGGAACGTCGATATGTTAATGACGCCATGAACATCAGGAACGGCCCTTTAACAATCTAGGTACTTACTTTGCTATTACAAATTGAAGTCCTCGTGTAGCGAGGGTCGGGTAAATGAAAATTCCCATACAAAATGATGAGAATCGAAAACTTTAAAATAGTTGTTAAAACTACTAATAGCCTGGTATTTTTCCGAACCATTTAAGTCAAGACCTATGTCGGAGCTATTAAAAACGATGACCCCTAAGTTCCTTAAGCAAAATAACTTTGTAAATACGAACCTTCTCTATCCGTTATCGATAAGCCGATAAAATGACTTTGGCGTTTACAACATTCGAAAAAGGAAATCGTTAAAAAAAAAAAATACATACCAGGCCACATTTGTAATACTTCATGGGTAAGCAAAAAAGAAAGAGATAACAAAGACTTAGCATTAAAAATTCGAGCGCAAAGAATTATTGAAAACGCTGGCAAACCCTTCAATGAAAGTAAAAAGGTCGAAGTTAATAGCCTACTAATTCGAAGGGTTAAATAATTTGTACCGGGAACCGATTTTAATTTTCAAAACCTAATTGTTATGATTTTTTAGTCGAGGATTAGCCACGAAATTGCAGGTGAACTCACGGCATGAAGGTACGAGAAACTACGTCTAATGGCTTCAAAATACTATTATAAAGGTGAAGCTTAAGTCCTTATAAAGTCGCTAACGATTCTAAAAGCTAGTTCAAGTTTGGTAGTCGCTTTAGAAATAAGTTTACTAACTAAAAATAAAGGCAAGTTTACTTTCAATAGCCATAATATGAAGCAAGCCTACACCCAATGAATCACGGATCTACAGCAGATCGTACTATCAAAACTACCATAGAAACTACGTGACATCTAACTTTTAGGCACAGTCATACGTTATATTAAACCACTATACGGATTAACTAAAACTGGCGTCAGCTAGTTTTTAACCAACTAGTCATATTTCAAATCACAGCTAATAATAAAGTGTTTAATATACGACCGGTGTTTACTAATAACGTGAGAAATAGAATTCGGTCTGGTAGTCAAGTAAACTGACGATACCCGTTTCATATGAACAGCTGGTTTTGTTGCAATAAGACAGAAAGCGATGAATGACTCTAAGTTCTAAAATTACAAATTGAAAACAACGCTAACGGAGGATACCTAACTTAAATTTAATGGATCTTCAATCCGTATACTCAATATTAATACCGGCCTTAGCTTGCTCCAAATGGTTCAGAATGCTATGATGGATATAATGGACAAGACTGACAAAACTAGGGTTGAACAGTACTTGGAACAATGTACTTGAAATAGTTATATTACTATATTATACCAACCGAATGCCCCTTACCACCTATTTATCGCGGCATAATCAAAAAAGCTATCGGATAATGACTTTACCTTCTAAATGAAAAGTATGAATGGCAGATGCGAAATCTAAACCAAAAAATCATTATAATTCCAATCGACTATTTGAGGGCCAAGTTAACAATTTTCACGGACGGATCCTTCACAAATGACACTGATTTGTCTTTAAAAATCGACTTCCTGGTAACCCTTGTTAATGAAGATAGATATGAAGACTAATATAAAATCATCTTTAATTTAATACACCAAACTTCCATAAATTTTAAAAGGATTACATGAAACGTGTTAGCCTCGGATGTCTACGGCATAATGAAGGGCTTTAACGTAGGTATAGCACTGTGGAAAACCTTTAAAATCATTAACAGGAAGTTGAAAATTCCTCCTATCCCGGTAATAATCTGTACTAACTTATAAAGCCTTTTCGAATACCTATTGAATCTTGGAACCATGAGTGAAGAACGCCTAATAATCAACGTAATGGTATTTTGTAAAGCATATGGAAAGAGGGAAATTAAGGAATTCCGATAATCGATGACAAAGACAATTCAACGTATTCCATAACGAAGGCTGTACCGAATAAAGCCCTAGAAAAGTTTATGGACAGCAAAAGGCTAACTATACGAATCAAATGCTAAGTTAATAGGTCGCCTAAACTTTCCAAAACATGTAACGTTGAATAAGGATATGCCCGCAAACTGTACGATTGACAGGTAAGTAAAGGAATTAATAATAGCGACTTGTTCAAATGGTATAGTTAAAGTGAAGGTATGCGAAGATCTATAGCAAAAGAATTTGTAAAAGTTAATAAAATTGAACCTAGAGGCAACGAAATAATTAATGTTAAATGAAGTTAATTTACATATATTTAAATCTACTTTATTATTGAAGTCAACTGAAATTAACAAGAGTCTGGCTAGTTGACGAAGAGTTAATTCAGTGGCAACTGGAAAAAGATGAGTCAACAACACTGGTGTATGCGCACAAACTAAAAAGCCGCCAGTAAAAAAATTATATGATATTCAATGTAATAAGTCAACTTTATTCTAAGTAAAGTTGAATATAATTAACTGTAAGTTGAGTGTATTACTTTGTAGAAACTGGCCGCATTGGGTGTAAGTCAACTGCAGTATGCTGTACTTCACCGTAGGGCACAAGCCAAGAAATTGGCCATACAAATTACAGAGCAGACTGGCTAGTGGTCTGCCAAACCTAGAAGAGGATATCCACCACTTGACCAATGCAATAAACTTGTTACATCGAAGACAAATCGAATCGACAACGTTGCAATGATCTAAGGCCTACCAATATATTCGAACTTTATATAAATTAACCCTTAACCTTACTTTATTATATTTTTTACGGTATACGAAGATTAACTAAACGCGGTAAATCTGAATAAAGAAGAAAATATTTCTAGAGTTGAACAAGAAATCGCTACGAAATGAACAAATCATCTATTATCTATAAAAGAGGAAGTTTACTATTATATTAGTTATTACATCAAGTCTTTAATCGATATAATCATCAATAGCATTATTATAGTTAAATTTAGCTATAAATAGAAAGAGGGGGTGAATTGTTTTATTAGGTATACTGGCAGATTTATAAACTATATTCAAACCATTAAATTCCTCGAGTATACAAAACAAAAGAGTTTCTTAGTACAAAAACAGCCGCAAAAAAATCGATATGAATCAACTTCTAATGTAGAGTAATAATTTGAATTAGTATGAAATTTTGTAACAGAAATGTGTGAAAAATAGCTAACTAATACAAGGAAAAGAAAAATAAAAGATTTTTTACGAGTTATGGTAAGTGCCGTTATTAATAAAATGTAAATGTCCCGGGATGGCTAAGATTTATACGATATACAACGGATGAGGAGGCGCTTTATACTCCGAAAACAACCCGAAATAAACAATATTCATACGTTATATGGCTATTCATAAGGCGTATAATACGATCTAATTATAACTTAGCGATGAAGTTACATGTCTCGCGCTCGACTTACGCCCGGCCCGTACCTTATACGGATACGGTCCGTACTTCTTTTTTAATAGGCCATATACCAAGATTTTATTGTTTTTTTTAAATAAACGGGGGGAATATTCTAAAATTAGGCTTTTAACTATCAGGTTTTCAAGTTACTTAACTCTACACATAACTGGATATGTAGTTTCTGACCCAAGAAGGTTCCGAACGAAATTTGCGGAAGTCACAAATAAAGGCGCGTGATGCATAGTGCACAAACATTGCAATTGAATCCTGCACAAAGGACCTCTGCCGACTTCTCTAGTCTCACTTATTACCTCAAGGGTAAAGTCTACTTAACACCTACTTAACATACTTAGAATAGGTCGTATCATAATAATTATAAAAATATTAGGGTCGCTAATACCGTTATTATTACTAAAGGCGTAATAACTCTGTATAGCGGATCTCGTAGGGCTTGTGAATTAATAGAAAATAGTATAAATGTATTGTTTTGTTATTAATAAACTTCCGGTTTTTTACGTAATTCATATAATATGGTATTACTTTCAACCGAAAATCTTAGTTTAACATTGGATGATTTAATAGGCTGATTGAATGGTTTACATTCTGGTAGTTCAAGTTTATCCAATGTGGCGCCTGTATTGTAATCGGGTTAAACAAGTTTGAATTTTTATTTTCGTGAAAGTAAGCGTGGTCTCCCGTAAGAAATAACACGGTAATTGCGTAATTTGTAGATAACGTAATATAATTTTCCCATGTCGGGGTCTGTTTAGAAGCTCTAAACGAGTTGGTAATTTCGAATTACATGATTATATTTCTTAGGGCGTTTAGGCCGTTAGTAATTCCTTTTTTTGAATATAAAGCGTATTTTGAAGCGGCTTCGTTCCGCTTAAATAATTTTACCCTTACGATATTGGTTCAACGGTCGTATTGGAACGTAAAATGGGTATATAAGGCTGTTAGATAGTTTGAAAGTTTTTCGCGAAAGCGTACAACAAGATATTACTTTAGGATCAAGGGTTCCAGATTCACTGGGACAGAAGAGAAAAACATGACCTTAGACTAAAGCTGTTAGTAAGCCGATGGAACGCCGTTAGAAAAAAACTCGAGGATTATATATCAAATAACTAAGGTCGAAGTTTTCGCGTAAAACAGTTGAATTTTGTATATAATCCTCAATGAAGAAGAAAATAAAGTCACCTGCTAGGGAGCTGCTACGACGCTGTAGAAAGAGGAGTAACCCAGTCACGTGATGGGTAACTGAATAATCTTGTGTGGCTTTCAACCTGCTATAGAATACCGTAGAAGCGTGGATAGCAACCACCAGTGTTAGATCCCTGGAGATCATTAGCTCTGACACCAGCATATAACACCAAACTGCTATATGTTCTAGACTCTTGAAGTAAACATGTATTAATATAATAATTTTTGGAATAGTACTACATTCAGTGCCGTAGGTCAAATTTACATACGGTAAAAATGACTATACTGATTGCAAATTGAGTGTATTGTTTTGACTGAGCTTACTATATTGAATATAAGTTGAGTACAGTGGGCTATAATTTCCACTAGAGCACGGTCCAAGCAATTATCCATGCAAATTACATTGCAGACCGGCTAGCGGTTTCCTAAACCACAAATAATTCATTCACCATCTCACTACACAATACTACTATTACTTCGTCTAATCCAATCGATAATGTTGTAATGTCTAAAGCCATACCAACACTAATGAGTACTTATTGGGTTAAGCACAGATTGGTCGAGTAGAAGAATAGGCTACTTTCTGGTTATTACGCTTGGCGATATCGTTAGAGTAAAGGACAGATTATTACAAAGAGCTTTTATCGATACTTCGCTAGTCTATAACGGTAGGAACACATAAAAGGATTTTAGGTTGCGCCAGTCCACAACGGAAATTTAAAAGTAAACAATGATATCATTACTTAAAAATACTAATGAATCTTTAATAAAAATCGTTCTTAAATATGTTAAGATTCATTGTTATAAATATCAAAGTTCGGCAAGTTTTCAAACGGCTAAGTTAATACTACTGCGGATACTATTATTATAAGAAAAACGCCTAAGTCACACGACCAACATGACATACAACCTTTAATACTAATAACAAACAACTTTTGATTATACTCTTTATATCAAACCTTGTCCCATACTTTATTCTTTTTACTTCCCCTACGCCAATTTAAACGTTAAGATCGCTATCTTAAGCGAAAACACGGAAAATCACCGAGTTGCATCGGGAAAGTCACATTACGCGACTCCACACCAAATCTTTAAATTTCTACGCGAATTGATACAAAAATACGAAGTTCCTCAACATTGAAATTACCAAGTGCTCGCCAGAAAAAAACTTAAGATGTTAACCGCTAGCTCCTACTTTGAAGCTATCACTGAACTTACAAAGAAAAGAGGAATTAAAGCCTTCGGACCCCACTTTACCAATTATTTCGATAAAGAGGTTAGGGTATACTACGTAAATAAAGACATACTGAAAAGGTATCTGATTAACTTTATCGGATTTTACATCTTAGAGCACGATATAGGTAAAAAATATGATCGCTTTAGCCGTGTTGTTTGAAAAACACTTTAACTACTTTATCTATTAAATTATTAGAATGTAAAAAAAAGTTTAACAGGATGTTAAGTCGAATTTGAAGAATGAACTTCAACGCCGACGGATCTACATTGCAGAGAAGTAGTCTGTTAAGTAGGCAGAAACCCTTTATAATTTGGTTTTACTTAACTAATGTTCCCAAGATTTGCGCCCTGAAGGTAATGGTATTGAAAAATATTTACGCCCTCATACGTATTTTAAGTGACCTCACCTTTAACCTCAACTAAGTTAAACTGTTTTCGCGCTAACGACAAGTAATCTGTTAACCTATTAGGTAGTCCGGCGCCTCCACATAACAACACGTAGTACGACCTTAGTGGAGGTAAAACGCGTGAAGTAGCAGCTGCCAACGCGGTAAAAGGTATTGACGTTGGCGCCCTACACTAGTTAATTAAGTAAGACCCTTAAAAATCTTAGTACCTTTAGGTTCTTTTTGCCCTTCAATACTTTTTTTAAAATCGTTCAGTTTTTTACAACATTTTTCACGAGATGTTTTCCTATATACGAGTCTATTATCGTTCCTCCCACAGCATTTTACACCTCGAGTCATGCGACTGGCAATTACTCTTAATACCTTACCTTGAAGGTTTTAAGGATTGAACTGTTAATAAATATTAATGAAAAATAGGATAACTATTGCAATCTGCCTTTAAAACTTGTTAAGATGGTAAATATTAACTAAAAACTCCTTACAGTCTTTTTTAAGATCTGACACTATGTAGAAAAGTATAATAGAAAGCTTTACAACCTTTTTAGCAAAAAGATAATACCCTTAGAAAATATTCGTAAGTGGAGGACGCTTCCATCTTCTGGTTTTCACTTAATATTTCCTGGAATATTTATAAGGTAAGCCAGATATTATTCCCTAATATTTTTAACGCGAGCTACCACGTTGCGTGAGATTTATAACAGTATAAATGCCTATTTCGAATTCGATATCCACTTTACGTAATATTATACGGATTAAATTACCACAACGTATACGACAATAAGTACTAAGTATTTAAAAGAGAAAACCACGATAAATATATTGAAATAAATGATTAAAAACTTGATATTTTGTTTAAAAGCAAAGAGCAAGGCCTACGTTGGCAAAGCCACACTTCGCTAGTAGGTATGGGTAGCCGTTACAAGCGTCAGTGAATTTGAATACTCCATTTAACGTATAAATTCTATTGACGAAGGCTTTTTTAACCAGTTAAGTTCCTAGCTTATGACCTGAATAACGTATATATTAAACTGTTTTGATATATAGAATTAAGCTTGTAACTTACTTCATTTGTATAAAAAAACCTTCGCGATAGTTCAATTTATCGACCATAATTATAGCTACAAGCGCTTTAAATGCATAAGGTCTGGTCTATTGATTCCAGATTGAAGCTAACTGCTAAGTTAGGGCTAAAACGACCGAATTTTAAACTTACCTGTTAACCGCAAGCATTATCGTCTTAATAGTGGTAAAAGATATTGAATTAGTCGTAAGTCTTGTTATTACTCATCTCGGTATCCTTTCATCCCACAAAATATTAAAAAGATAATGTCCTATCTTTAGTGTTATAGACTTAGGCCATTGGTCTTTGAGTTTATAGGTTACGTGACTACGCACGTAACGGAATGAGTAGTACCTGGCCCGGGCCCAGTCTGGTGCGGACCGGATAGGGTATGGGTACAGGCTGGGCACGGTCCGTATACGGCACGTGAAAAGGCACGTAATGGGCTAGGTACTGGTCTTTTACATAAGTCTTGTATATTAGGTTACGGTAACTTTTTTTAGTCTTTCTCCATACATTGATGGTAAATTTCATTTATCACTTATTTCGTGTATTATCGTAATTCGGATTATAATATATTATTAGCGATTTTATTTTGTTTGTAGGAGAAATGTTTTTCATTATAAACCAATAGATTTTCAATGTTAATAAATTTACGTTATACTTTTTATTGTGAAAAATTGGCCGTTAGCGAATGAATAATCTTTAACTTAATGAATACACATTTCACCTGCTTGGGCCAATTTAAATACACATTTTTTATTTACAGAATACCGCAAACTATGTCACGTCGATTGTAGAACATTATAATAACCGAAATAATCGATTTTAACTATCGACTTTACGTTTAAATTCGTTTAGGTCGTAGCGAATATTCAATAACTCCAAACCGAATTAGCCGCGACTCGTATTAGATTTCCATTAGTTTAAGGAAAGTCAAAACGATATAACCATCCATAAATACTCGAATATGCTTTTACGTGAACGACAACGTGTTAAACGGTTAAATTTATATTATAAACCAGTAAAATGTAAATTAAAATGGGTTGATATTGGTTTTTTTTCACGTATCGGGATCATATATGATGGCAGTAAAGTAAGCGGTTACGATGTATTACGCATTCAGAGGATACGAAGGTATATATAATACAGGGAAGTTTCTCGATCTTATCTAAGCGAATTTCAACGACTTTTACAGCGCGGATGAAGTATTGGTCGAACCTAAAAGATTAGTTATAAGTAATTAAGACCTTTAAATACTATTTATTGTTAGGTATAAGAACCGTCTAGCTTAAGAGGGCAGTCTGATTTATGCTTCGACCGTAAAGTGTAAGTATTTATGTTTTCACGTATCGTAACAAATCGGCGACGAATTAATTACGATGAGTGTTCCCAGAAAAATATCTTACTCATAAATAAAAAGGAAAATTTATTATGAAACGAAATTATACTATAATAAGTAGGGCCAGGTAAATATTACCCGACTTTTTCGGATATATATTAGACTGTAAGGCGTCTTTTACTACTTTTTTAGTAAAGATTTACCTCTTTATTACTATTATCTTTATTAGGGATTAGCGAATACCGGCGTTATTAATATTAATATCACTATTATAATTATCTCTGGACATTAAGTAACGTCGGATGAGGGGGATGATCAAAACCATAACGACAACGAGTAAAAGTCGACGAAAGGGGCTGTTAAATCACTGGACGAATATAACGAGACTCCGATAATGGATAATGACATGAGAAAAGAATGGCGCTAGAAAAGGCCGATAACGGATAATACAAGGAAAGACGAACGTTAAAGGAAGCCGACGATAAGGAATAACGTTAAAAGGGATAGATATTAAATAAAGCTGAGGATAACGGTTAACTAGCAATAAAGCGGGGAACGGGACGAGTAAAGCAATCCTTTAGCCGGTTTATCAAAGATTATAACACATTAGTTTAGGTTTGGGTAATACGGTCGATTTTGGTACGATCATACGCTCCTTCTAGATCGGCCCAATTAACTCGCTCCTATTTAAAGTTAATGAATAGCACGGGTAAAATCGGTTATTATATAATTAAGCCTTCAACGTAGTTCATTATATTTTGCAAGTTGTAACTTATATTAATCATGAAAAATGTAGTTTAAGTGACTATATTATTTTGGCTTATTAAACAAAAACTACAACAATCTATACAGCTATAGATAAAAGAGGCCCGGGCTAAAACTTTACGCGTGAAATCCCGTTCAGCCGAAGAAGTTTTCTTCTTGTAAATAGAAGATATAGTAAAAAGTAACGAAAAACTTTTAGATAAGGATGGACTCGGGAAATAACAACGACATAAATGTATATCTGAAGGGGTGACAGTTTATAGGGCCGGTATAATGAAAAAATCTTATATACGAACAACATTGCGAAGTAGAGTATACCAATTAATCAATTTAAAAAAATCGGGGGTAAAAACGGGTTGATAACCCGGGATATCTCCCTAACATTTACATATAGGGGATAAGATATAACTCCTTTTCATTGTCGTAATAACCAATTAACATAAAAGGACACGTAAACAGGGTAAAGCCGTAAGCAAACTGGATTTTTTAAATATATTACGAAAAGGGTTTATTTTGCGATCTGGTCTCCTGTCAAGTTTATCAGTAAATTTCCCTTATCATAGACCTTCCAGTATATACGAAACTTTTACGCCCGATAAACTCGAACGTAGAAATAAAGATTGTTAAAGTTGAAAAGACGGTCAGTATATTACCTATAGGCGTCCTAAGCATGTACCACGAAAAGCTCACTTTGATATTTACTATATTGGAAGATGGGATGATTTTCTTTAATGCGAGGCGGCTATAATAAGGAATTAATTACTGGATATTGGTGTATAATAAGGTAATATACTTTATGAGGAGGTATGTTATCTCTTTTAAAGGCGTCGGCGGTAACGTAACTAGAATTAAGCCCTTTATATATGTCGGTGATAATAATAAGTTTACACAGGCTATAATATATGAATAGAAATAGCTGGATAAGATGTACGAAAAGAAGGTGAAAGGGTTACAAAAGAGTGTGGTTAAAGAAAAAGGGCGACATTATAAAATGTAAAAAAAAAGGAAGTTTTAAAGATTATAGGGGGGCTTCGGTATTTATAAGAACTGGCGGACCGGATTCGACAAAAGCTACATGTTATACGGGATGCATTACACTGCATTGTAGGCTAGAGCGCGGCTTAACATGGTACCTTAACGGGTACGTTATTCGCCGCTGGCGGAAAAAAGAAGATATTACGCGACTCGTTAATGGACGAGTTATACGGCGCCAGCGGTAAAAAAGATGTATTACACGGTATATTAACGGGTACTTTATATGACGCCAGCGACAAAAGGGATATATTGAACGGCGCGTCAACGGGTATATTATGCGGAGTCAGCGGAAAAAAGAATATATTATACGTCTAACTCATGGGCATGTTCTAAGGCACCGGTAATAAAGCTAAAGGGCGCGTTATACGGCGCCGGAAACATAGGGTTCGACCGGCCAAAACGTTATACAACGCGTTAACATGAACATTATATGGCGCCGGTTATATATGATTCAACCGACCGAAACGTTATACGATATATTAGAGGTAATGTCACTAGATTACGCTCAACCCGTGTATTTTGCAGATACGGCCCGCGTTCAATGTTTATTTGGTGGGGAGCTGTAGCCTTTATAGCGTTCAGGGAGGAAAGGGGCATATTATGAACTTAGGAAATTAGCTATTAAGTCTATAAATTACGTAACTATACACGTAACGGAATTTCTTATACCCAGCCGGAGCCGAGCCTGGTATAGGCCGGGCACGGTCCATATACGACTCGTATAAGGGCACTTGACAGGCTGGGTACTAGTCCTTTCCATAGGTCCTACATGTTGGGCCATGATAGCTTCTTTTAGTCTTCCTCAGTACCTCAATAGTAAATCTCATTTTCCCCTCACCTGGCTTACCATCATGGGTTGGACTATAATGTTAAGTATCCTATTACCTTTAAATCGGATTATTTAAATCCATTCGTAGACTTTTACAGAAATGAGCTTATTAACGGCGATAATACACCTACATAGATTAAGTAGTATTAAAATATTGCCTTTAACACAGCTTTATGTTTAGCCGACTATATCTTTTTGTATCGCTTGTGTAGTAAGATACCTTACCTCTGCTTTAACTAAGCTTTTAACTATTTATGAACTTTTAATTTTCGTGATAATGATAGGAATAAATCATATTCCGGTATCATACCCAATGAAAAGGCAAGACGGTTCTTAATAGGACGGTATCTGTAATACATAGCATTACTGAGGGAAGCCACTATAGCTATTTAAATATATTGCCACTATATTAGAAAAGCTAAAGTTTGCTTCGGTTAAGGCGAATAACTATCGTAAAGATTGATAGATATAGTTTAAACCATTGATAAAATAGTGACGTTTAATATCCTTAAGTCTTTTAATATTTTCATTTTTTTTTTTACTTGGAGGATATAAAAACCCTCAGGAATAACGTCAAAATCAACTTAAACAAAATAGTTGAAAACGGCTCAAGGTTTACCCTTGCCTTTAAATAAAGGTATTTATAGTTTTATTCCTAATGTTTTGAAGCAATGATGTTTACCCCAACGGAGATCAAAATACGTCAATTGTATCGGCACTTTAACCACCTAACCGTTAACAGGCTATATAAAGTTTAAAAATCTGAAAGTAATGAAATTATTGAATACATTGACGTCCAAGCTAAAAAACAGATTTATTATTGCTGCGAAACCTAGACCTAGACCCACAAGGGATTTAAATTTATACTCAAAGACAACAAGACCTTTGATTTTTAGGTTTGTATTAATGTACTTTACTTAGATAACAAATTTGTTTTTGACATTGTTTGATCGGTAAACTTTTTTCACGAAGTTTAAGTTCGTGAAATCCCTTTCAACAAAAGATACATGGGAAATATTGAGAATATTATCGATGATTATATACATGTGTTTATTGAATGCTATCATTTACAATATAAATACTAACTTTACAGCGGTGGAGTTTTAGGGAGATATGAAGATAATAGGTATCCAGTTTAAAAAGGTGCCTGTAAAGTCTTATTAAAGTAATAGAAAGGTCGAAAAGACATACGCTTAACTTCTCCAAACGTATAATATTCTTACGTTAGAAATTGAAAGCTTTACGGATCCGGAGGAACAACTTTAAATAGCGGTGAAATACCCAAAAAATGTCGTGGCCCTTGACGGCCAGATATTAACGCTTCTGATCCTTAAAACTTACCCATGTTGAACGAGTAAATCTCCGCTATGAGAAAATATTTAAAATAATTCTGCGGTTTACGGAAAGATTTTAAGGGTACTACAAAGGAAATAAGCACGTCGCTGGTTTAATAATAACCTTAATAACATAAACGGCCTTATAATTATAAACGTATCTGCTTTTCCGTTGTAAAGTAAAGTCTTATTATAGCGGGGGCCGGGTAAATTGAAGGGCACTAATTAGATTTTATGTATCGTAACCTTTGAATTACTTCCGAAAATTATCAACGTTTTTTTTTTTTTACTTACTTAGATTAATCTTTATATTAAACGCACTAGAGATAAAGTTATTCTACTAAAATGATCTAGCTAAAATGAACATATTTTTTCCGTTATTCAAAAATTGATAGAACGTCGCCAATACGTACAACTTCCGAAAAAGAGAAATAATAAGGATGAAAAATATATACCGGCCCGAATTTCCGATATTACTAGGGTCAACAGTAAATAAAAGTATAACGAAGACTTACTATTAAAGCTTCAAGTATAACGGATTATAAAGATCTTTGGCAAGCCTTTTGTCGAAATTGAAAATATGGGGATTGAAAACATACTAATCCTAGAGGTCGTATAATTTATGTGGAAAGATAATTTTAACCTGTCTAGATTAAAATATCATGATGTTTTGTTCGATAATTTTCTTCGAAGGTAGAGGCAAAATTATATATCGTCCGTACGAAAAGATACGTTTAATCGCTTAAGGATAGGGTAATAAAGACAAGGAGTAGATCTTTTCGTAGTTGCTAACGATTTAAAAAATTGGTTTGCATTGAATGGTTTCTTTATTAATAAGTTTATAAATAAAAATAGAAGGTGAGTTTAAGTTCCATGGCCAAAATATAACGTGCACTTATACTTAATAAAAAACGGATTTATAACGGATCGTATTACTTGAATTTCATAAGGTACTAAGTGTTATATACCCTTTAAAGATGGAAATAGATTTTGTTATGCTAATAAAAGTACTGGTTAAAATATGTATTGATTTGTTTAAAAATATTTAGTCGCAATTTCAATTACAGTCATCAATAAAATCTTCAATAAACGACCCGTATATACTAGTAATGTAAAAAAAGAAAAAATCGTCCTAATGGGTATACCAACCAATGATACCCTTTTTATCGGAACGGCTAGCTTTGTAGTATTGGAATACAAAGTGATTGATAAATCTAAGTCATGGAATTGAAAATCGGTAACAATTTTATTGAAAGATAATTAATTTAACTTTAACAGATTTTTAATTCGTATATTTGGTACCAATATTAACCTTAGTTTTCCTTACAGGTGATAAGGCACTATTTGGTTATAATAGGCAAAACTGACGTAGTTGAAGCCTCAAAGTACCTTAAATAGCGTGGACATAGTAATTAAATCATCACCCTAAAAGAACCGAAGGTATCGTACGGTCTATTTATCGCGGTAAAAACATAAAAGCTAGCGAATAAAGACTTTAAACGGTATCATCAAAGCCTCGAGTGGAAAATACGATATTTAGATCGCAAGATTAATATGTTTTTAATTGACTTGTCGAAGGCTAAGTTAATAATCTTTATAGATATGTATTTTACGAGTAGTATAATCATGTCGTTATAACTCGACTTTTTAATTACCCTCTTTATTAAAAATCGGCGGGAAAACCTTTTTAGCATTATCTGTAACCAAATTGACTGGACTATTATTAAGTGTAAGAGGATTACACTAAATAAATTAGTTTCGGAAGTTTATGGTATTATTATAGGCTTCGACGAAGATGTAATATTATAAGAAACCTTTAACTTCATTAGTAGATAGCTAAATATTTTTTCAATTTCGGTGGTAGTTAATACGAATTCAAAAAGATTTTTCGAATAAATCTTAAAGCTCGGAACTACCAGAGAGGAACCTCTGATGATCGAACTAATAATACTTCGTAAAGTCTTGAAAGAAGAGGACATGAAGGAGTTGCTATGAATAAACGATAAATATAATCTTCTAAATTTCATAAAAAAAATGACGTTGATTAAGTCCTTAAAGAGTTTTGAAAAAAAAAAAAGCTGACTATATGTATCGAAGGCTACGTTAATAGGCCGTCCGATAAGCCTAAGTTATGTAACGACGACCAGAGATGTGTTGGCAGACAGGAAAACTGTTAGGGGTTGAGTGATGTATATTTTTTTGATTAACATGAATAAAGTCGATGTTTGTAAAAGCCAATAGCGATCGAACTTTTTGTAGTAGGTAATAAATTTGAACCATAGAGCAGTGGGGGGATGAATGGTAAACGGCGTCAATTTTCCTAGAATTGACAGGGGTATAGCCAATTAATGAGATCGCAATATTAAGCTTATCGGAAAGGATTAATCAACCTTATTATCGTACGCGTACAAACTAAGAAGCCGCCAATATTAGAATAATACTACATATAATGCAGCAGGACGACTTGAATTACAGTGAGTTTCATTATATAAACTGCAAGTTTAGTGTATTATTTTTTGTGTGGTTATTATATAGGGTGTAAGTCGATTATAGTAAGCTACAATTTACAGAAGAGCACTTACCAAGCGATTGATCGTAAAGATTATAACGTAAACCGGTTAGCGGTTTTCCAAACCTAAAAAATATATACACTATCTGACCACGCAATACTACTGGTACTTTAACCAATCGAATCGACAACATTGTAACATCCAAAGCCCTACTTATAATAGGTTTTCTTGACCAAAAATTTAAAAGGCCCCTGTCGTCAAATTGGAGTATTATAATTATTTCCAATAATTCTTATATTCGTTGGAAAACTTGGAATCGTAGGAATTAATTCTAACATAAATAGTAATGCCATGTAATAGAAGCCCAAAAATCCTTGAGTAGACGTACATTAATGACGTTTAGCCCATACAATATATTACGATTTTTAATAGTCTTCCGGTGAATACTTTCATTAGAAATATCGATCTTGTGATTTTACATTTATTAGAATCCGTTTTAATCGTTTAAATGGTCGTTTTTAATATCTTTCATGAAATAAACAGCCTTTAAAGATATTATTTCGTGAAATGCGGGTTAATTAAGAAATATTGGTAAGAATCAACCGTTCATTTCGATTCAAAGTATCACAGACTTAAAAAAGAACTTACACCAGTAAATAATTGTAAATATCATACTTAAATTAACAGAATGATTAAAATTAATCGTTTTTAGACACACTTTTACCTGTTATATTGTAAGTCACAAGTTTCAACATTTAATAAACCTCATGTCAAGCGATAGCACAGTATCAGCTTTCCTAATATATGAACGAAATCGGTGTAACTTAGGGGTTCACTACTTTTTAGCTTTTATGTATACCAAAATAGGTTTACCGACCGCATATAAACCGTCTTCATATAACTAGGCAAATACCTTTATCTACTCATATACTACCACTTTATCTTCTATATTCATCATTCGTAGCAGTGGGGATGTACTAATAACGATAATGATTTCAAACTTAAATAAACTGGTTTTCGGTACCTTGATAAGCGTAATAAGTGGTATATAAAACATTCGGTAATAAAACTTTAAGATGCAACCTATTTTAAAAGCTTAGTAATACAATTGTCGTAACTCTGGTAGAATAGAAAAAGGTAAAGTTTAAAACATGTCTTAAGTTACAGGAAGAAACTTCCACCATTGAGTTAAAATATATATTTAATATCAATAGCTTGATATCTTCAGTGAACATCTACCAAAATTCCATAAATTATGTGTCCTTCGATCATACCCGAAATTTAAATTCATATCGATATATATTTGAAACTTGTGTCAGTCAACATAAATTCTCGCTTATATATAATTAGTAAATTAATTTTTATATAGGTTAATTATATCTACACTGTTCACACTCTAGTATAAAAATCCCTTCAAGGACCTCTACGTTTTGACGAGACGATAAGTAAGAACCCTATCTAAATATACAACTTAACCTGAAACTGAGTTTCTCGAAAGTAATTCGCGTCGGCTCTTTTATGTAAAGGCATATTTATATTAATTATGAATTGGCTAAAAATGATTATAAACCGAGTGACTGTTGTAATAGTAGTGATTGTAGTATAGTATGTCAGCTTTACGCATAGTAAACTTGACTATACTGACTGCAAGTTGAGTGTATTATCTATGGGTCTACAGTATTGGCTGTAAGGCACGTACAGTCTCCGCCCAATTCACACTAGTTTACTAACTTAATTTGGTATTCCTTTCGCTTTTACAGTTAATACCCTTTTACAAATTTGCCTTTTATAGTTTCTTAAATGGGTATGAGTCATTTAATTGGCCATACAAAATACTGGGAAGTTTGGCTAGCGGTTTACCAAACCTTAAATAATACGTCTACCACTTGACCACGTAATACTACTATTACTTCAACCAAGCGAATCTACAATTATGGATATTAATATATATCACTATAGTTAGTATGTTTAGGTAGCAGCGGACCATGCTGCAGGGTGCACTCCTGCAGCGTGCACGATAAACGTGACACGCTGCAGATTGCGGTTTCAGAGTGCATCATGCATGGAGCGGTCTAGAATGGGCGTTCTAGAGTGGTACGCTCTGGGTGAGGGCTTATAAGCTCTCACTTGTGGCATGCACCTCTGGATGCTTCTTCTTGAATGATAACCATCTTCTATTATACTACAGTTACCAATCATTCTAATTACTCTTCAAAGACCTTATGTTTACATGAATATTATAGGTTTAAGACCTTACCAACAACAATGTTATAATAACTTAATCGTAACTAATACTAATTAGTAATTATGGAGTTGAGAAAGGATAATCTAAATAGACGAAGTTACTTTCTAGTTACGCTCCATGTTAAATGGCGATTAGATTAGAGGAATGGTTGTTACAAAGAGCCTTTACTATTCTGTCAGTTTCAACAGTAGTAAGTAAGGAAAACCTTTAGGCTACGTTAGTTTTTACGGCAGTTAAGCGGTAGCAACGGTATAGCTATCGACAACAATAAGAAATATTTACTAAATCCTGTTTGAAAATCGTTTTGATTAACCATTAAAGGTTGTGAATGACAAGTTCGCACACGGTTAAGTTAGTATTATTGCGGGTGCTATTATGATGAAAACTAAAAAGTCTTATAGATTATAATAAATGATCTTTGACCTTATACTTTACACTAAACCGTTACCCCTATTTCACAATTTTCCTCTCTCTTTTACGCTAATTTAAATAGTTTAAATCGGAGTTTAAAGCTATACCACAGAAAATTACGAAGTCGCGCTAATCATTCTACGTTGAATGACTTCACGTTAAATTACCGGGTCTTTACACCTCGAATCATCGAGTTCTTTTTACACTAAGTCCCACGTTGAATAGAACGCTAAAAATGCACCAATTTAGGAAATGTAGAAGGGTGGCTTCTTTCCGTCAAGTAAAACAAAAAAAGAATTGAATAATTGATTTAACTTCAACGATTGTGTTTTCCGCAAATCCCGTAAGTCTTCTACTGATTAAATTATTAATATATTGTATAATATTCTGACGTATATAAAGTTTTAATTAAAAGTTACATTCAATTTCGTAGGAGTCTATGTGCCAGAAAATATCTTCATTATGCTGGTGAAGATCTTTTTTGTGTGAAAAGAACTTAACAAACAATCTTAAAATCCGTGACTTAAAATAAATTGTATTGAAAAGCCCTCGTGACTTAATTCGAGTTCAAAGGAACTCATTCTTTACTTTTAGCTAAATTAAGGCTTTTTACGCCTTCAAGATAAGGAATCCATTAAAATGATTGGTAGTCTAGTGTTCTTACTTGATAGCGCAGAGAATTTTTTTGAGATGTGATAGAGTGCACGAAATAATATTTGTCAACGCGGTAAACGTAATTGACGTGTGTACTCTTTTCCGGTTGATTAAGTAAAATCGTCAAGATCTTTGGAACCACTTTTATAACTAAATATATATTTCCGTTTCACTCTTCATTTAAAATCGCTATTTTTTTGCAATCTTTTCCTACGGCAGTTACACCTATATGTGCGAGTATATTACAGGTTTTACAATAGGACTTTACCCCTCAGGTTCATCGACTGGTAATCAACCTTTAGATTGCGACTTGGAGGCTTTAAAGCTATTATTATTAGGATATATCAACAAAGTCTTAAACAATCAATTCCACCTTTTTCAAAACCTATTAATCTGGTTAATATTAGTTACAAAAGTTTTACGAATCTTACCCAAGTTTAGAAAAATGTAAAAAGTTATGAAGGAAATTTTAATTACCTTACTACTACGATAATGATATACATTTAAAATATTATCAAGTAAATAATGGTCCTTCTTTCAGTTTTCTTACTCACTACTTTCCAGAATCCTTATAGGGTAAATGAGTAACTCTTTTCTGATTTTCGTCATCCAATAATTAATATTTGGAGAAACTAACAATAATATTAAAAGTTAATTTGAGTACGATTTATACTTTGCGTAATATTATATGTAAAAAGCTATTACTAGGTGAATTATAATAATAGCGAAAAAGAAAGTGGATTAAATATCAAGAGATGTATTTAATAGGATGCTTGATAAATTAATATTGTATTAGACAGCGTTGCGAATGATTTACACTAGAGAATGTGTTTTCGCGAGAAGGTACGGGAAGCTGTTTTAGGCGTTAGCAAGTTCGAATACGCTTTATAATGTTTTTATGTTATTTAAGAAAGTTTTCTTTGGTTAGTTGCGTTCATTATTATAATCGTAATAATGCGTATACCAAAGATCTTTGGTATATATTCCTAAGTCGATAAATTTCGTACTGTGAATAAAAGCCATCTTGATATAATTCATTTCATCTGACGTATGTATAGTTATTGACGCCTTCAACGAATAGAATCTGGTTTTATATCTGTGGATTGAAAGTTATGGCTATACTACCATTAACAATGAAAGGATCTAAATGGATCTATTAACCTCAAGAACTATCGTCGTGATATTTGTAGAGTATAGGGTTTTGGGTAAGTCGCGTTATTATTTATATCGTTATCTATTGAACGAGTGCAGTAAAAAAAAGGTAATATGTTATATTTAGTATTCTATCGTTTTCGGGTGAAATTATTCGTATTATATTATATATTGTTAAGGTGATTCTATTGACGATGTTGACGAAACACCTAAGCCTATTAAGTAGAATAAAGATACATTTTCCAATGCAAGCCACTAACTCACCAACTTATAATTTTTATACCGCTCAAGTAAAGAAAAAGCTTCTTTTGAATTAAATTACTTACCCTTTATCTGCCGTTAATTTTCGTGATCGTCACACGAACCACATCTTTCGTGGTATTATACAAGATATTAAGGCAATGAGGTTCTTCATAAAAGGCGATCGTTAGTACGTAGCATTACAGAGGGAAAATAACATTATTACCGGGTCTAATCGTTACGATTATGCTAAGTTTTCATTCTTCTTCGGCTTATATGAATGATTATCGTGATTGTGAATAACAGTAATTTGAACTATTATCGGATTTATTGCATTTCATATTGTTTAATACATTACCCATTTCATTTTCACTGTTACAAGTATATAATGACCCTTAGCTTGGACATTAACGTTAATAAAAACGACCTGGTTAATAACAGCTAAAAGTATCCCTTTATCTCCAAGTAACGATACCTATAGCTTTTTTATCAAGCTCCAAAAGAAACAGTATTAAACTTCACAAATTCATAGATATTAAATCATATCGGTGGTAGGATTACCAACCAGTTCATAATATATGTGAAATATTATTATTTTTTAATTTAAAGAGATGTATAATACGTTTATTTAAAAGCTACCAATAAGCTTTGTTGTTATTATTGAACATTAAGCTACATCCTCTGACGATTTAAATTCTCCCTCAAAATAATGAAGTCGTTAATAACAAGGTTTTGATTAATGTGTCATATTGCAATAATTTCCTTATTTTTTATAACACTATCTCTACATAAATATTTCGATGTGAAGATTATGAAATTTCTACTACCAAAGGATATGTGAGAAATCTTAAGCATACTAGAAGTTGACATGTATTTGGGCGAACTTGACTTTGTTGTTTACGATGTTTGAATTAACTTCACAGCGGCGGAGTTTTTGGAAAACGGTAATATAATGAAGATCTAGAGTAAATAGATATCTATAGAGGCCTACTGAGGCATTTAAAATGTTCAAAGGGTATACATACTACTTTTATGGGCGTACAATATCCATACGCTCTAGATTAAAAGCCGCATGGGTTAAAACGATAGTTTTAAAATAGAGGTAAAAAGTGTAGACGATAGTGTAGGGCTTGATGGTTTCACATCAACGCTGTTGGATTTTGTAACGTACCCACTCATAACGAGTGAATATCCGCTATTAGTAAGTATATACAGGAAAGCTATAACTTACAGAAATCAGTTGAAGGAATGACGAATGGAATCTGTACGGCTTTAAGTAAACAACGGACTTAATATAAGAAATGGACCTACGATAATCAATATATTTACATTTATACTGAAAAATAAAATCGTCGTGTGACAGAAGAACAGCACATAAGATGGAATGGATAGTAGATGAAGTATATCTAAGTTCAAAGTTGTTATTAAAATTATTAACGGCTCCATCATATTTCGTAATACTCAAGTTAAATATTATATTATGGCAACGGACGTTAAAAACGTCTTATCTGGGCGACTATGTTAATAAAACCCGTCACTAATTATGATTGATAAACCGATAAAATTCCGCTGACGCGGTGTTAAGACCCAAGCACGTTGGCGGGTCAAGAAACAGGTCAGCATGCAGCTGAGCTACCGAGAGCCTTAAATCCAACACATCAAGCGGGGAACATCTCCCGGTGAGCCCCAGTGAGCACCGGTGGGCCTCATTGAGTACCGGTGAGCGTCATTGAGTACCAGTGAGCCTCGGTGAGTACCGGTGAGCCTCATTGAGTACCAGTGAGCCTCAGTGAGTACCGGTGAGCCTCAGTGAGTACCGGTGAGCCTCAGTGAGTACCGGTGAGCCTCAGCACTGAAGATGGTATGAAGGCCATAGGATATAAGGACACGGCCATCACCACATAGATAGTATTTCCTTCATGGCTCTTCAGTTGTCAATCTAAGTATTCAGTCTCAGTATATTCTAAATAGCCCAACGGCTTTTGATCATTACTTGCACGGTTGCAATATTGTTCACTCAGCACCTCTGCTACCTTCTTGATAACATAAACCCCATGACACCTTCTATATACTCATGGGTATTTAGTGTGATCATTACATGCGGGTGACCATCGAAAGGCAAGAACATTAAGATCAAGCAATAAATGCTAAAACGTAGAGATAATCCTATTGAAGTAAATAAAAAAAGAAGAGAATGATGAAGACTTCATATTGAATCTCCACGTACAACATACCCTTAAGAAATTTGGAAAACCATTGGTGGAAAGTAACAAGGTCGAAATTCACGGCTTCCAAACTGGAAAAATTATATAATTTATACCAAAAAGAGACTTGAATCTTTTACATACACATATTAAGATTTTGTAATCAAGGATTATAAACGAGTTTAAAAGTAAATTTTTTAGGCGTTACGACGAAGAATTAGTATTGAGGTCTACGAACACCATAATTAAAAAAAATAAAAAAAATCCTTTTGACGTAATCGCTTACAATTGAAATAATTACTGAAAATTGAACCAAAATTTACATTTAATAGCTGAGGTACAAAGTTAACATGTACGTAGTGAATAACTTATTTTTAAGTGATCTTTTTATCAAATATTTTTTAGGAACTAAGTTCGACCTATGGAACGTGAATGGTAATATTGTATATTGAACTACTTTACCAACTGGCCGAATTTAACGTTTATTAGTATTCAAATCATGAATTATACTATAGGTTATTACTACGTATAAATTCTGTAGTATACGACAAGTATTTATTAGTAAAGTTAAATGTGAACTTTGGCTTAATAGGCATATACAACTACGATATCCTTATTGTTAGAATTATTAGTTTTTTTTAAAATCGTAATAGAAAGAGATTAAAGACTTTGAATTTTAAATTTGAAAAATGGTAACGACTTCGGTGAAATATCTTTCACTTCACATTAACGGATCGTTATCTATAATATCTAATATTACAACTGGAATTGATTTTCACCAACAAAATATGAAGCATTCGTTTGGCCATAATTAATAATATTAACCTGACAAATGCATTACGATACTTGAAATAACGTGTTTGAAGTAGGTTTAACACTACCTTATGGAAACTAAAAACGTTTTATAATATACCGTTCTTCATTTAAGTTAAAACCCCAATAGACAATAACTGAATCCAGTTAAATAAAAGCCTTTAATGGCGTATGAAAAACTTGAATATAGACGTTAATATAGTTCCAATTAACGAATCAAGAGCAAAATTAATGATTTTGATATATTATTTCCTCACGAATAACAACTTTTTATCTTTATAAATAGACTGTCGAATAGCGTTCGTTAATTACGATAAACAGGAAAACTAGTTTCATATCAACGGTAACACAATTTACAAAACCTCAATCAAATATTAAAAAATCACACAATGCGTGTTGAATCAAACGTTTCACGGCATAATAGTTAGGTTTCATATTGGTATAACCCTACAAAAAAACAGAAATGCTATTACGAAGAAGATTTAATTTCCCTTTATTCATATGGTAATTAATATTGACTTTAAAAGCCTATTCGAATGCATTTTAAAGATCTGAGCAACTAGTGAAAAATGTCATTAAATCTATGAAATAATACTTCGTAAAGCCTACGAAAGTATGGAAATCAAGGAGTTCCGATAGATCGATGTAAAGGGTAATCTTTCCAGCATTATAGCGAAAGTATCGCCGAATGAATCTCTTAAAGGGTTTATGGATATTTATAAGCCAACTATAGTTATCAAAGGCTAAATTAATAAGATCCTTAGTAAAAATAGAGTACAAATAAAGGAAAAGTTTAAGTTAACAAGCTGGAAAAATACTAGAGAAATAACGATAGAAACTTACTTAAATAGATTAATTAAAGTAAAAAGAGAAATCAATGAATGAACTCACGTAGGACAGGTAAAATTGAAAGGTAGCTTAATTTACGTTGGTTAAAGTAACAAAGAATAAAAAAAGTAGCTTTTGTCGTAGTCAAAACGTATTATTAGTTTTAAAAACCTAATTCACATACGTTAGTTATATTAAGTGATAAACTACTTAAACTTATTTAGTTTAAAATAATAATAGTAGCATTGGGAATTAAGCCTAAGTTTGTAGCGAAAGACTTATGTATGAGATTTAATAAATACAAGATTCGAATCTATAAGTGAATTAAAGGTAATTAGGTCAATTTGAGTGCGCAAGTTAATTGGAATTAACAGGGTTCTGGCCAGTTAATCAATACGTAATTCGGTCGTAACTGGATAAGATTCTTTGATCACACTAGTATACGCGCACGATACAAAAAGCTGCAAATATTGAAATAGTAGTAATTTCATTTCAGTAAGTCAACATTACTTATAGTAAGATTTAACTATAGTGACTACAAGATAAGCATATATTTTTTAGGCTTAATATATTAACTGAAAGTCAACCATAGTATTCTCACACTATATACTGATGTACAAGCGAAGAACTTGAACATAAAAATTACTTCGCAGACGGGATAGCGGTGTACCAAGCCAAAAACAATACATCCACCACTTAATCAAGCAATACTACTATTTCCTCGATCAATCGAATCAACAACATTTCAATATCTATAGCCTTACTAATAGTAACGATATATAAAATACAGGTCATTATGTCTTTTATTATACTAAAGCTCTTATACATCTAAATATTAATGATTTTGTCTGTATAAATCATTGAAAACCCCAATACATAATTTCTGTTTTACTTATATTTACGTATATCATCCTACATCACGTATTCGTTTCAAAGTTCAGTATCGTCTCATCGCCCTATATGTGTTTAATATAGATTTAATGAAAATTGTGAAATGTTAACTTCAATCAAGCCATAAAATATGATAGACAATTTTTTTATGATTCGATTCTCATTAATAACGTTAATTATAATATATTAGTCACTTATAATGCCCTAAAGTAATGGATATTCGAATTTGCATATGATTAAAAACAGGTGGATAATTAAGAAACCCCTACTTCGAAAACTAGTAACTATGATTATTAACAAAATAATTTTTAATTATTCATTGTTTTGTTCATCTGTAACTGTCTCTTGCATTTTTAAAAGACCTTAAATTTCACTTATTCGATTTGAAATAAACAACTACCTTACTATTTGGCCAAGGACCGGATTTTTCGAGTGTGACAAAAATTCCAAATACTGCGAAAAGTCACAAACTTACGGCTAAAAGGGTAAAATATTCGATAGCAGAGTCTCAAATAAGTGTCTATATATGGGCAGCGACAATTTCGACGACTACATAAAAATTAAGGTCTGGAAAAACGACTTTATATTATTAACCCGCTTTAATATAAAAGTAAACGTAGTTAACAGAACTAAAAGTAAGTATGAAAAATGCGAGTTTGACCGCGTTTATTCTGGTTAAGTATTAGTGAATACTAATATAGAAAACCTTTACCTCATAACCCTTTTTTATTAGACGAATTATCGTTTGATGAATTTGTAATGTGGTATTTTCGTTAGATCAAGCCTCCGCCGCCACCATCGCGTCGTAATAGATCCTACTAATGAGTTTCATGCTATTTAGCCGTTGACTAGAAATACGAATATGTTCCCTCTATTTTATATTATAGGCCTCGTGAAACTCGCTGGAAGCTAAAGAGAATTGTTTTAACTGATATTGCATTATGTTTTAATTATACAAAACCATGAGGCGTAGTCTTTGGCCTAGACGGCGCAAATGAAATCATGAACAAGCTGGATATAATGTATATTGATATACTCCTATGAATATCTGATATTACAAAACTATCAATGGTACTGATTATTTACCGCTTTAGATATCTTATTAATACAAGAACACTACAAGTAGGTAATGTGATTTTAAAACGAAACAATTCAATTCGTTCAATATATATAAATTTTCCAACTATATACCAATAAAAAAGCATCAATTGATATGGTTCTGGTTTTAAAAGTAATTCAATCCTTAATTCACCTCGAAACCTCGATAGGTATTTACAGAAAAGTTGAGTAAATAACATAGTAATCCCTATTTTACGCGTATATAGTTCAGGATTGGAAAAAATAGTAAAGGTCCTTTTAAGGAAACAATGCTGGTAACATCAGATAAAAGGAATTCAATTTCTATACCTTATATAAGCATAATATATACTATATCCCGTCAATATTTTAACTATGAACTTAATCGCAAAAAGAGGTAATTGCATCATTCTAATCAAAATGTTCTAGATAAAATACCTTTTAACGTTACATGTTAAACCTTTGGAAACTTTAACAAAAACCCGTAGGTTTTTCTTCTCCACCGCTCTTTAAGCTGTAATACTTTATATGAGGTACTATTTCGAATAGTGGATTAAAATTTTTTAACAACACTTTACATTTATGAAAGTTTTTTACGACAAATGGAGAACCGGTATCCCGTTAAAACTTATTATAGTTGCTTATGTTATATTTAAATTTATATGAGTGACAAACTTCCTGTTTTCTTTTTACGGGGGCGGCCGAGAATATTAGGGCTATTATGTAAGAGACAGAGATAAGTGTTAAAAAAGACTTTCACGAAAACCCTTATACCTATTTAGTTCGTGTAAAAAGGAGATATAGAGGAAACGAGGGCCTGGGTACCGGCTTCAGTTCGCCTACCTATATCCTGCAGCTTTTAGCGTGGTGGTTGGTAATTTATAGAACAAATGTATAATATTTATATGCGATATTTAGTAAAACCTGATTCTTTAAAACATATAACATAGTCGTAAACAACTTATTCTTAAGATTTATAAACGTGATATCGATCTTTAAAATATCAACTTTATACGTTAAAAACCTTATGAAGGGACTCGGCTTTAAAATGTCAAATGTAGTAAACAAGAACTTTCTTTTTCGCCAGGGGCGGTTTAATTTCCTTTCGTTATGAATAAGGCCTTTGAGTACTTTAAAAACGTTTGGCTGCCTTTATAGGCGTGTTAAAGGCGCGTGTGGTAGGTGTGACTCCTCTAGTATTAGCTATGGAGGGAGTCATGAATGAGTTTTCACAAGCGATGTTAAGGTATCTTATGTATTAATAGTAGCGGTATTGTCCAATGTAGAGGCTTCATATAAATGCATGGGGAACAATAAGATTATTCTCTCAAAAATGTCTTAATGTCACAGCAATCACAAATATAAATGCATAAAATACTCGTAATAATACCAATTAAAGGACGTAAATAGTTTACATTACGAACTGAAAACCTGCTCATCTTAACATGTTACAATAGTAACTACAAATGACACTGTAAAAAAAACTTTTGTAAACATTTAAAATAATTAGAGTAAATATAATGGTAAGCTATATAAAATTTTAGGGATTGAATTACAAATTTTTCAAATATTTCACTTTACATAATAATTTGACTTTCCGGCTTCTACTTGTTATATTGAAGCATATTCAAAGGTAGATCCTAGGCATATTACGTTCGGTACCTTTCGAATTACGTTTCGTTTCCGGCGATTTACAAATCTTCTCAACGTACCTTGAATAACGAAATCATTTCTAATAAGTAACACCATAACTAAAATATTGTTAATTGTATTAATATATTGAAGTATGTGAAATTTATTCCAACGGAATCAATCAATCATAAAGGGCGTTGGATGGAGTGATGCAGTGCTAATAAACGATTTCAAATAATAAATTTGAAGAAAAAGCAATACGTGAATAAATACACCAACCTATTACAGGTTAAAATATGTGTTAATACAGCTGAAAGTGCTGTTACACCACTAGTAAATATGTATTCACATATTTAACCTGAAATTTACTCTCATAGCATAGGTTTACAAAATACTTTGTTAAGAATGTTGGAGGCTTATACTCTAAACCCTAATATTGCACATCTTCAAGAAAAAGTTTCAAGTCTAGCCTCTTTTAATACCATTATTTTACATACATCCTATTCCACCATAATATTACTAATTGGCTTCGTTACCTCTTCAATGGTTTCCAGCGACCCCTTTTCAGCCATGAAGATCTTCGTTGGCCCGGCGAACTCCCTGTGCAACGGTGCATCCAGAAAACATCCCTTACACTAACAATTTCGTCCCTCTGTATTTGTGCTAACTTAACCTTTCAGACTTGTATTAAAATACAACCAAAGTCTAACTACTTTTTCGTTTTAACGTCTTAAGAAAAGTTCTTTACTATAAGGGCCTGCAAACAGCGACACTATTCATTCATTTATTTACTTAATGACTTATCAACCCTTAATATTTATTCCGGCGCCTCGGCTGCTTATCGGGTCGTTCGTATTCGTTATTCCCCTCGATACCTTTCTTGAGAGCTCTACAAGTTTTACGTTCCGACACACCAACTTCTTAATAATATACTTTACTTTACATTCTTTTACCTTTTCTTTCTAGGTTCACAGATAATAATTAAAACATGACCAAGTTATAAAATATATAGTTCACATCGCCGCTGGCTTCCCGCTTAAATAAGTAGATTTTATAAATTCTTCATTTTTCCATTACTGTCAGATATCCTTTGTAAATACACGTCGTATGTAAACCATAATAATCGTATATAACGGCTTTCCAAAGACTACAGTTTTGAGGCTCAGACAATGTTACGGGTCTCTATACTATAGTATACCTTAAAATATAAATTGAAAGGCTGTAACAACATTCGATTTCTGGCAAAGTGTTTTATTAACGTTTGAGTTTGAGAAGTTAAGGTTTTGAATGTTTGTCAATATATTGTTATCTGCAAATATATTAGGTATAGATTTTCTTTGTGTTTGATAACATTTCTGGTGATGAACTGTTTTCCCGTTCCCTGTTAAAGAACTAATATATAGATATCTCATATTGAAACTGTACACCAGGTATGTAATAAGCTATAAAAACGAATGAAAAAAATAATACAACCCTGTTGGTATTTAATATATATTTATAACGAAATGCTCGAAAATTATTCACAACAGTACAGGATTTAATTTTCAACTTGGTATAAATATTGGGTAAATAATCAAGCTTTGAACCGTTAAAACTGATTCAAATAAATATTGGGTATTACTTGAAAACAGAACGTTTCGAGTAGGTCGGTTTTTGTAGGGTAGAAACACTCAAGTTGCAACCTATTCCAACGGTATATATACCTTGAACATTATCGAAGGCCGCAACCTACTGGATGAAAAGTAAGAAGTACAGGGTAATAGTAGAATATATACAAAAAAATCTTTTTAGTTAATGAAATTTTTCGTTTACAATTATAATAGTATAAATCCATCATTTAATTAGTATATACCACTTTATTAAAAACTTCAACGAATATAATGAATACCCTGTGTAAAACTACTATATTCAATGTAACTATAGTAGGCTTCAATAGTCTACTGATTAACAAAACTACATCTGAAAGTTTAAAACGCCATTTACGCATGGATGAAATAATTGGGTTCAAATTCATGAATAGGATTCTACAAATTATTCTAAAACAATACGGGATAGTATTGAATATTTAACAAACAATTGAATAAATCCAGACGTTTTATTTCAACGAAATAACAATCTTGAAAGTTGATATATGACACTCAATACGACATTCCATTGAATGAAAAATATAAAAAATATGGTAATAACTGTACAAACATGGAGGTTTAACATGAAATAAATATACCTAGGGCTTTTTTTCTTCTTGTATTTTACGATTACGTCGCAGCTCTTTCTATATAGTATCTAATTTTTAACTACGAATGAATCCTGGAAATATCACTAGTAAAAATCGTAATAATAGTTCTCATAGGTTCTATAAGAACACTAATACCTCGGAGCTATCCTTCTAAACAGGATCTTAAGGTGCCCTAGCGTTTCAATACCTGTAAGCGTATAAATTTCAACCTTATCTTATTTGTCGATTAAGTCTCTATAAGTTAACTTTTCAATAATACTGTACTCTGAATTGTAAAATTGGTTATATTGATGACAGATAAGCAAGTGGGAGATGAGGCATCATGAGAGTAATGCCTCAAGTTGGAGCTTATAAGCTCCTATCTAGAGTGTAGAACTTTACCATACATTCTGCTATCAGTCCTCCTGAGGTGCCGCTCGTTTTCATGCACTCTTTAAGAGTGCCATTTGAAGCGTAACACGCCATTATACACTGCCCAAACGTAGTCACCTACGCTTATTAATCATGGTGGTATTGAATAATGTTTATATAGGTAATCTTATTTTTCTTGGACGACCTATATATCTATAATAACGTAACAATAGTGCAATTTCCTGTTGAAAACAGCTCACTTTATAGAATTCAAAAATAATAGTATGATTCTTTTGAGCAATGAATCCGTTGTTTCGTAAAAACATTGTAATTCTTTGAAGCCTTTAATTTATTATCGAGTAGGAATACTATTATAAGCTTTGAAGGATCGTTTTGGAAATTCTGTAATGCTTTTAGGAGGGTGATAATACAAGTGAGATTTCTGATGTTACATATTTTAGAGTTAGTACAATAAAATATCGTTATTGGTCTAGGTAAAACTTCCTTTTATACCCCTTCAACAACGTTCCGTTGACTATTCGCGGTTTCCATATTTAAATCACCCATATCCAGTCAATTATTTAGTGTTTTCTTATGGATTTATTACTGAAGGAATGTCACATTCAAATTTTTTCATTAAATATATTCCGCTCTCCCCTTCTTCTTCTACCCACTAAAGACAAGAGTAGGTGTTTCCTAAGGTTATAAACATCATCTTTTTGCTACGATTTTAAATCCAAACTTAACCTATAGTACTGTTCCGTCTGTGTGAACTTAATTTAATCGAATCGGAATATAATATATAATTTAAATTTGATTTCTTCGTGTGATGTTAATATTTGTTTAACGAATTTAAAATTAGGAGCGAATCTGCTGCTTAAACGCGCTTCTTTTAAAGGGGCGTCTTAAGGCTTTTTTGAAGCATAAAGTTCTAAAGCTATGATCTCGAAGTCGCCACTACGCATAATGAATAAATACGCTTCACATACCGTATGTTGCGTCCGTCGCGGCAAGTAAATCCACTAACGAATACCGTTAAGACGGGGTTACCTCGTCTGGCTATCATTGTTATAGTTTAAACGGAAACAGATACGCTTCCGTTTCAATAGTATCTAAGCCGTAAACCGAAACTTCATTACGAACCAGCCCTCTTTACAGTCAATTACTGACTTTTTGAATGTATAATGCCGAATTAAGATTTTGGTCGTTCATTATTTTAATACCTTGGTCAGAACTTTTGTAAATATCAATTTTTTCCTAAAACGTACGATAAAACCTAAATTAATACTTTGTTTAACGTTACGAAGAAGTCGGTAGAAACGAGATCGTAATTACCGCTTAACCGGCGGATTACGTATATGTTACAGAGGTATATTCAAAGATGTTGATTCGTGTCGTTGATAGAATAACGACCACGTTTCTTTCCCGTTTCCTGAGGGCATGTAAAAAATGATGTGGGAGGCACACAACCGGCCTCGTAACGACGATGCCGATGACGACGTCGATGAGAGCGATAACTTTTGCGGCAACAATAAAGGCTACAATAGGGGCGGCGAAAATGTAAATAACGACTATATAGTCTCCGCCTCCCCCTATGATTGAGTTAACAAGTAATTGATACCCTTTCAATTTACTGGATTTACATGTAAATAATAAGAGTAATAAGATCATAATAAAATTGTGTTAATAAAAATTCGAACGAAAAATCATACATTACATTCAAAAACGAATAACATATTAGTGTAGCAATGAATAACTAATGTAGAAAGTAAAAAAATATAGATATTGGGCAAATTAGAAAGTATAGAAATTGAACATATATTAGAAAACGGTTGAAAGCTCATTTAATAGCGAAGCAATAATCATAGAAAGTGAATATTTAAAATAGGAAAAGGATAATATACTTATTTAGGGTAAAATTATAAAATCCTTTTAGTAATCTTTACGACAGAGTTTTCTACAGATCTCAACGCTTTTAATGCCCATTTCTGAGCGCCTATAGTTACTATATCGACTAAGTTCTATTTCCCATTGATATATCTTGTCTTATGCATTTCGCAATGTTTGTACCTTTCGCACAAGGCTATTAAATAAATGATGAAGCGTTCACGTTCATAATACAGAGTTCGACGAGGTAATTCTAATGGGAAACCAAATAATATAAACTACTAACAGGAGTCTCTATGAAACAAAGCTAGTAATAAGTTTTCAGAAAGTTATTGTTATCGTAATTCAAAATGGAAATCATTCAACTATACCATGAATCTAGGAAATAAAAGTACGTCGTATAACCAATTTACACTTAGTAAAACCATAAAAAAACATGTAACTATACAGGGTAAACTTATTTCGGTTCTTTAGATTGGTAGTAATAACCAATATAAAACTGTTTACGAATTATATTCTCTATCATTCATGATAGATTTACTAACAAAAACAAATATCTTCACTATATGTACATCAAATAGTGCAAAACAATGACCCGTTTTCGGATTCCGCATTTATTTCTAGAAACCTATATTCAACGTCATATATACATTATCCTAGGATTTAATATAATTTTTCACATAAATACGATAGTTCAACTCAGCTTCCGGTTATACGACTAATATAATGCACACACTTTATACATATTCATGTTTACGCTTTTCATGCGGTGTTAAATTAGGTTAACTTATCAGGGAAATATTATCGAACTACCACTTTTATAAAAACTTTACAATATCTATATAAAGAGTAATTGTTATACTTGTAAAATTCATAAAGCAATCTTCCGTCAAGAATACTTTCGATTTCAATTTTCAATTTGTCTGTCCAAGCCTTTTTCAATCCGCCACGGAAGAACATGTATTATAAAATATTCGAAAATCGCTTGTTTATATTGAAATAAATCAAAAGTCAGTCAAACTAATTGAAAAACCACTTAATACGTGTTGTCGGTAGGGTTAACCATTCCGTGGCGCATTTCATAACGACTTTGAATATAATAAACTGATATACACTAACTCAAACTGATTGTAAATCATTTCAAGGAAATATAAAATAGGTTCTAATAAACGGTATTTATGAAACTTTTTAGTCATGGAATCGTGAATGAGTGATTTAATACATATTTATAATTATGTGTGAATGTATCAAGTCCTCCTAGACATAAGACGAATGAAATAAAAATTACGTAAAATGGTAGTGAACGCCAACCCAAAGAGATTCTTTTCTCATGAAGTATGTAATTAGTTTATATTATCTTTTCATCCAGTGTTGTCGTATCATCAGACTATAAAACTACTCTTCTTATCAAGCTTTTCAGCTTCATCTCCGATTTTATGAATGAATGGGGAAACATGTTTATATAATCATTGTAAATTATTTAATTAGGTTTTCCAAAACGCAGCAAACGTCATTCTATTATTATGCATATTTATTAAAAGTTTAACTCCTTGTCAGGCTATATAATACTGTAATAACACCCTTATAACAATGTCTCATATTGAATTCACTGTTCTCTGTCTATATAGAAATTATAAATAAATTTAGAATCAAGTTTCTGGAGTGATTTTCCTTTCTAACTAAAAAAAAACCCTCTCGTCGATGTCGTATTAGCTTCGTTAATATAGGGCGTATATTTTCAAAGGGTGTTGAAGGTTTCAAAGAGATTTTGTAAATTCGAATGAATTATGGGGGGGAGTTTTTAGGTTTTGATTCATTTAACGTGATTAATATCATTCGTAAAGTTGCGCTTATTGAGCTTTATTGTCCACCACCCCATTTTATTTTTACTTACTATCGTTTGATGTAATGAAATCGTATTATTTTTGAAGCTTATAAATATATCGTATTCTATAATACTGTTGATATTCTTAAAAGCGATCCTTTTTTTATTGCTTGAACTAAGATTTCAAATCGTAATGGTAACTTTAATTTTTTCGTTTTTCGGAGGCTGGTTTTTATGAATACTTATTTATAAACATCGTTCATAGCCATCAAGAAATGCAAAGCAATTGTATATTTTTTATGACGCTTACTTCTGAAATCGTAGCTTGTATCGATACAGAATTTGTAAAGATTCTTAGGTAAACGCTAAAGACAAAAAAAAATAAACATTTGACCACTCGGAATACAGGTATTGTTAACAACGTTTACAGCTAGCCGCCTTTAAAATTAATATATTTGTTTTATTCACATTCATTCTTTTGATAAGACCGTATATACTTCTTGCCTGGTTTTCCATATCGTTCGTACTTACAATACCACCAAACGTATTTACTGATATTTACTTACACTTCTGGTTATTTAAAGCTTTATGTTCCATTGAATCAATTCAATATCTGCAATTATAGCGAAGGTTATTCAATCCGAAGGACTTAAATGCAAATTTGTTCAAAAATAAACCGTTCTCTCTTAGTTATCTATTACGGATACCTTCCATATAAATTTTGCGGCTTGGAATGATGGTATAATGTCAATAACAAAAAGAATAGGATATTCGTGAGGATATAGGATATTGAAAATATCGTTGTAATTAAAGTTAATATCGTTTTTGAGGTATAATTTAAAGTATTGTAAAGTCTACACGTGTAGTTAACACTTGAGGCAAAAAATTTTCTACAGCTTTTAATTTTTTTTCCTATATCCACATAACATGATACCTAAAAAAATCGGTAAGAAGTGGTTCACAACCCGAAACCTAAACTACTGGTACTAAATTTGTGGCGCGTTTATATGAAGTGAATATATTGAATCATATGGATTTCAGGAAAACCCTCAAAATATGCAATTTAAAAACGAAGCGATGCAAATACATTATTCGAAACATGAATAATTTAATTCTTCGTATTTCGTACTTTGATTGCGCACCTTTATACATTCATTGCTGAAAGTGAAAATAGTAGTTTAAAATCCATACTATTATCCTTCCTAATCCATTTATGGTCAGCCTCCATAATTGTTAGTACTTCTACTAGACATATATACTCTAGCTGAATATCGCAAGGAAACGTCTTTCATAGTTCCTTCTATAGATAATGCCACAGGAGGCCAACCTACTACGCGCGCCCTCAATACATTTGCAAAAACTTCCCAACCATTGTAAAGTATTCAAAGGTTTGAGAAAAAACGTTAGGTAACTAGACAGCCCCCATTAGAAAAGAACCTTAATGCGTACTATACCTATCGTTTGAGTGACTAGTTGCTATATAGGACCTTTAACATGTTATGGCGCGACTTTAAAGTTTGCGAGTCCGTATATATAGCTTACTAACAGACGACTAATACATTTGTTATAGGTTTTAACGGGCCTAGATTCATGAAATATCTTTTATTAATTTGGTGTATTGTAGTGTATGATTTTAATCATTTTATAAATGGGGATCTGGGGAAGAAATCTGTTGAGCCGGTGCCGGTGGTTAGGACTTTACCTTTCCCCTCCTAGTTTACATACGTCTAATAGGTACGATGATTACTTTGAGTAACCTTTTTCATTATTTCTTCTATTAATTTTACAACGGTTCCGATATCATCGGCTGTCCCGGTATAAAAGGGTATAAAGTTTTTTTATTGTTTAGTTAGGTTATAGTGGCTGGCAGCAATAGGAAGCCGGTTCTTTTTCACCTTACGGGGAACCTTAAAACGTTTGGGGGGTTATTAGCTCTTTGTACGCGACCTTTCGATATTATATTTTGTATAAGGTATTATACTATAAAGTGCGGTACAGGGAAAGTATATAAGGGTCCTCGTTAAATTTACCGCGGGATTAAAACCTGGTGTTAAACGTATTTTTCTCTGATGCGTATTAGTTAAACAGTTGTAATTGGAATCGGCTTTTATTAAATTAGTTTATTGAAGACTTACTGTATTCGTTATTCGTTACACCACTATTGTAATTAGGAATTATTTCCTTTTCGAAGATTGATCCCCGGCTAATCTCCATTTATTTAGAGTGTCCTTCTCCATATTCGACTAGTATTAGTGTATGAATATAGTAAAGGAGCTCTTTCGCGTAATTAATTACCGTTTAAAAGGGTCTTTAATCGAGGGCCCAGAGGTTATAAAAGACAAAATCTCGTATTAGGCCAGGATTACATTCATGGACATTAAACTAACAATATACGGTAGTAACGGTATTAAAGGTTTAATAATCTCGATCGTTATGTTTTTATCGTTAGTACGGTTTTTTTAGTTTATTAATTTTAATTAACTGGTTTAAGGATGTGTATAAAGGAAATTAATTGTAATCTTATAAGGCAGAATCAATATAATGATGCATTAATATACTTTACATCTTTTATATACATTGTTTTCAATTATATATATTTTAGGTGCAGATTATGTACACGGGTCGTATATTGTTTTTACCGCTTATTATAATAGTTATAGACCTTGTTCCTTCAATTAACTGAAATTTTTCGGCGGTTGTTCATCAAAGGAAACCGGACAATATTTTTGTATTTCGAGATAATAGTTTATAAAATCGGGTCTCACGGTCAATATTGTTAGAGTAAGAACATTGTAGTGGAGGTATTGCTTAAAAATAGTGTTTTTTTTTTTTTTTTGGCTTCATAAGAGGAATGATAGCCTGGTGAAAAGAGACCAAGATGCGGAACCCTTTCATATTAGTATTTGATAGCAATTAGTTGGAAAATATTCGGTTCAGCTCATAATATTTTTACGTGATATAGGTTCTGATGGTTATGTAGGTTTATAGGCTAATACGGCCGCATTATATACATTTTTTTTTCTGGACTTAGTTTTACTCAAGGCGAATAAAATTATTGTCGCCAAGGAGAAGGTTATTACTCTATCCGTAATAAGACCTAATTCTCTCAAAGTACGTGAGGCTTTTACTGCTCTAGGGGAAACCAGCCTCTGGTTGGTCGACTATTTAATAACCGGAGGTCAATCGAGTTCATTTGGTTTAAGAATTTTTAAGGTTACGAATGTAAGTTTTAGGCCTTTGAAGTTTTGAACAACAAGTAGTTAATTTTTTTTGGTAACCATACATAGCCCCCTTTGCGACTATGGTTTCACGACGATATATTTGGTTAAGGTTCTGGAAGCGAAAGATTTTCCCACTTTCCATAACTTTATACCTGATCATGAGGTCGTCACCGGTTTTTTGAATAATGGTGACGAGATAATTCGATATTTCATTGTTTTTATGATCTTAATAAACATTATTGTTGCGGAATATGAAAATAAGTTCATTACGTTTATTTATATTGTTATTTGTCAATTTTCAACACCAAAGATAAATATGGGCTTTACGATTATATGGGTAAATGTAGGTAAAATAATAGTTGTTTACTAGGCTTTTTATTGGTTGCATAGACTACGGCGTTGATATTATCGATGTATAGGAACTATAGTGCGGTAAAAGAGATAACGGGAAGTTTTTTCCTTAATGTTACCCGGTTGATGATGTTTTTTTATCAATTAGTAATCGGGGCGGGTCCGCCCCTATTTGGAAGCGTCGACACGAATTTCTTTAGAAAGAATGGACTCGAGACTTCTCTTATGTTCTAAAATGAGTGTACTTCACCGTTATTTGAACCCATCTGAGCCTCTAAACGAATTTTTGATAATTAGGAATGAATATTATCGATATAATGAATATATGAAAGAATTAATATACAGATGGTTCATCAAAAGATATTTCCATTTAGATATTCAGGTTTCAAAATATCGTGGGTAAATATTTTAACTTCATGTAGAGTCAAGTTGAACGACCTTATATAACATCCGAAATGGTCGCGCCTCAAACGACTAGGATCGTACAATAAGTATTTATTTCAACAGAAAAGTGGAAATCTCTTCATATTAGCCGGATAAGTTGGGTTTTGGATTTTAATTTTTTTGATAATTTAAAGGTTATGACGGTAGTCCGACTGAACCTTAACAACAGTTCAGATTTCAATTCATCACTTACAAATTTATCAGTATACGGATACTAAATAATATCTATTCCTGGAATTAGGGTACCGAGAACCAATATTGTTATTTTTAATAACTGAATAGGTACGGGTATAACTTCATTATCAAATATGAAGGATACTAAAAACGAAGTAATCATATACAAGTAAGCAAAAGTCTTCACTTAATTTTGCGATAATACCTTATTCGTAGTTTGACGGCTCATTATAGTATACGTAAAGGCTGTAAAATGTTAGACACTTCAATTGTATCGGTTTTGCCCCTGCAAGAAGCGTGTGGTTGCAACACGAGGTCTATCTAATGTCAATTTTTTTCGATTAGTTATATTGGGTACGAATCGGTTTCCAGTGAATTAAATTTCAATAGGCTATGGATTCGGTGTATTCATGCGAAATTAATAACTGGAATGAGTTCCTTTGATTATTTCAACCCTATCGACTTAAATGTATGTGTTATGATCCAACCTACAATAATAAGCGAAATACGTGCCAATTGGGGTTTACTATTGAGGTACTGGCGGAAGACTAAAAAAGGCTACAGCAGCCCTTCGAGCAGGACCTATAGGTATAGTTAGTGCCCAGTCCGTCACGTGGACTCGCACGTGTCACCGGCGGACTGCGCTCGATCCGCGCCCAGACCAGACCCTTGCTGGATACTATATATCCCGTTACGTATATAGTTACGTAACTTATAGACTAAATATCTAATGGCATGAGTCTTTAATATGACCCCATTTTCTTAAACGATGTAAGGGCAATGATACCTTGCTAGCTAAATATAGGACGTAGGCAGTACCCGTCTAGTACGCGGGCTGGGCGCAAGCCACGCACGGGCTTATAGCGTACCTTTTAATGTGCTATATAATGTATCAACCGGTTGAACTTTAGGCCTCCAGCGCTGTATAACAAGCCCCTTTTAACGTGCTGTATAATATATCGTTTCTGTTTTTGGCGCCGTATAACGCATTCCTTAACGTGTTATATAACTTAATTCTCTTATAGATTCTATTCCACTTATACCTATAAATACGGCCTTTATCGTAGACCTTAAAACCTTTTTTTTTTTTCATTTACCTCATCAACCTTCCTTTAATATTTTCTACTACTTCGTACCTTTTGTGATAGCTTGATTATAAGTACCTATTCCCAATTTATATCTTAACCGTCAACTATTTATTAACTCCTCGAAACAAATTAATCTTTACATGGTTTATACAGTTAACATTTCAATAACCGTGGTCTAAGCTATACCGCCGCAGGCGTTTTGGGTAAAGAGGATCAGCCGTAGTATAAAGTATATCGCCCTATTATATACAAAGACCCTTCCTCTAATGGTATCTTGTAACCTCCTCACGTTATGGGCGACTTGCCCAACCTTTACGATAGCGAGGATAGAAGCGAGCCCCCCCCTTTACAGACGAAAGATGTTTACATATCCTGTATCGATTATCTCCTCAACTCTGGGATGCTTCTTATATGCATCCATATCTATCGTACGCAAGGATGTTATGTGTGCTATAAGGTCCGTACCGAATTAAGCTTATAACGAAATTATGCAAGATATACGCTATCATATTTTTAATGTACCTCTAGAACGTCTTCGGCGCCCCCGCTAGCCCAAAGGGGGTAACCAACCACTTAAATAACCCGAAACTTGTACGAAAAGTCGTCAATTCTTTCTAACCGAGTGCAATACGGATACGGTGAAAAGCCGTAGTAATATTTAGCCACGTCAACTTCAACAACACACGTAGGATTTCCTGAATAAAAGCAAAGGGAAAACCATCCTATTCGATAATTTTATTTCATAATAGATTGTTGATACAAAACCGATATCGCCCCCATTCTCCGGTATTAGTAATACCAACGTCGCGGTTGATAAAAACCTTGTTCGAATAGAACCTTTATTTATCAACTCCGTAATTTAATGTTTAAACTAGAGAAGTTAATTTCGTGACATAGATTATGATGGTTTTTATAGTTTTTTCGATAAATATTTATTCTCTTTTAGTTTAATATCAATATAGTAGTTGAGTTTTCCCTATATATGGATGTGGTTATAGTCTTATCTTTATCGAATATTTTGCGGAATTTGGCTAATTTTAGCAAAAGAAAGAACTCATCCTTTTCTTATGTTATAATAGTCAGAGTGTTATTTTATGAAAACTTGTAGGGAAAGTCAACTTTAAAAAATACTACGTTAGTTTTATTTTCTATTAAAAATTGGTTGTTAAATGAATAAAAACTGATTCCACAACGCTTTTAATATACCTCGTTCCAGGTTGTATTATTAGTGTTTCGGAGAATAACTCTTTTTAACTATAAGCTACTAACAAAATAACGTTAACGTTTGAAATCACCTGTTGGCATCGTTTCTAGGGTATGAAAAAAATTATATCACGCTTGATTTCAAAATGGATATATATTAATATCAGGTGCAGCTATTCATAAATTTTCATTCAAAACGTGGTTATTTATGTAGTTCACATATTTCGCCGCAACTCTAATATGGTTTCCAATTGTTCAAGATATAATCGTCGAATTTCCCTATCATGAACCGGTATACCAACACTTAGGTTATAACATAATATTGATTACAGCTGAAATCGATATAAAATTTAAAAACTAAGTGTTATTAAAATGAATTTAGATAAAAACGGGTTTTCATTGATACTTTTTATAATTAAATTTAACTTCTTTTTAATTGATGTTACAGTTACAATATTAAGGTTACATAACTCCTAAACGAGATTGTATTTTGGAGTTAGGTTTCCCCAGTAGCCGTTAGAGAAAAACCCTTATTTACCATTTCGATTTGAACCGTATACATTTACTTCGGAGGTAATACCGGGTGGAATTCTTAACTTCGTTAATATTAGTCCGTCGAAACATATCATAGGTAACGTTTTGTAACCTATCTAATTCGGCGTTCGTTTTCCTTTGCCTATGTCGCCTAATGTATTGGGTTTAAAACGTATATCATACGAGTATATAAATATAATGAGCCGATAATACCGAAAACCTTTAATAAAAACACCAAAAATATATAAACTCCCGTTATAATTTAGCCGTTATATTTGTAAGGGGTTTTGGTAGGTATCTTTTAAAGCGGCTCTTTCAATCTTAAGACTCTAATTCCTTAGCGAGTTCGCGATACTTCGTTAAGGCTAAAATATGGTCGATATGGCTAATGTGTGTTGTAATATATTTGTCGCGAATCCCTAGTGATATGTAAAAACGTAAGTCATTTTACTTTACAGTCGAAAGTTTGTTTCATCCGCTCGCATAAGTTGGTAATATCTCCAATCTAATAGCATTTGGTACCTAGATGTCTTTTTGTTTTATAAGCAATCCCTCTAATTTGACCATAGCTTTGATGGTGCGATGATATTTGTCAGTGGCTACCTTAATTAAAGTGAGAGATTGACTTGTATATAATATACCCTCGTATCCGCCAGCTTCGTAATACGCCGTAATAATTTGGTTTACAGCCAACGTGTAATAGCCTTATACGTAAAAAAACGTATACTAACCTTCTGTAATTCATATCTCATTTGAGTTTAATAGAAATTCGATCATTCAATTCGTCGCTACTTTAGAAAAATCAAATTCGTCGAATCATGGTTGATTATATCGTTTTTCTTTACCTGGTAAAGTTGCGAACCCAGTATTATTTTACACTTTATTGCTATCGAGAAAGTGGCTTCGAATGCTTAAACTTGCTTTATGATTTAAGCAAAGGTGCGGAAAGGATCGATAATGAAAGTAGATGAAATAAGTTTTAAATTTAATATAAGATAGTTTCTATATATCTTCTAGTATACTGTAAATAAGAAATATTGGTTTCAATCGGATTACAAAGTGTAAGAGTTGTATTTATAAAGGTAGAGGAATGAGTAATCTCGTATAGCCTACCTTTCCCGATTACGTTAGATTTTAACTTGAAACTATTTATACTTATTATATATTCGTTTATTATATATAATATTCCTTCTGAAAGGTAAATAAATAGATTCTAATAGTATATGATGATTTAACCTACGATAATAAGTTAGGTTGATATTAAATGGGGTTTACTATTAAGGTATATTCCAAAAACTAGGGAAGGTTATAGTAGCCCTTCGCATAAGCACTTTAAGTATGGTTGATACCCCGCCCGTCACGTAACCTCACACGTTCCGCCTGCGGACTATTACCGGTCCGCGCCCGGACCGGACCCGAGCCGCGTATTTCATATCCCGTTACGTTCACAGTCACATAACCCATATATTCAATAGCTAATGACCTGAGTTTATAACAGTACGGCTAATTTATTTTTAATGCCCTTCAACACCCTGGGGTTATATGGGAAGATGTCATTGGTATGTTTTCTTTTGATGATAATAGTATAGACGAATTTATGAATATTTGGAGTGGGATCAGGTGTATTATCTCATAGGGTTTTGAAATTTGAAATAAACAAATACGCCATAATACAACTAGCGTCCGTAGCATTTTAACCGTGGCGGATGAAATTATTATACTTTTGTTTAAGGCGTACTAGTGCTTCATAACAAGGTCAATTTGCACATTTTCCAACAAATATTGGGGTTTCGGTATCATTCGACAGGTGTGACAATAATCGGAATATCTATAATATAGAATCACGGAAACTAGGATTTATAGAACCTAAAATGAGAAAGCTTATTGCACTAATATATATTTATTTTAAAGGCTGGAAATGTATTGTACACCGGACGATATTTTGGATGTTTATCATGCAGGATTTTCTTTACCCTCACTTTCGGAGAGGGATACCGAAGCCAATTTTCTCGTTTTCAATTACGTCCTTGATATTCAATATTCATTTTGATTTCTCCGGAACTAAAGTTATATGGATTATATTGTGTAACGAATAGTGCACTTTATACAGTTTTTTTCATAACCGCCGAATCTTAAAGAAAGGGCGTTTAGTATTTTTTCGAGGTTATTTTATTTACGAAACCTTGCATAGTTTTCGATTTACCCCGGATCTTTACACAATGTATGTATTTTGACTCGTTTAATTTTTCTTGAGCTGTATCTTTTCACACGCACATAACGTTCTTTCAATAACGATTTCAATTTTTTTGGACCAACGCTATATGGGACGCAAAGCCAGTTTGAATGTGGCGTATTAGAAAGCGGTTAAAATATATTTCTATACATATTTAGAAAGTCTAAAATATTAAATATTTCGGGTCGATCAAGACTTTTTAACTTTGTAAAATAATGTAACCAATACGTTAATAACGATTTTAGATCGGTTTACCCGGTTACGACCGCGATTTAAATACTGTGTTTTTTAATGAAACGATAGGTTTGAAATTGGTTCTGTAAGGTTTTGTTAAAAAAGTACACGTTACGGAATTCTTAACGAATACGTCAAATGTTATGCAATATTATGAAAAGCTTTTACGCCTTAAATATAGGCCTTCGCTACATTTTTTCACGAACCGCTACCATTATTCCCGTAGTCGTCATACTTATATATTAAATTAAGCGCTATTTCCACGAATATACTTAACAGAGAATCAAACTCAAAATTACGGTTTCGTTGATCACGTGGCTCAAGCGTCAATCCTGTTATATAAAAATTCGACTAATATTGTCAAATTTAAGAACTTTAAATTATTCTTTAGCGAATTCGCCCAGGAATACTATCGTCTCCACTGACTTTATAGTTTGAGATTCCTGGATACCCGATATCCCTTTACAATACAAATTATGAAGCCAAACGTCTATCCACAACTTATAGCGTCTCCTAGAATCCCGTCCATTCCAAAAGTTGGAAAAAAGGCGGCTCTTTATACCCCAAAAGGTCTCCGGTTCTTTACTCTAATTCGACTAACATTTACAGATTATAATATCCCTAATAACCTCGGAGATATTATGAATTTACGAAGACGTTATTTCACGAATGAGCTTTAACCTAAATTACTTATTGATAACATGAAATTTCCCAATTTATTACGAGTAGATTTACTAACCCATCGGTATTTAGGTTAGTTACTTGAGTACTTTATACAACTGTTTACGAGGAAAGACTTTGTCATAAAGTTTAGGATATATTACTTTTACCTGGTGAGAAACCATGTCTTGTATACCTCAATGATTTAGAATATGTATCGAATGGGTCAATATACGTCAGATATTAATATGTAATTAACTTAATAGTCGCGTTTTAACGTATGATTTTGACAGACCTCACCCCATTATATACTTCTTTAACGTAGAGGCTAACGGCGCACTTGAGGGTCTAAATGTAGCCTCCCATTTTACTATAGGACAAAACATGGTATATATTCATATTACATTTATAATATATAATCTGGAGATAAACCTGGTTTCGAGATTTAGATTGTTATTTAGTCAATGCCACGTGATAATCGAATTCCATTTTAATTTTATTCCAAAAAAGTGAAATTTAAAGCATATATATATTAATTAAAACGCGGCTACGGATAGGCTGGCGAGAATAAAGGTTGTTTTTTCTACCTGTTTTAACGAAAATGACTGAAATTCCGTGAACAAAGACAATTTTTACCTTCATACTTGATTTCCTGCAGTATAATAAAAATGGTATGATGAAAAAGAAATGAATCTTTCCCTTTAACTTAAATAATAAGGCTTTATATAATTGATTAGACTTCAACTAGAATACCGTAAATCCTGATATACTAACCCTTTTAGCCTTCGCTAATGTTTTTGAAACACACATTCTACTTTTTTCAAACTAGAAGGTACAAGAATGAAGATTTCGAATTTTACTACCGACGTTTTGTTTTCGAGGACCTTAATGGACTTTACCCCCACTATAACGTTGAAATTAGTATTTCCCATAAAGTTTACTATTCGGTGGCCTAAAACATTTAGAAACTTTAACCTTTACCTTCAAGAAATCCTTTGAAAGAATATCATTATGAGGTATCCATATAAAAAGTGTTTGTAAACAGTCAAATTTCTGTTTATTTGGATATGTGAAGGACTGTTATTAGAAGACAAAAAGAAATTATTATTCTGGTTCATCTAGGATGCATTTATTGCCCACCGAAAACGAATAGAATTTACTTCCGTGGAATATATATTAGTTTTACACCCACCGACTGTATTTACACTTCAAATACGCCGGTTGAACCCGCTGCATTATTTTGACTTTAGCCTTACTTATATAATCGTTATACCAACACCATTACCAACAATTTTACGGCGTTTTCGCACCAGCAGCAACATTACCGGCCAAAAGAGGTAAGACTTGAGAATGTATTGAGGGCTGGGATATATCCGGTGGTAAAGAAAAATACAGCGGGGGGGAGGAGAGGGACTGGGACGGTAGTAGTGGTGGCGGACTTATTTGCTATGGAGCTCGGTTTACTGCTGTTATTCAATCCTTCACCCTCGTGCCCTTTATTAGCTTTTCTCCTGGAAATAGTAAAACCCAGCTGATTTATTAATTTCACGGCCGAGGCTTACGTCTCGCTGCCTTCAACCGATTCCACCGCGGCAGGAAAAGGCCGCCGTAGGGGGGTTAAGTGCCTAGAGGGCGCCTTTACAGCATCGGAAATGCGTTAAGTAGCTGAAGGCCCTATAGTGTCGATATTGATCGCTATATACCCGCCTTTATGTTTGGTTACTATTAATAATAAGTATCTGGCTCCTAATTACAATTTCTTACATAATGTTAGAATTTTTGTCACTGTAATGTGCATATCAGATACCGGATCATTTCCCTCAAACATAAACTTTATCGAAGACTCCAGTCAAGAAAGACTAAATATAATAAGTAAGAAGTTAAATTCCAAGTAATTGTGAGGGGTAAAAAATCGTAATATAGGGCCAAGGTAAAGAAATGATAAAGTAGGGGGGCTTTGGAGCAGGTACCCAAAATCTGTACAGGGGTTATAAGTTATCGCGGCGGGGATTATAAAAGTGTTCGGCGGCAGGTAACGCATAAGGGACGGTATTTGCGTAAAAAAGCCACTTATGGTGTTAATACAAGTTTTTATGTTATGTTGAGAAATATTATATAGTCGTAAAGTAATAAGGGTATGATACATATGACAAAGAGGTTTTTATTAATATATAAGCGATTTGTTATTATAAGACAATGTTTAAATTTCGGAACGGATTAAATATGGGGCTTTCTTTTATGCTAGGGCTTAATATAAGGACCGTTACATACGTAAGGGTTGTTCACTTACGTGTCGCTCAACAATAGGCTGTTTCCTATATACACTTGTACCTACCCGTATCAGTATATAAGCTCTAATGCGTATTTACTTATTTTAATACTCCCTCCCGTTTTTGCCATAGTCCTATGCTTTTTTTGTTATGACAGCTTTACTAGGTGCCTTTTGAATAATGTGTATAGTTATATGACTTATGTAGTTAACCGCCAGGCAAAAACTTAAATAGGAACGTTATTCTGACAGGTTAAAGCTACTGTTTACACGTCCTCGAGTTTCTGAACTATAGCTCACTCTAAGATTTTTATTAAGTAGAAAGCGCAGTATCCCTTGGGCCACCATGTGTATTAATAGAGCCTCCATTACGATCTCCTCCGCCTGTATGTACTGTAATGTATTGTAGCTGCTTGCTTACCTCTAATAGCAAGCACTGACCGGTGATATATATGTATATATATATATTATGTAATGTTATCGGTTCAAATCGTATGTGTATTACTATTATATTGAATCACTATGGCTTTCTCTTACTATATAAATTTCGCAGTATTGTTTTATCTGTTCGAATTAAAACTTGTGGAATTTCGAAGCGAAAACGTTAAATCACAGTTTTCTACCGGCTGAACCCTCAAACGCGTCGGTATTCAACATAATACCCTAACACAGGAAAATATACAGTATGAACAATGAAATTTATACATTATACAGGTGTTTAATACTCTGTTTTTACCATCCCAGTTTCTATAATATAGAAATATAGTATTTTATATACGTACAAATACACGTTAATCTGTTTCTTCATTTTAGGGCGTTTTATAAATATTTTTCTCCTCCAAATAAGTTTTTCTTGAGGTATATTAGACGTGTAAACTTCAAAATCTTTCTTCATTCATTCATAGTCGGTTGTATACTGATTGTTGGAATAGTACTACATGTTATGCAGTTAGTCGACTTTACTTATATTAAAGTTGACTGTCATGCAAGCTGAGTGAATTTTTTGTATAGACTTACCGCATTGGCTTTAAGTCGATGGCAGTGCGCTACACTTCATTATAGAGCTAGTGGCAAGCAATTTACCTTAAAAATTACTATGCAGACCGGCTATCGGTATGCCAAACCAAAAATAATTCATCCACCACTTGAACAATGCAATAATACTGTTACTTCGATCAATCTAATCGACAACGTTGCAATGCTCTAAAGCACTACCAAAACTAATCAGTACTAAGTAGGTTAAACAAAAATTATCTTACTAGGAGAAAAGGCCAATTTCCGATTACGCTTTACGTTAAAAGACGGTTAAAGTAGATGATTTTTATTTGAATGAAAGCCCTCTACTACTGCGCCGGTTTGCACGATAGTAAGTAAAATAAACTTATAGGCTGCGCCGTTTTTTACGGCAATTTCAAGGTAGCGATGGTATCGATATCTAAAAGACTAAGAAATCTTCAAAGATTTTTATTAAAGACGTTAAAATTAACTGTTAGAAGTCGCAGAGTTCAGAGACTTGAAAAACGGCTTACTCAGTACAATCATGGGTAGTATTACTGTAAAAAAAGAAAAGTCTATACACCACATAACCTATAATAATAAACGACTTCTAACCTTACCCTTTACACAAAACCTTTGCGCCTACTTTACTACTTTTCACCTCCCCAAGCCAATTTAATCTTCAAGTTCACTACTTTTAGTGAAAACACCAAAAATCGCCAAGTCGCACCAGGTATTTACGTGACTTTACGCCAAAACACCAAGTCCCATATACTCAAGATCACCAAGTCCTTTTCCCCACCCTTTCTACACGTACTAAACAAGTTAAAACATCAAGATATATACCGTAAGTGTTTACTTAGAGGCTATTACCTAATTTTCCAAGAAAAAAACAATTAAAAACCTCGAAATAGTCTTCGTAAACGACTACAACAAGAAATTATAGATTATGAACGTTAATTTAACATTAACTTGAGCTTAACTCATCAATTGGGTTGACTAATATATTCTCTAATCCAACGTCGATAAAGAGTAAGGCGGTAGTACATGTCTTTCCCAAGAATTTCGCGATAGTTCCAACTATTGGACCCCTAAAATATTAAAAATAATCCAACTTACTGTTAAACAGCTTAAAAGCGGTGGTTACTCGCCGTAACATTTTTATCTTTAAAAAAACATCGTTAAGACTTGCAAAATTCTTATTTAAATTAGTTTAACAAGAAAATCCCCCTTAAAACCCTGATCCTTAAAATTATTAAGGGAAAGGAAATGGTGTTAAAGTATCTTAACCCCTATATATTCGTTTAAGGGGACCTCCACTTTATCCTTAGCTAATTTCAACCTTTTTATGCGTTGGCGATAAGAAACCTATTAATATGTTCGGTAGCGCAACAACTTTAGGTAATAGCGCTGAATTTACTAGCGCGGAACACGCTTTCAGCGGTAGCATAGCGAGTAAAACCATAGCCGCAAACGCTTCCGAACGTGTTAACGTCTGCACTTAATACTAAATAATTAAGTAAGGGCCTAAGGTCTCCTAAAAACTTTAAGTACCTATCTTCCTCTAGCAATTTAATTGATGGATCCCTTGAAAGCCTTACCTCTTTAGGTTTACAAATATACAAAAGTCCATTATTGGAAATATTACAGGACTTTGCCCTTTAATGAAATGACTGGATTTTTTTTTTAATTATAGTGTTTAGAGAACTTCAAAAATTAAATTACCCTGAAATACCAACCAAGACTCAGTTAACCATCACAATGTTCCCCTACAACCTGTTCAAATGTTCAATATTATCAGAAAGTTGTATACGGACTTCGTTAAAATCAAAAACTACATGAAAAGTATAACAGAAAGCTTGAGAACCTCCTTGACACTAAGATAATACCCATTTAAAACATTGGTAAATGGATTGAGGTTTCCTCTTTAGGATTCTACTTACTATTCCCTTGATCTATAACAAAGTACGTCAATAACTACTACCTAACTTTCCGTATTCGCACCTCCATGTTTCGCTAAATTTATAATAGTATAAATGGCGATTTCGAACACGACGTGCCCCTTACGAAATATTATACAAATTGGCCTACTACGAGGTGTATGACGATAATGACCAGGAAAAAAAAAAGGAAAAATCAATGAATACATTTAACCAGACAATCGATAGGTTGATATTGTGTCAGAAAGTATGGGAGAAGCTTATTCTAGTAAAGATATACTTTGTAATTAGGTACGGGCAGAAGTTACGGTCTTTAATGAGTTCTAGTACACTTTATAACGTTTATATGCTACTTGCGAAGTCTTTTTTTAATTATTTACGTTTTTCGCTTACCATAGTAATAACGCGTATACTAAACTCGCTTGGTATATACCCTAAATCCAATGAATTCCCAAACTTAAATGAAAAAAACCTTACAGAAGTTAATTATATCGACCTCGAATATAGCTAATAGCACCTATAATATTGAAGGTTTAGCTTACTAGCTCCAAACTAAAGTTAACAACCATGTTAACACTAATAAGCCTAAGATTTAAGCAGAACTATTAACCATAAATATTATAGTCAAAATAGTAGCGAAAGTTGTTAAATTTGTAGTAGATTTAACGGTTAAATAACTTGGGACTCGCTGACAACTAAGACAAGAAAAAGTTAATATATTATATTTAATACCCCACCATTTTTGAATATGAAAATTGAAATTCACTCGCAAATTTCGAGGGCGACGAGCCAATTAATGGCGATAATAGCCTTAAGAATATCAAATAAAATAAAGATACTGATCCTAAAATGGCCTCATAACTAGCCAACTACGCCTTCTTGAACTATTTATGTGATTAAAACCCTTATCAATACTCCAACCAAACCTTTAACCCCATTTAAACCTTTGATGTTAATAATTGCTACGCGTATCATAAGTTTTAGGTAATAAAACCAAATATAAGGATAGGAAGATATTAAATAGAATGCAATTCGCAATATGTGAAATTGTGGATGAAAATCACTACAACTATAAAATTGAACATCACGATAATAACAGGGTCAAAGTTAACTTTGGCTCATGCAAATAATTATATTTACTGGGGATTACGGTAGTTGAAACTGTTTTAGAAACAATCAAATTCCACATCATTAAGTTTCTTACCTTTTTACTTCTTTTTTTAGAGTATGTAAAGACCCTTTGCATCAAAGTCGATATCAAAGTAAACAAACTAGTTAAGAACAGCTCAAGGTTCCTCCTCTCTTTTAAGTAGAGGCATCTATAATGATGTTTTTGAGGCTTGGAAGTGGTACTGTTAAGCCTAACAAAGTCAGAAATACGTTAACTATACCAGCGTTTTAATTTTGAAGCCGTTAATGAGCTTTACAGAATCCACAAGTCTGTAAGGTATAAATATATGAAATTTGTTATCCTAAAATCGATTAAAGCGCTTTATTACCACTGCTTAACGTATATTCTAGCCCCTCAAAGATTTAAGTTTGCATTGAAAGATGATAAAGACTTCAACTATGAAATCTTTATTAACATATTTCACTTGGATAACAATCTTTTTTTTTATGACATTTACTCCGAACCCACTTTTTATGAAGCCAAGTTTATGAAATCACTTTTAGCAAAGGATAAGGAGGAAATGCTAAGGAAATTGTAAATTAATACATACCTGGGTTTACCTAACATCGTTGTTTACGATACCGGTAACAACTTTATGACGACCAAGTTTTAGGAAGATATTAAAATATTGGGTATCTAATGTAAACGGGCATCTGTAAAAACCTAATAAAGTATTAGAAAGGTTAAGCGGATATACGACCGAGATCAACAAGTATACAACATCTTTACGTTGAAAATTAAACGTTTTAGGGATAGGGGACACGTCTACAAATAATAATAAAGGTCCTAAGCCATACTATAGGCCCCATCGAGTATCTGCTAACGATATTCGTCTTTGGAGTATACCTACACCTAATAAGTGAATCTCGGCCTTCGGCAAATACTTAAAAACGTGTTACAATTTACGGAAATCTTTCATAAAAAACTAAGAACGTAATCGACACGCTAACAGGTAAAAAATACATTTAATATAAGGAATTGTCTTATTACAGTCGACGTACTTACTCGGCTGGTACAAAGTAAAGTCCTCGTATAATAAGAGTGGTGAAAATGAGAAGGCTTTTATAAGATATTAAGTATGGCGAACTCCGAGGTAGTTTTTAAAACTATTGACTGTTTCTTATAATTTCGAACCATTGAAATCATGCCTTAAATTACGGCAGTTAACAATAAAGATCTTTAAGCCAAGGAACCGAGCTAATATAAACCTCTTCTACTAATTCTCGATAAGCGGATAAAACGCGGTCGGCGCGAACGACCCCCGAAAAATGAAAACGTGAAAAAGAAGGAATATACGCAGGGCATAATGTAAATTAATTCTTAGGTAAGTAAAAAATAAATGGATAAAAAAAATTCAATACTAAAGCTCTAAGTACAAGTGATTTTCAAAACCATCAGCTAACTTTATAAAAAAAAGTAGGGTTGAAATTAATATCCTATTAACTCGATGGGTTATACAATTCATATCGAAGACTGAGTTTTACCATTAAAACCTAAACGGTACGACCTTTACATGAAGAATGACCATGAGGTTAAGAGTAAAACTACGGGCAAACTATACAAAAAGTTACTTTGCATCGCTTGAAGTTACGGTAATAAAGGAAAAACCTAAATTTTTATGTAATCATTACAATTGAAATGATTCATTAATGTTTGGTAATTTCTTCTATAATAATTTTACTAGTTAAAACTAACGGGGAATTTACGTTGAATAAGCGGAATGTAATAAAAGACTACATGTAATTGACAACAAATTGATAACGGAACATACTATTAAAATTGTCATAAGAACTACGTGCCATCTACTCTCTAGGAACAGTAATACGATATATCAAGCCATTATATTAATGAGTTAAAGTAGGTTTTATTTCATTCCTAACCTCTTAATTGTACTCTCAAACACGACTAACAATAAAGATTTTAACGAATGAACTATGCTTATTAACAGCTTAAAAAGGGGACTTCGACTAAAAAGGCATGTAAACTAACAATATAGTTTTCGTTGAAACGTCTGGCGTTACAACATTAGAATAGGATGGAATTAAGGATTTCAAGTTCTAAAATTACAAGCTGGTAACGACGTTAACGAAAAATAGTTAACTTAACTTTAATAAATAGTTAATCTGTATACTTGATATTAATTCCGCCTTAACTTGCGCTAAAAGGGTTAGAATACTATTTTAGCTACCATTGACAGAACTAATACAGACAAGGTTGAGCGGTACTTAGAATAATGTATTCGAAATAGCTATATTGCTACCTTAAACTAACCAAAATCCTATGACAACATTTTTATCGCGGCCGAAGTATAAAAACCGGTAAATAACAACTTGAACCGGTTAAAATAAGGTTCAAAAAGTTAATGCGAAACTTAAAACCAGGGATCAATATAGTTTTAATCAACTTATCGAAAACTAAGTTAATGATCTTTATGTACAGGTCCATTACCAATCACATTGAATTATCTTGACAACTCGGCTTCTTGATCACATTTAGCAATAAAAATAGGTGGGAAAATCTGTTCAATATTATCGGCAATACAATTTACTAAACCCCTATTAAATGTAAAACGATTACACTAAACGTATTAACATTGGAGGTTTATCGTTAAATAACCGGCTTTAGTGTAGGTAGAATACTGTGAAAAAATCATAACTTTATTACCATGCAATTAAAGATTCTTTTTATCCTAGTGATGTTTTATATCGATTTAAGGAGCTTTTTCGAATCATTTTCGAAGTTCAGAACCACCAATGAGAAACACCTGATAATCGACGAAATGACACTTTGTAAAGCCTACGAAATAATTGAGATTGACGAATTAGGATAGATAAACATCAAAGATGATCCCGCAAATACCGTAACGAATAAGGCGCTTAATAAGACCTTTGAAAGGTTTATAAACAGCAACAAACTAATTATACGTATAGAGAGCTATATTAATAGGCCGCCCGGAAAGCCCAGATCACGTGACATCTTCCAGAAATACCTTGGCGAACTGGAAGAAGCCAGGAAAGTGGATTAATTGATAATGGCGATCTGTTGAATTCGCACGAATAAAGTAAAGACTTGTAAAGGCTTATGGTAGACGAAATTTCCATGGGAATCGATAAATTTGTACCTCGCAGCAACGAAGTAATTAATATCAAAGAGTGTTAATTAGCATAAAATTAGATGTAATTCAACGTGACGGTTAATTGAAATGAATAGTGTGTTGGCAAGTAAACGAAGTCGCTCTTTAGCTTTAACTGGAAAAGATTGGATAACTACACTAACGTACACGCACCAACTAAAATGCGGCTAGTGTTGGAATAGTACTACACACAGTACAATACGTCAACTTTAATTTTAGTAAAGTAGAGTATACTGCAAGTTAAGTGTATTTCTTTGTATAAACTTACCGCATTACGTGTAAGTTAAGTGCAGTACGCTACACTTCACTTGAGGAAACGGGCCAAGCAATAGACCCTAAAAATTACTGCACGAATCGGCTAGCGGTTTGAAAAACCTAAAACAATACATTCATCACTTTACCAATACAATACTACTGTTACTTCGACCAATCAAATCGAAAACAATGAATCAATTTAAAGACCTACCAACAGTTATAAAATGACCGTTTATGTAATAGTTAAGCGTGTAATCAGCCTATAATTGTCGTTTAATGGGAATTTCCTCATAAAAAACTTAAATTGCTAATTGATAACCAAGCGTATCACATGCAATATATTGTTCTAAAAAGTTTCAATTTTCGTATTATTTTGGGTAGGTATGATAATACATGTAATAATCTCTCGACTTTATTATGAAATCGAACATACCAATCCTTGCCTTATTTTCCCTTTCAGGGGCTTTCTCATTATTATTTATCGCTTTTATATCCGTATTTAAGTCTTTTATATCCTTGATTTATTGGGTTTATTTTCAATTACCAAAAAAAACAGGGTGAATTATCATAATGTGGTAGCTTATCACAATTTACTGGTTTTTTCATTTAATATTAACGATCACCAACGCTAATCTCAAGCTCGATTATCAGTGTATCAGGTTTTTGAGTTACAGTTAAAAGCTTATATGCAAAACAATACAGTACCATTCCAATTCAATGAACATACGTTTGCAGTCTAGTCTTCCATAACATTCCTTGGTAACTCTTTAAACAAAATTTTCATCGCCCTTATTTTTTGGTCCAATCGCTATCTAACATTGTTTCACATTTAACCAATATTGTAATGACTTTTTCATATGATATTATATTGAAATTCTTGCGTTAATTTCAAATTGAATTCAACATATTACCCATGAACTTATTATCATGTAATTTATAAATAATTTCAGTGTTGAAATGTTTCTTAAGGCCGGTACAATTAATAACGACCATATATACTTAGTTTAAATATTTTTTCAATCATTCTTTTGGTTTACGTATTCGATCTACCAGGTAAATGAAAACCAATCATGGATGGCTTACCATCTCATTTTACAATTGTTCCAGATGGTACTAATTTTGTTGTTAATTTTATCGTAGGATTCGCTACTCCTAATTTTATTCACATCCTATAATTAAGCAAAATTTGTACGCTTTATAGATTTTTTCCCATTAGTAGAAAACCAGTAAGTTATAAGTTTATGGTATAGGTATTCATTTGACAATATCAGGTCATAAAACTAGTATTTTCATTGATTGCCTTTTATATTTCCTCCGAAAACATCGAAATTTTTATGAGCGGTTTTTTTTTTTTTTTCGATTATAATAAGCGTTATTAACCTTTTAATAGGAATCCGACTATATTATACTTTGAATGCGATTATTAAATAAGCTTTATACATATATTGATTGGAAGAAGTCCTTAATGACTCGTACTCTTGTTACGTTAGTAACTAATACTTGGTAATTTGTAATGTCTTGGCCTGATTTTCATCTTGTATGATATTTAATCTTTCTTACCCTTCGCGAAATATAGTCAAACTTTCAAAACATCGTAAAAACTTTCATTATTACAGTATTTGTACATTGACATTTCTTATGCAATTTTTAAATAACCTGTTTATTGCGTTACCAAACCAATATCCTTTTATAAAATCCAGTTATAACAGCTATTCAATTTACATATTGGTTATCTTTATATGTTGTGCCGAAACTAAAAACGGTTTTCCAATAAAACACTTTTCACCACCTAATGTATTAATCTCTTCCCTTTGTAACTATATCCATTGTACATTAAAAATCGAAATATATACTTTATATCGCATTGGAAACTTTCACGTTGATCATTATTTTCGCAAATCACCAAATATTTTGAGTGATCAAGCTTCTTTTTTCCAATTTCAAAAAATTGCATTTATGACATAGGTATCTGTCGCCTAATTTTTTAATTTTTCACTGGCGTTTTAATAGCATTATCTCATAAGTTAATGTCAGAAATTTTCAAACCGCTTCTTCAACACGTTATAACCTATACCAAAATCTATATATTGATGAACCTTCACTAGATACATTAAATATAGTACTATAGATATGATATTACTATATACAACAGGCTAGAACCAATGAAACGTATAATTATGGTTATACATACATTAAAAATACATTTAAAGAGATCACAAAAAAAAACCTCAAGTTAAAGCGTATAATACGAAAATGGAATACAAATTATATGCGTAAAATAGAGTCTAATGGAATTTTTATAGTTTACTGATATAAAAAAAATATGAATAGAATGTAACCATCAATACATTTAACGATAAAAACTAGTATTTACACTCTTAAAATGGGAAAAAAAACCGTCGCAATGAAAAATTGAAACTAACCGTATATAACAAGGCTAAGAAGGAAGAAAATTGGTATTTGTGGTGGAAAGTTTTGAATATAAGGGCTAAAATTGTTTGGAAACACCCTTTATTACCTTGGTCCTTCAAGTATGATAATTGTTTCGAATTCTGTCTGGAATACTCGCGAAATATGCCGGAGCGTATTAGACGATGCCTTAGCTACTGGGTGTATTTTTGTAAAAACGTTTCGGAAGTTCCTTTAAACGCTTTAGAAATGTGTCAAATGGCGTTATAAATTACCTTGAACGCTTGGAGTATCTTGGGTAAACGTTTTGAATACTATTTTAATGGGCTTCCGGGTTTATCCAATTGCTTCAAATATTATTTCTAGATAGGTCGCAATGAATAGTTCCGGATCCTATAGCCTAAGTAGCTGATACGTAATATAAATCTCTTTAAAAAGTGCAGGGATACGTTCAGAGCGCGAGGCCATTTGAAGAATAGCGTAAGTTGGAATTTAGTAGTCAACGGGTACCAACCTAATGAATAATATCGTATTAAAGTTATTCTCTTCAAAATTACACTGGGTTTTATAGTCTTTCTACACTCTTAGGTATTTTATGTAAATCTTAATGTTGTAATATAGAAAGTTAGGACCGTGACAATATCTTGCAATAAGTATGTAACCGTAGTTCATCTTTTTTTCCTGTGTTATCTATAATCGGTTAAGTTGACTACTAATCTATTTCAGTAAGGTTTTTATACATCAAAGTGGAAAGAAGATAGTATATTAAATAGTAAGATTGTTTTTATTGATGATTAATATGTATAAGGGAAATAAGGTATCCAGAGAGTACATACCTTAAGATTGAGCTTGTAAGCTTTTATCTGAAGTGTGGCACTCTACCATGTATTCTTCTAACATCCCTCTTAGGGCGCGATACACTATCATACACTCTGCAAGAGTGCCTTCAGCAGAGTGACACGCCATCATGCACTCCTCAAACGGAGTCGCCTACGTTTACTACTCATAGTAATATCGTAGTAATATTTATAGTATACCTTCCTATACAACTTTCGATAATAATTGATCCTTTGTTAATAAAGTTAAATCTTAAGTTGAAATTGGATTCATGATGGTAAAATATAAGTGATATAGTAAAAATAAGAGTAATCTATTCCCGTCATATAAATGATCAATATTTCCGTACTTTTTTAAACGGTGATTTAAATATCGAAAGTCTAAGTAGTCAAATAATTACCCATTTTCGCGATTACTTCAACGACTTTTACTTTAACGTTACTTAATGATAAGGTATAAATACAGGGATTCTACGTTTTGTTACCCATGCCTTCGACTTTAAAACGCGAACGGATTCTATCCTCAATATTATAGGGAACGGAACGTTATTCAACTGGTTCATTATGTGTTTTCCCTCGAGGTCTTAAAATTTAAGCTAAAACCTCTTAAAAAGCCTTCAGATAGACAGGTTGATGGGGCATATGTACACAAGGTTTTTACAAACCTTTCGAATTCATCTTCGTCCTTATATCTACTTTCTTTACATAGGCGCATGAACCACCTTTTCAAGGAGGGTAGGGAACCTACACTGTAAACCCTAACAGTAACCACTTCCAAGAATTTTTTTTAGTATCAGCCAATCTTAATACCATCACTTTATATGCATCCTATTTCACCACAATATCCATAATTGGCTTTATTACCACTTCAATCTTTTCAAGAGACCCCTTTTTAGCTAACAAGATTGTCGTTGGCCTAGCGCACCAGACATGTAGCGATGCATCCAGAAAACAGCCCTTATTAGTAACGACTCTATTCTTCGTTACTTATGCTAACGTAGCCCTTGATACTTGAATTTACACTTCAATAAAAATGCAAGTTTATTTCCTTGTGCGCTTAAAGTACTTAAAGAAATACCTGCATTATAACCGCTTGCAATTGACGAATTTATTCCTTTATATATTTATCTATCTTTGAGCCTTCGTTATATATACCGGCTTCCCGCCCGCTTACTGGGGCCTTCTACTATATTTGGATGCTTTTCTTTGGCTATTTACAAATGACTTTCTCAGGAACATCTCCGACTGAGTGGTCTACTTTTTTTTTAGCATTATTTTAAATTTATGAGGCTTGCGGTCTTTAGCAAAAATATGGCTGGAGTGGTCATTTTTCCACTGTAAAGTACGTTCTTTATCAAGTTGTGAAGTATATCCTAACTACCACTACGGGATTTTTAACTAAAATATATTTGTTTTATACGCCTTTTATTCCATTGGAGTTGTCAGATCTTTCATGCGAGTAAGTTTCGATTGAAACTGAAATAGCCATATAGTAAAGTCCGGCTAAAACCATATTTTTAACTTTCTTACGAGTCCTTAAACAGTATGATACTTCAAAAATTAATTTAAAGGCTAATTTATGATCTGGTTTTCCGATAGAGTGTTTTACTTGATATTTTGTTTTATGGATAAAGGATATTTTCACTATGTTATTTGTATAAGATTGAAAACTAATATTTAATACACATAGTAGAGGATGTACTCCTTTGTCGTGACCACCTGTACAAAGTCTTTACGAATACGATCCATATTCGTTAGCAGAAAAGATATCTTCTGAAAACGAAGATCTACCTAGTTAAAATAATACCACTTCGACTATTATGAACCAATGTATATAACTTAACGGTTCGAAAATTATCGAAAGTTATGGGGGATACGTCTTTTAGTTTTTATACGTGTGGTATAAGAAATACGGTGGTCTGTATAACAAGGTTAAGGAACATAACCTAGAAATTGGGAACTGAATATTGTGGTCGTTATATAAGATGAGGACTTTAGGTTGCAAGACTTGCCGCTGGAATATGTATACATTTTCATATTAGTGAAGCTTACACTATACTAGCTGTATAGTAAGCAGTGCCTGGTAATAGTAATTTCAAAAAAAAGTTATTTTTATGTATTACTACTTGTTTTTCGAATTAAAAAAATAATATGATTTTAGCACCGAAATTCCGCGATATCTGCTTGTTAAAAATTAATACGTTTTATTTCCGCTAACGATATTTAGCTTTTTATCCCACAAGACAACCCTTCATATTATCCAGTCTTTAGCATTATTCATTTAATAGTTTCATAATAACTCTTATTATAGATTTGATAACTTCTTCTCGCCGTCCGAATTCTTATTTGCGAAAAAGCGTGAAACCCGAAGCCGAATAAAAGGGGAAGGTAAATCTTGAAGTGAAAGTGAAAATAATAGAGGCAACGAGAGCAACAAAAATAAGCTTATGAATGATAAAACTTAACTTGTCGGTGTTACTAAGACCGTAGTCTTTATTCACGTTAATAAATTCCCCCCCGACAGTAATAAACATCAACGACCTATTAACGTCGCGGTTACGGCTTACGTCGTATCGTTTTCGACCGCCTTAACGGAGGCGGGAAAAGTCTGTTACAAGGCAGTTACGTATTCAGAGGCACCGTTACGACGACCGTAATGTAACGCGGTAATTAACCAAAAGCCTTGCGACTACAATATTGACGGAGGTATACCTGCTTTCATTCTTCATTATTATAATCTATTAATACATTTTTTTGATCATACTCGTTTTATAGTATTATATTCCTTATTAATGTAACGGGTGCCTCGTGCCTACAATCCTTTCTCTCCAATGCAAATGCTGTCGAAGGCCACCGCGTGAAATAACCTAATATAATCCGTATAAAAGTGTACTCTATTTGATTACAAAAAATATGTGGAGATATTGGGAGGGCGGGGGTAAGAGGAGGAAAAAGAAGGAGAAAAGTATAAATACGGGCGCGTAAAATCTGTACAGGGATCTTAACTTACTTGGAAGGGTCCTAATAGCCTGCATGACAACATACAACACGTTAGGGATGATTTTTCAATGATAGGGAAACTATTTACGTTAATAAAGTACCCTATTTTACGAAAAAGCACCTTAAAGATACAGGGCGTTAAATATAAAGTGTTGAAGTATTTATTGGTGTATACGCTATTTTATTATTTTTGGGGAAAGTTTGGACTTTCGGGTGGATTGAATAAGAGGTTACCTTGTATATTATAATTTAGCACTCGAGACGACGCATATATAAAGATCCCCCTGCAACGAATTATTATCATAACAGTCTACGACATGTATACAAATACACCTCTATATAAGTAAACTCAGACTCCAACGCGTATTTGCGCGTTTTAACATTACTAATGACTTTTTAACACAAGTTTTTCCTCTTATTACCACAGATTTATAGGGTTACTTTTAAGTGTCTAAGCAATTATATTACTGGTGTAATTACGTATTAGGCGGAGATTGAGAAGACAAAGATAGGTTGCCAAATTTAGGCTGCAATTTATACGCTTAAAATTCCCTGAATTATAGGGTTTCTTATGATATTGATTGGGGGAATGGTTTAAGGTCCCGCAGACCCGCACGGATATCAATATAGCCCTTATTACGATCCTTCTTGCTGGTATCTACAAGACTATTTTGTAGCTACTTGTGCGTTTCTGCTAGTTAGCACTACCTAATAACAGTAGATAAAATAAAATAAACTTCTTTAAAAAGAAGAAAACCCTACTCTTCTAAACTTATGCTTATATACCAGCATGAAAAAAGTAAATAATTTAACATATATCTTTATTTTACCAACTAATATACGCATACGTTTTATGATCAGTATTTCGTATTTTTTTCTATTGTTATGGCATAAAATATAATTACTTTGATATTTAACCCCTGCTATATGAGCCAATGCAATATAATTAGGCTTGAAAAGAAGAGAAAAAAACCTTTAACATAATAATATATATATGTTGAAATCTATACTATCGTATAACAAAATATATTCAGTACCTAGTAAGTAAGAGAAAATATACTTCTAAAGAAAAGTAGGAAATAACAAAAGCACTGTTTTACTGCAAAGATCGTATTCAAACTTATAAAAAAAGCTTCCATTAAAAAGGAGTATTTCATGTGTGACGCCTCACGTCTTACATTTCGCGTCTCGCGTCTCACGATTCACATCAAGCATTTCGATTCTCGCATCTCGCGCCTTGCGTCCCACGTCTTGCATTTCGCGTCTTTCGTTTCGCGTCTCACGTCTCACATCTTATGTCTCGTGTTTCGCTTTTCGTTTTTCGCGATTTTATTATGCACTAAAGACATTGTTTCGTTCGTTTGGTTTTAGGGGCTTGTTGTACTTACATATAGGGAGGCTAAGAAACATCAACTTAAAAAGGCACGTATCTATTTTCCTCCATATAACATTATGCTTAGCTTTGCTAAACTCTTAACTAGTTTCATTCACTTTATCTTCCAATACTACACTATTTTAACAATACGTTTCTCCTGTACTACGGTACCAACAATTTTTTGCATTTGTTCCCAGGAATATTTCTATGCTATTTGGGAAGTTTTGATACCCTTTAGTTTTAATGTAATTTTTCTATAGATCTTTTATATGTGTATCGTTTCAATATTATATATTTTCCGTGATTTCGATATCCTTTATATAAGTATTAAAGGATTATAATGACTGACCTGGTTTAAGGAATATTCGAAGTTTAGCCTTTACTTTTTATTTCAGTCGAATTTAGTTTAGTCCCACTTTATTTTCGGCCTAGGTGTTAGTAATTAACGATTACTCGTTTGAGGGATATCCAATTGAGTTAATTCGAGGTTTTGTTTTATTTAGATTTCGATGGTATTTCGGACTGCGAATCTGTAGATTTGTGAGTTTTCAATGAATGATTTGGTCACCAGATGGACGAACGGTCGATCCACGGTGTGGACAAAGGCTATCGTTGRTGATTYGTATTGGGTCTAYGTAGTAACTGTTATTTACCMGACGATCGCATGGAYAGTTGGRTAGGATCACACCTTCCCGGATCGTTACTTCCCGCAAYAAGAGAMAGCACTTGCCATCATATTCTAGAATCTACAAGCCTATACRATATCATTTTGCATACTTTGCTYAACTATTGKKATACCATGTCAAATATGACAGAAAAATTMTTTTRGCMTCAACAAARAAATAACGATGACACTACCAAAATCTAGGATAGTGCCAAAAGTTGAAGTAAACCGTAGTTGTCGGTGGTCCACCATCTCGACTCCTACGGTCTATCTYGAACCMATACAGCCACCCATGGCGTTGATTGGGTAATTTGGTAACCGCAGCTACAATCGATTTTGACAAMGCTGTGCTTCGAAGTTCTTGCCAGCATTGCCACGCCTTTCCCCTACGTACAGCACTTAAWACACTTACTTCCATCTCTATCCAGTCAACCTCCCCATCATCACWGCTATCATCTCCCATTGAACTGACGCTGTAAGAGCACTGACCGACGGCTTGAATCATATCAGCCTCTTGTATTGAACGATATTMTATTCTTTTGATTTTTGGCTTATTTGGACCTGCTTGAAGCCAACACTGTGCAAGCATGTCTTCTCTGGTAAGTTGTGTTGGAACGGTGTCGTCCAAATGAGTGTTGTCTGTAATGACAGCTGTATGTCCCCTTTTGATGTTGACAGATAGTGAGAGAACGAGATGCTCATCACCTGTTGTCGACCGTTGAGTGAATCCGTCTGTGTAAACTTTGAAAAGCCAATTGGGTTGTTGAAATCGACGAGTAGTTTTTAAGGAAKAATTCCTACTTCCAAGGAAATTRTCTTGAACCAATATTGAGTCTTCTGTACCTTCATAGTYCAACGGTAAAACAGCCGACGCAGTATCAACGARAATGGCAAAAMRGATAATGATACAATGAAAGAAAGCCATGTTATACAGTAGTACAGTAAGAWAATCCGTGTACTGGCTTGATTTCTCTTGCACTTCAGATGTTATGCGTAAGAAGATTCGATTTTGTAAAGTAATAAGTAATGAATGAAGTAGTAATCCTATAGATACTACTATTCAAGGTAGAYACTCGTTACGTGAAGATTGGGAGGWATTTGGAGGAAGATTTGGGATGAGGGGAGTGGATTGTATTGTTGTTTAATCTAAGTATATCTAGTGCTTGTGGATCCCTCGGATCCTCTAGACATGCTCYCTATGACCCCGGGTAGYTATTTCCTWRGAGTAAGTCATGCTTGGCATGCATTTCGATCCTTCATATTACCATYTATGCCCCAATCRRTATATGGCCGAGTCCTCGAGGCTATATGTCAAAAAAGTAAAATAAAGTCGAAGTTTATAGTAAAAAAGTTGAGGTTCGAGTTAAAGCTAAAGTAGGGGTGGGRTAATACAAGTTGAAAGCAAAGAAAGTTGAGAATAAGATGAAAACAAACTGAAGTCTTGTAACAATAGCCTTTCCTTCTACCAAACCTTTTAACTTTTSAACTACTAACCTTTAATTTCAACTTCGACAAAGATCAATATMATTGTTCTATTCAAACGCGTTTTGATCATCGTTGTTATTACTATGTATATATATATTTACCATGTACTTTGACCGGGCAGAGCCCACTATATAGCTAGTAAAGTATGACCCTCGCTTATGTTATATTACATATGCCAGCAGGAAGGCTCACAACCTGATGTCCYCACCTTRCACAACCACCACCCTACTCAATTCCCCGTTTTTAGGTTATACCTTTCAACCTGTAAAACAAACCACCCTATTCCTTATAATATAAATATGTAAACTGAAACCGTATCCTCAACACCGGTGGTCAATTTCCGAACCTAACGCTAAATATATTTGTGAAATACCTACCGAACGGGCGTTAAATCCATGATATACGTCCCCGCTTCATCAATGAATCATGCCTTGTAACGAAATGTTGGTCGCATCCGTATGGGTAATATTCATGTAGTGGAAAAAAGACAACCCACCACTAAGTATATCGAATATTAGTTTACAACCCAATACATCGGGAATATAGAGAATATAGAGTCTTCTCTCATAAAACATATTATCAAGTGAAACCTTAAACGAGAAACCGAACCTCAAATTACGCTTTCAATCAAGGCCTTAAGGTACCCTACAATTTATGGACAAGTAACATTGTACGGGCGTAAAAACTATAGCCTATCGCAGTCCCCGTTCGACACTTACTCGCATCAAAAATCTAACAACCCTAAGAGGGTAAAGGGCTTATAAAACAAGTATATCTTTAACGACTTTCATGAATTTGATCAACTAACTTAATATAATTTATGTGAGTGCATATAGTAAATTACTCGTACGAACGTTGTAAATGACCTAAAAAACCATTGTTAGTATTCTCAATTACTTTTCGCGTCGTTTGTATTTAAGTTCGAAACTCAATTTCTTATATTTCTTTTTAATTAGGTTTAATACTCTTTTTATAACCAATCTTAACGAAGAGCATTATACAAGCTGACTTGTTACTTTCGTTCCGTTTCAAACAAACGACTTTATAATGGTTTGACTTTCAAGGTATTTCGTATTGTTTGAATATTATCATTTAAGTTATTCGAAGGTATGAGTAATCGAGTTTCATATTCAAGAAGAATTTCTCCTCATTCATTCACTCATGTCTCAGCGAAAATAATATCGCGAAAAAAGATTGAATACCAAGTATAATGAGGTTTTACCACAAATTTTTCTGATTACTTTATCTTCACAGTCTATACTTATAAAATCCCATGATGTTGAAGACTTTATATGTATGAGGTTTAAGTTTATTGGTTTATCGGTAGTAAGTATTACGTATAGTTTATATATTTTAATGTAATATCCAATACTGAGATATCGCATTCACTATTATCATAATCTAGTTAATTTTTTAAATAATTTCGGTTACAGCTTCTTGCCTATAATGATTGTAATTTGATCTTGATGTTTGAAATACTTTATCTTTGTTTTCGAAAATAGCATATTTTTCGTCGTATTCTCGTTGAAAACATACGTCATTCAAAAAAAAAAGTATAATAAATCGTTTTAAACCATTTTCATCACTTTTGTTAGGAAGTCCATGATTCTTTAATTATTTCATATGAAGTATCTAATAAAATATATATGTCAAATCTTGTTGTTAATTTAAACGGTCGTTATCATTTTACGTAGTCTCAATATTTGCAACGTATTTAACACTCCTTTAAACACGAGAATTCCTGTACTTGAATTCTTCAATATACAAAGCCTTATAGATAATCATTTTCCCAATACTCACGGTAATTTTCCTATTTCTAAATTCATCAAACTTAAAGTCATTCACGATGATTTTAAAATTCCATCCGAATTTTTATTTATTTTTTTCGAATTTATTCAGTGGTTGAAGAAAATATGGAATATTTTCAACGTATTAACCCATTACGCAATCTTTACCGCAGGTATTATTGGGTGAATTAATGAGGAGATGATATCAGTAGGGTTAGTAAAAATTATTGTTAGGATAGGCGATTTGATTTTTGATAACCTGGTTTTTTTTCAATATGTAACTATAATTAGCGTTTGTTTCTAGCCAATAGTATACCACGTTTCAGTATCTTTTAATTTTCAGGAAAAGAAGGCTACAACTTTTTCGTAAGGTATGAGATTCTCAAACAAGTTTAAACCGGTCTGCAACCAATTTAACTGAAAATCAATGATACAAATGACTTGATTAAATATATTCATCGCTAGCATATATTACTGCAAGCTCCCTCAAGTCATTCCGGAATTTCTCTGCGTTACCATTTAGATGTTAATAAAAGAGTTAGGATTCCTCGTACGGTTCTTCAAAATCTATTATGTTTAATTTAAATGTTTCTAATTAAGGTTGTTTCATTTCCTTTCGTTTTATGTCATAATCCCCTCCCAAAAAAATAAGGTTTAACGAATTTTTCACTTCCTTATAATGAATGAAAGGAATAGAAATTAATTGGATATTTTGGGTAAAGTACAATCATTGTGAAACTTCACTAAAATTTTGAATATTTTTAATATTTCTCCGGTAGAGTTACCTACGGTTTTTATCAACTCTTAACTCAATACGTAAATACTACCTCTGAATAATGAGTTTTTATAATGAGTATGACTGATTTTACTAAAATGAAGGAATGTATGCAGTTAATGATAAAGGAATTGAAATATAATGTTGAATCCTAATAAAATGACGTTATAATCATTAATATAAACATTCAAGGCGGTTTTCCGACTATAATTGAATTATATCAACGATAATAACACTAAGTTAGTAATTTTAGGATTTTTATTTCTCGCTGTATTCTTGCTAACTTTCCCATTATTTTCGTTATTTGACAACGGCTACTAACTGCAAGTAATAACTCTTGAAGCATAATTAGTAAATTCTTTGCCTTTTATTACTCAAACAACTTTCAGCTTTGAATAAATCATATTAGTTGAAGTAAAGACTAGTTCAAAGTTATCACCTATTGTAATAGAAATTCCCATATATTTATTTGACCTATGTCTTTTTAAAAAAAATTGTGATTACATTGAAAACCTGTAGTGAAATATTTATACAGTGAGTGTGTTAGCTATTGACACTGAATAAAAAAATAAACTAAAATGAAATTATAAATAACCGAAAGTCACCATTTCTTTCAGGAAGAAAACGTAAATACACCTTCAATTCTATTATCCAGGCATTGAAAATACTTCCGCTTTTATCTAAAAATAAAATTTTATATGGAAGCAACTTCTTTTTTGAGTATTATACGTTTTTTGGCTCGAATCATCTAGTACTGAATTCGAGTTCAATTGAATAGGTAACGCAATTGAAGTTTTTAAGGTTTTGAAATCTAACGCAAACGTATTTTCCTATGTATATATCAATATTTTAGCTAATATTTATCCTATTTCTTCTTTCTCGCCAAATAATGAACAGTTTTTGTTTGTTATTTAATTCGCTTCGTTATTTTTGTTGTTATCGTAAACATTTATATTGATCTTTTAAAACTATCCAACAATAATCTTCAATAATATATAATTTTGATGCTTTTGATCGAAGCAACCTTTGATATTCCTGTTGAATTTTGTTTTTAATGGCTTCAGAGTCCTTTTTCTTTGGCTTTATCCGCCAGAAAAGTTTTTTTTTTGTCGATTATTTTGTTCTTCTCCTCATGAACGTTAATATTTGTGTGCTAAAACCCTTCAAAGTGCTTTCCTATAATCTAACGCCATAACACCCATAATTTCATAATGATACTATTTTGGAAATTGGATTTCTAATTGTACTCTTTACTATAGTTAGTAATTGATTAATATGCAAGTAAAGCTAGTAATATTGAATAATCTAGTATATTTATTCGTTCCTCTTTCCTCATATTTATATTACTATCTTCAACACAAGTTAAGAAAAAGCGCAAATGAAACAAACGTAACAGACAATTCCCGATATTGTTTTTGTAATAAATGTGTTTTTCACGTTGTTAAATGCAACAATCATTTTCATTTCTTTTTTTTTTTTTGTTGATCTCTTTTATATTATAGCCACAATAGTTACTTCAGCACCTTTATCACTCGTTATCGTCTTTTTTTTATTTCATGAACGCTTAGTTTTTGTTATATTAATACATAATTGAGATGTCATTGAAACTAAACATTTTAATAATGTCATTCTTTCGGATATATTTATTTCTAACGGTTTTTAGCTCATAATTTGTCACTTATGGGTATATAATCATTCTGAATCAATATATCTTTTTTTTTCACTTTTTTTTCTCAAATAAGATACTTGTTTTCATTTTTTTTCCAACGTTAAACTTTTTCCCAATGTAACTTCTGGCTTCATTTTCATCTTTATTTTTCCTTTCCTATTACTCAAACCAAGATATCTTGTCTATGTTATTCGTACTCAACTGATTCGACCAGTATCAACTCTTATTTGAAATAAGAATTATACAAACCGGGTTAATATTCAAAGGCAGTGGTCTCAGGCGTCATTTAACATGTACTGTAATCCAATATCCGCATTCGACTATATATTTAAACACATTTCCAACTTAATGATTAATATCAGAGTAGTGTACAAGTTTCTTGCTTTCTAATAAACATTTATACAAATATTAATTAACTATAGTAACAAGGTATAATAAATAGACAATACCGCTAATAACAAGCGAAAAGTAAACATAAGTTGTTGATATTATACGGCTTACATCGATAATGGTAAGTGTTATTGGTGGATTGATTATTTTAATGATAACTATCAAATGAGTTACTATACTTCGTATAGTTAATTCAATGAAAAACATCATTATTTACCAAATGTTTATTCACATAAATATTATTAATATGAAATCATGTGTACGAATTAACATTTTATTGCTTATTGTATTGTATATTCCCCTACATGAGTTATTTTTGGTGCATCTGTAAGCACCGTGCGTTTACTTTATTTTGGCTTTTCTTTATAATTATTTGGTATATATTGAACGGTACTAAACTATACAATATTGCTACTTACTCCTAGAGGTTTCGATTCAAATCCAATGATTACTTGGGGGAAATTTTCAAGTACGTAAGTCACAACGTTATCGTCGAATTAGACGGTTTTTCGAGAAAATTTCAAAATATTTATATGTGGATAGTATCTTTTCGTCTACCGATAGTATTGGTTTTATTTTCCTTTTGTCTCCTTGTGCGGGATTATTTGAGGAACTTAAGAAATTGGTTTTTTAGCCTAATTTACCAAATCTGTGGCTCAAAAAATCGAAAATAGAAGTTAAGTCATTTAAAATTGTGTTCGTCGAGGGTAAAGAGAGACTAGCCTCGTACGAAAAAATGATCCTCTATCTTGGTTTTCAATACAAATTTTAAGATTTGTACGTCCTTTAGTTCAGGTGTTATCTCGCTTGTGGATATTAAAGATGTAATATTCACATGTGATTAAGGCATTTGTTTATTTTTGCGAGTATATTAACACTGTGTGTCAATATATCGACGTTTGTTGCAAGAATATAAACTTTTCTCCAAATTATATCGATTATTTAGTCTGGTTTCTATGATGTGAATACTATATGTAAGTGTAATAAAATTTACCATATACAATTAGCTGACTTGATAACTATCAATGACTTATATGAGGTAGAAATTTTCGTATTCGGCTTTTTATTTTATTTTATAGACCATAACTCTAATATTTCAATATCTATTCCATCCCTTATTTTTGTGTTTATTTGAGATTGGTTTTCTTACTAGTAAGAAATTTCGTATTCCTCATGTTTTCGCCCATGTTGACTTGAGGTAATGATGATTGTATAATTTGTAGTATAGAATCGGTATGTGTCTACAGTTTAATTACGTTATATTACTAATTTGAAGTTGTTATTATCCGTTACTAGCGTTTTATATTTCGTTTATATCGGTTTTTATTCAAGCCTTATGTACCTCAGAGCTTTACTAAGTATTTTAAGATTGAAATCAAAAATTATCCTGAAATTAAAACGGCTAATAAGGTAATTTTATATCATAGAGGGAATTTTACGATTTAAACGGAATATTCAAATCGTTATCCTCAATTATCAAATGCGTTCCTTATTCTTATATTCACAAGAAAATCTACATAACCCCCAACAAAATTATCTACATCTTATATTACGACTAAACATCACAAAATAATGACTAAGAAGCGTAAGGATGGGGTTAACACCTTAATTAAAGACCATAACCGTAATAATTAATGATTATTGTATAATATTATACGTGTCTTTATATTTATATAATCCACTCTCGTCTTTTGAACTCTTAAGAATAATGCGGTAGATAACTTGAGTCTACAACATTGCAACGATGTCCTAACTATTGTCGATAAAATATATACTGAATCTGTTCTTGAGTTTTTTTTGTAAAGTTGGAGAACTTTTGGCCATGATTCGTTGAGTTTATTTAAAGAAAATCAACAATTCATTTGTATTGTCTACGAATGAAAACGATTAATTAATTAGTGATTCGTATTTATATTATTGTCTAATATGTCTTAAATGCGCTACAAATGATGTTAATAACGTACCATATTTTCGTCAATCTTTAGTATTTTCTTATATCTTGTTACTCACTCGTCTTTCCATACAATACGAAAATAACTTCTACATAGCTTTGAGCTAAGGTTTTCGTTTGAAGATTGTGTCTCCATAGCGATTTCTATATTTTTGACATGATTCCTCGCGTTTCTACTGTATTACTTGATAAAAGTATTGTTAAAGAATTATGAAATGATTGGTTACAGTTAAATTAAGTTGAAGCTTTTACGACTGGTATTTGAATTCATGATTTCGTTAGGCATTGGTTTTCATGATTGATTAATGTTTCGTTGCCTCTATTAGAATGAAGTTTTGTAAAATATTACAAGTGCTAAGCGAATGCAATTTGCGAATTTGGGCAATAAAAGTTCGAAATCGTTTCATAACTCGCTTTTTTAATTTCACTGAGTTCAATGTAAACTGTTTTTTAGGTTAAGCTAAGCGTGAGTCGTGATTTTTAATACTTGTTATCGTTATTTTTCTTCTAGTACTCGTTATCGTTCTTCACGTACTCGTTATTCTTCTTATAGTACTTGACTCATTCTCGTTCCTTAGTTCTCATAATCGATATATTTTTTCTCGGTCCCGTTCTTTTTCTTCTTATACTTGTGTTATTCTTTCACATGATGGTTTCCACTTTGTCAATTTGTTTTTTATTCTTTTAAATATTTTCTTTGACTCAAGGTATTTTTGAGTGCAAATTGAAAGATCTGAGAATCAATCGATGACAGCTTAGGTTAATAAAATGTTTATATGGAAATAAGGAGGAATTTTAAAGAATATTTGAATTGAGGGAAGTGGGTTATATTGTTGTTTAATCTAAGTTCATCTATTGTTTCGTTATGAACTTAGGTCATTGGCCATTCAGTCCTTAGGTTACGTGACTATATACGTAACGGGATATGTAGTACTCAGTCCGAGCCTGATCCGGGCGCGGACTAGGTATGGTCCACGTATCGTACCTTTAAGGGCACCCAATATACTGGGCACTGACTATATCCATAGGTCCTACACGATAGGCCACAGTAACTTCTTTTAGTCTTTCTCTTTATCTTAATAGTAAACGCGATTGAACACATACTTAATTTACCATCGTAGATAAAACTATAATATACTATTAAGTTTTTTTTTTATCTTGTAGAAAAAATATTACTTATAATGAACCAATTGATAAAGAACGATAATAAATTTATTTTACACTCTAACGTTATCGGAAATGATTGCAAATATTCGAATACATAATCCTCTACCTTTATAAATATACCTTCTTCCATCCGAAGGCTAAGTTAAGCGGACATTTTGCGTTCATAAAATACTGTGAACCATATATAATTTACTTTAACATAATTTTAATAACTAGTTTAATCAATTTTCATCGTTGACCCTGTATTCAACTTCGTTTCACTTGTAACTCAAATTGATAATTTGAGGTCAAATTAGCCGCAATTCGTATTAGTTCTTTACCATCTTAAGGTAGGTGACAATAATATAACCAACCGAAACTCGATGGATTTACTTTCATATAAGCGGAAATGCGTCAAATGATAGAATTTAGATTCAAAGCGAATGAATTATCAATAGAAAAAGGTTGGAAAAAGTTCCTTAACATATATGGTTATTATGAGGCGGCAATAAAGGAAGCGTTTATAATATACTACGATGTCAGCTGATACGAAAGTATATATAATACATGTAAGTTTCTCTATCATTTTGAAACTGTTTTTCAAGACCCTTATCGTGCTGATCAAGTATTAGTCGAATTTATAGAATCAATTGTTAATAACAAAGACTCATAGGTATTATTATTCATTAATTTCAAAATATATTTACCTTAAGCGAGCGAATTAAATTAGCCCTCCTGTATAATATGAAAATATTCACGTTCCCGCATATTACCACGTTTCCGAGCTAAATCCATTACAACAAGCGTTAACCACATAAGCTATATTATAGTCTTGTAAACACACCGCGAGTGCGCTAACGAATTAAAGTCCTTAAACTTGAAACAACGCTTAAGTCGCCAACTAATAGCACTCGTATAAATCTAACAGCTGAATAAAAATATAATTATAACAAGGGTTAATATCTTTTTCGTACCCTCGTGAAATAGTCGTAGTAATCATGGCTAATTATCTCGATATGTCAGTTAATTATTCTAACAAATCCGTTTGGTAAGCTTTTGAACCCCAAAATAGAATGCAACATAGATAACGGTAAAAAAACGTTAGGGAAAGCTCGTTACCCAACGTTATTCACGTTCTAATTCGATAGATTATTACTAAACTAATTACGAGTTCCGCTCGGAATTTCCTTTTACGAAATGGTATACAGTTCAAGTCAAAAGATAAAGTAAGGTTTAACATTAACGGTGACGGGAAAAACCAAACTCCTAAATATAATCTCGCTTAGATGATATATAGCCTTAACTATATTATTGAAGAATTAAGTAAAATGAAATTCAATTGAATTAAAATAAGTCAAAACGAAAGTCTATTCCTTATCCTTATACTTTTTAATAACATCTACTTTCTGAATATTGAAATCGATTTTAACTATAATAATTATTATATTATAAACAAAGCTTGGGTAAAATGGTCAAAAATGGAGTAAATTAAGCAATGATATCCCCAATATCTTTATACGATATTAGGGTGACGATGAAATCACGTATTACCCAAATAATTAAGTTTCATATAAATATCAATGAAGAATCGAACTTAATATTATTATATAAATTCGAGGAATAAAGCGGAAGATAATGTTCAAAATGCCTTGAATAAAATACCAATAATTAACCATCAACGTTAATGATAATCAATTAGTAGTTTATAAGTTACAAGGCTTAATTATTGGATAGATAATCATACGCTTTTTGTCGAGTGATATATGGAGTTTAATAAAATAGTGTTTTATCGTTATAGTAATACGTTCCAACTGAAAGGTATATCGTAAAAGAAATGAATTACAATTAACTTCGACTACAAATCTTTATAAAATAACGCGAATTTTTTAAAATATAACGTCAAATATTACCGAAGAGGAATAGTATCAGTTATATTTTTCATTTTAATGTGTAAAACTTTGCCAACTATTGGATGAAATTGAGAATATAAGTTTTGCTTTATACATGAGAAAACTCGATTCCCATGTTTATATTAAACTAAAAGAAAATGAATCATTACTAAAACGACTTTAAAGAAGATTATATTCGATATTCAAAAACCAACTTTTCAAAGTTTGATGACGGGTTATGAAACCGATAAATACAGGTTGGTTTTATGTAAGTTGCTTATTAGTTACATCTCCGATATTATTTATTTTAAAAGCATGGGAAAATAGCGGTCTTTTATTGATGACCGGGTATTGAATTAAATCATCGATGAAATCGTTTTTCTTTACCTTTAATTCACAAAACCTTACGTATGCTATCGAAATCGACATAACTTACAAAGTTGAATAGTCTAATAGACTTTTACCACATTATAATACCATGAAGATAAAAGAAATAAACAGCATGAAATATATGGTTCGGGTTATTTAAATAATCAATTAAACCCTATAAATTAGTCAAAACGTTGGCGATGCCTTAAGGATGGATTAATTCTATAATATCTGATATTTTGGATGATTTTATTATAACTTACTTTAGCGAGGTTTTACTATTTTTTACTGATACTAAATAGGATTATATGGTCAAATTCGTGTAGTCTGAAGGCGGCATCATAATACCGAACTTAACCCCATCTTTAAAAAGTGTAACTTTATAGTTATGAAGGTACAATACCTGGGTTTTATTATAACGGTTAAGGTAAGTATCTGGGCCGACAACGAAAAAGTTCGGGAAATACATAAATGTGAGTTACCACATACCATTTGGATGATTTGAAGCTTTTTAGGCTTTACCAACTTTTATCGGGATTTTATTATTAATATTTCCGAAATGATTCACCGTCCTATTCGATTAACGAAGTACAAAAATATGAAACTTAAATAACACGAAAGAAATACGTGATTCAAATCATAAAAAATATCTTTATTATAACTCCGATTTTAGTATATAAAAACATAAATCAACTGATGGTAGTAAATCTCAACTATTTAAAAACGGCGTTAAGTAGATACTTATTGTAACGAGAAAAAGATATTATCATAAAACAGATAACTTATCATTTCACAAGATCAACAAATATAACACATAGTTATACTATTTACGATTGGTAGCTTTTCGCGGTGGTATTCCATTTGAAAACGTGGTTTTTAAAGTAACGTCAAGTTCTTACCCCGTTGATGATCCTAACAAATTATGAGAGATTAAATAATTTTCACTTCGTTCAATTTCGGAATGCAAGGCTTTATGCGCCGAAGTCTTTTCGTTTTTTAATACTATTTACGGTCCAGATTCTTTATTTAAAACGAACGTCCAGATACCACAACCCACATATTACAGAATAAGGCCGAAGTTCAAAAACATCACGTATGGGTTTTTTAGCCTATTTCTATTCACATGTTTAATTTGATTACGATAAATTTATATATTATAGAAACGTATTTTACGACGGGTCATATGGGAGATTTTATAAAACCGAATGTTTAATTATTAAATTACAACAATATATACCTTAAAGACGAGTCGAAAGCTTTCGAAGGATCGAAGGGGGCAGGATTGCCCCGAGCCCTGGTCGTACTCAGGTCGTTAACGGTGATAACGCCGGAAATTTCAAATACGCCGAAACCGGTGACACCACCGCGAACCCGAGCCGTATTAAACCTGTTAACTTACTTAACGCCGAGCAATCGCGTAATTTTCGCCCCAGGAATCTGTACGAAATTGTAAAACCAAAGAATAACGAACGACTCATTATATAAAATTCGCTTATTAATGGTTTTCAAATGTGTCAGGCGCTTTCCAGCTAAGGCTGATAATCGGGACAAATTACGAAGTATAAAATTAATCCGTGGAGTGTGTTACGTTACCGTAACCGATGATAACTATCGAATTTGAAATCATTTACGATGAAGTTCATATAATAATACAAAACCTCAATATACTTTTCCATAAAGCTATCTTTAACATTTCCCCATGCCAAATCGGGATTAAATATTTATTTCCGTCGACTTGATAGTTGGTCTATGCCATACTAATAACGGCGCTAGATATATATTAGCTATTTCGGTCTTTTCTTTGAACTGAGTTTCATAATTATATGATATAATTTATGATTGTTAATACGTATATGAAACGCTTTCGCCATATATAGTCAAGACTTCCTAGATATCTGGATTTTATTGATAATAATCTCGGGTATAAATAGGCAGCAACATTTTAAACAGTATTATATTTCTAATAAAAGTCAAATAATTTTTGTCCACAGTATATCACTTGTCAATGAAAGACGGTATTAAAATCATAAATTGAAAACTTCAAAACTATTTGTATATTATCGACGTTGTTTCGTAGTATAATCGAGCTTTATTTTTACCAGATTATTGATTTACTTGAAATAATCGAAATTCAAAGGTTACTAGGTTCAACGCAAACAATCTGAGGATGGGTACAATTTATAGCCAATGAAAATGTTAAATAAGGATACGAAATCGTAAATTAATCCGGTTGAACGAGTTATAATATTTTGAATATATTTACGTAAGGATAGTGAGAAAACCAAGACAGTAATAATGTATATTTCGTAAAAAAATCAAAAGATGTTTTATCGTAAGCGACGTTTCACTAAATGATGTTAAATTAGTAATTAGGTTTAATTTGCCATTTGTAATATTCATACTAACCGCCTGCATCGAAATCCTTTTTAATTGATATTTAGTATCAAGTTGTCTAAGTTTTAAACCCATTTAATATGGATTTGGATGTTTTTTTTGGCAAATACTATATATTTTACATGAATTTAGTGTTACAGGCCGTTGAAAACCTCTTTTCACTTCAGAGATTTTATTGATATTCACCGGAAACTAATACTTATTACTAACGATTGAAAAAGCAAATATATAATGAATTAGAAGTTGAATTTTTTTTACGATAATAACTATGCAGTGTGTAGTTGGTTTCATATTAGTAACAAAATACAGTTATAATCAGCCATGGTAAAAGTGATTTGAATAGTATTAGTATTTTATAGATTCAAGTGAATTGAAAGCGAAATAAAAGCATAGGAAAATATATTATAGCCCGATATACCAAAGTTAATATTAAATACATATTAAGTAACCTACACGAAGCGGACTATTTATACTTCGAAAATAATGAACAATTTTTAGAAGAAGAGCAAATCTATAGTTATTACGATACTATACGATAAGTAGGGCCGGTTATATATTATCAGGCATCTTTAAAAAAGTATTCGATCGTAAATCGGTTTATACCACAACGTATACATAATTTAATTCCCCATTGAAGTTATCCTGATTTAAATTTACGAGTAAAAATGTTATTATCGGTAAGATATTGTTTATAATTAGCTCTATATATTAAACTACGTCGGTAATGGAGGATGGCAGGCAGCGTAACACATGTTAGAGGTGTCGACTAAAAGGGTTCGGAAAAAAAGGAGCGAATATGTGGCGATGCAGAAGATAGCAAATAACTTTAAAAATAAAAGCATTCAAGGGTACCAATGAAGGTAAATAACGTTAAAAAGAACAAATATTAAGGGATGCCGACGATGGAAATTAGCGAAAAGAGGGGTAAAGAGAGGAATGAGAAAAGCGACTTTTTAGACAGGTTAACAAAGAGTATCATATCTTTATTTAGGCCCTGGCGACGCGGCTGGCCCGAGTACAATCCTTTGCCTTGTTACGACTAAATAGATTAACTAGTTTCTAACAAAGTGTAACAAATTAAATACGAATAAAAACGGGGTGTATATGGCTAAGCCTTAGTTGTTGTTCCTTACACTTTATAAACCACAGCATATATTAGCTGTAAAATATATAACTTACGTAGCTATGTTATTTCAATTAACGACAAGGTATATAACGGGTGTTATAAGAGTTAACGTTCAGTTAATCGAAAAGGTCTCGTTACGATGAATAGGTGATACGATTAAAGGTAAAAAAAGGGTATTGAAAGTCAACAGACACAGGAGAAAGGGGTGAACTGAAAAATATAATAAAAGGGGTAACGGCCTATACAGCCGGTACAGTAAAGACTTACTATATTCGAATAATATCACGAAACCGGGAGAACTTGTCAACAAACTTAAAAAAGGCGATGGTGAAAATGCAACAATAACTCATGATGGCGCTTTGCCGTTTACGGGTGAAAGATAAAACAGAAGCCTCATTTTCAACAATGATAAATAATTCAAGTGGGGAATCGTGTGAACTGCGAAAAATTATAAGTAAGCTTATCCTTTAAATATATTACGAAAAAGGAGTAAATCTCGGTCGGGTTTTTTGCATTGTTAATCAATTAGTCTACCTTATTTTAAACCTTTTAATATAAACAATACCTTTATGACTGACAAACTCGAATATAAATAAAAAAGGACCTAAAATTTGTTGAATAATCAACATATGATATATATACGTTCTTTACCTAAAAGGGCGGAAATTCTCTTTTATTTTTATTATTACTAAAGACGAAAACGACGCTTATAACATGAAGATGTTGTAGAACAGAATTCAGGGTAAGGTATTCGTACGTAATCATATAGTATACTTTACGAAGCGATTGATTAACGCTGTCAGATACTCCGGAGACGGTTTAACTTAAGTAAGATTTATAAAAACGCCGGTTACGAAAAAAAGAAAAAAACGGGGAAAAATGACAAAATATTGGTAAATGCTGAAAATTAAAATATGAAAGGTAATGATAAAATCGTGGCGACAAGTTAGAGAAGTGTATAGTAATAAATTATGGTTAAAGATATAAAAGGGGGGCGGGGAGTTTTAAAGGTTATGAAGAAATCCGTATTTATAGATATTAGCGAACCGAATTCGGTAAAGGTTATATAATATGCAGGGCGCGTTATACGGCACCGGCGGAAAGCCGATAATTTATACGGTGTGTTAAACATTACGTTACTAATTCGTATTCGGCCCGTGTATTAAATCGATAAAGCCCGCATTTTGACGACAGAAACGATACATTATATAATGCATTGAAAGGTATGTTATACGATACCGGCAACAAAAAAGGATACATTATATGATACGTTAAAAGACGCGTTATACGGCGTCAGTGACCTAGGTTAAACCAGTTGATATATTATACAATACGTTAAAAATTGCGTTATCCGATGTCAACGGCTTAGGTTTAAACCAACCGATACATTATACGACACGTTAAACTGTACGTTACCAGCTCGCGTTCGATCCACGTATTAAGTGGGCGAAGCTTGCGTCTCATACTTAACTAACATGATATCGCGGCCCTTATCGTATTTGAGAAAAAGGCAGGCATATTATAAAGTCAGACTATTAGTTGTTAAGCCTATAGGCTCTGTAACTATACACGTGACGGGATACATAGTTCCCAGTCTGGGCTCAGTCCGGGCACGAATCAGATACGGTCCGTAAATAGAAAGGGAAAGGGCACGTAATGGGCTGTATACTAGCCATGCCTATAGGTATTGCACGATGGGCTACGGTAACCTCTTCTAGTTTTCTGTTGTACCTTAATATTAAACTCCATTTGATACCTACTTGACTTACCATCGTAAGTTAGACCGTAACATGTTTATAGATTCCTCAGATCCTCCAGATGTGCTCCCAGTAACCCCGAGTAGCTTGTTTCTTAGTGTATGTTATGCTTGCCATGTATCTTGATTCTTTATGCTACCAATACTACTATATTAGCAAGCGTGAGGGAAGACGCTAGCGGAGTACATGGTAGGGATCACGGCTCAAGTAAAAGTATATAAGCTCTCATTCAAGCCGTGCACTCACTAAGTGATTCTTCTCTATCGTAAATATTTTATTATCATCATTTTAAAAAACTGATTAATCTTTTTCATACGTTGACATACAAAAGTAACAACACTTATCATTCTTTCATTTAGCTCACTACAAATGTCCTAGGACAAAAAAGCCAAATTTGAAGTAAATACCTATAATAAAATTTCGTAATGAATGACAATCAGGCGGAACTGAGGAATGATTTGAAAACATCTTATATTTTTTTTAAAAATATGAATTTAATACCCTATTCATGATTTGATTGAAATACACAATCATTAAACACTTATATACATTATTAGTAAATAGTTTAACGCTTTTATCGATAATAAGGTACTTATTAAAAAAAAATTAATAACGTATTAACTCCCTAAGCCATTGAAATTTGGATTTTTTGTCTAGAATCTAGCTAGCTAATCATTTCATTATATGAGTACTGAAGCGATTTATTTACGTTTTGGAAGATAAAATTATAACTTTTCAAAAGCTATTTGGAAAACTTAAAACTCCCAAAATAAAACCTGATGCGTAAATATAATGAACAATACCCCAAAATTTTTCATATTAACTTTGATATACAAATTTCATTGCTATATCATATACCTTATTATCTTTTTTGCACATTATGTATTTCAATTAACAATTACCACTTTCAAATCTCTAATCATTTAGATATTAAAACGCTCATAAACGTCAAACCATTAGTTAAAACTATCTATTCAACTATTATTATAGTTATTTTGCAAATTACGCGCTTTGATATCATTCAAACCGTTTAAAAACCCCGTTGAGTATCTTATTTCAACTTCATATAAACTCTAGATATATTTTTTATTCGAAATTATTTATTGTATGCTATGAATTTAATTTCATAACTATGATTATATTGTTAAAAAGCTTAAGTTAAGTGAAGAATACGTAAATTCTATCCTGAAAAAAAAGATTATTCCGTAAACCAGCATCTATTTTGTCAATTCAAATATGTAGATTATAATCACCATGTCGCTTTTGAAGGATGCAATCCTGTAATTTAAAAATACATATATTATAAACGGTTTTTCCCTTATTTAAAGGTTAAAATTTAAAGATTGTTATATATTATATAATCCTCAAAAGAAGTTTATGATTGCGGATAAGCAATATGTCGTATGGTATACTTTTCCAGCTCAAAATTATAATGGTTGTAATTATAAACTGTAACAATGAATACACTTTGTACTAAAACCCTTCAGTTTTAATATATGGACTTGATGCAATTAACCTTTATAGAGAAAATAAGTTCAAACGGAAAAGGTTATAAATATAGATTTTGGGAAAGTATACCAGTAGATACAACGTCAAAAACGATTTATTAACAATACACAAGGCAAATAAAAACGCACAAGAACCTTACTAACGAATAGTATAATGTACTTGGCGAAATTTTCTACATATGGCGAAGGTTCAATAAAATTGAATGATGCATTTACAAATGGGGAGGAAAAGTCATAAAGGCTCTCCTTTACTCATGCTCAAATTTTACCTGTTATAATAAACATTTTAGAAAACGAAAATAAGTCGTATTACCCCATAAAAAGAATATTCAATATTGATAAAAATGTCCACTTCGTAACTTAGAATGATCATTCTTTTTATTGTATTAAAACGTACTCAAAAGAGGAGACGGTTATTTTTGGTAACATATAAAATTCAATAGGAAGTTATATAAACTATATGGTTTGGTGTCTACTTGTTATAAGTCCCACCACATCATTTCGCCTTATCCATTCCCAAGAGTTCAAATTACAGTAATAAAATTGAAAAATCTAGCTAAATTATATGATATCAACGAGAATTATAGTAGCGAATTATGTGTTATCCTCAATAGTAATATTCGTATGATATCCAATACTCCAAATCAATTAAATGTTAAACCACGTTATTTTAATAATATTTTACGTATTAAAATTACTACATAAGCTATCTAATAATATGTTTCTTCACTTCATGTCGGTAAATATAGTTTCGAAGTATTCAAATCGATTACAATCATGGTTTTAGAACAAGAATAATTACTGGTTATATTATAAGAGTTTAGAAAAATTGGTGTCCAGTAAAAACAATAAAGATAACGCGGATTGGTTATTAAACAAATTATTAATGATTCTATTAAAGAAGTTAAAAATTCGTCAAAGGATTCTTCAGCTGAAATATAAAGATTAGAAATGATTTATTTATACAATTACCGATATTTTCCGTAAAAATCCAGGTTTTTACCTGACGTTCTTTAAATTGAAGACCATCTCTAAGTTCTATATATGATTTTTAAAACAAATTTAGAAACTTGTATACGTCGATATACTAGTATTCAATTAATATTCGTAATTGAGAAAACTAATTAAAAAGATCTGAAAGTTACGAAACGAATTTTATTAAAGCAACACATGACGTTTGAAATCCACAATTTGAGGTTAACCAGAAAAAAAGGGACTCAGATTCGAGTATAAATACTGATATTAAGGCGATAAAGGCCAAGGATTGTGTTTTGGAGGCCGTAGTTGAAGTGGATACTGACGCGGAGGCATTTACAACCTCAGACAGAGTTTTCTCCGTTAATTCAACCTACTATAGTCTCGTAAATGTAAATAATAAGGGTTTACGGATTCTCAGAAAGGGTATTTACTATTTAAGCAATTAATTGACTATATTTGCAATGTATAAATAAGTCCGTATTAAATAACAAATTTGTATTAATTATCAACTTATATAGTAAATGAAAGGAAATTTTGGCACTTATAAAATCAATTTTCCAAGTAGTTAAAAGGAATGAAGCGTTCTATTATACTAATATAACCACATGAAAAAAGAATCAAATAAAACCGAAGTTCATGTAACGATCTGACATGAAAAAACGAACTAACATATATTTATGAAGTTGTTAAATGTTTGTTCCCTTTCAACGCTGTATTCAATCAGGATAGCGACGAATTAAACGTTTGGATAACTTTGAGGTTCAAATTATCTAATAGGTATTCAATTCGATTTGACTATATTATACCTCATACCGTTGCAAGGGAAACCACAATCGACAAAAAATGTAATTTTACCATAAAATATTTAGGGTTTCCAACTTTTGAGTCCCCCTGACAAAGTCATATAACGAAGTTTGATTTGGTAAAAGTCCGGCATTATGATAATAGAAGTTGATTGGAAATATATGATTCAGATTAATTCAACTTTATAATATTAAATTTCAAAAAGAACTCTTTTTTTCTTAAAATAATACAATAAATTCGATATAAAGGTAATTTATTAATTTATCGTTTTTTCCTTTTGAGCTATGTACTGTGTTTCAACTTAAGTTTGAATTTACATAGATTGAGTTTTTCCCTAGATTATTAATTATTGAGATGATTTAATTAATATAGTTAGATTATTTATTTGAAGCCTATGGTTCAGATATTAAGCCACATAACTCTTTTTACAGCCACATTACACAACAGGTGATACTAATATGGAAAAGGAGTGTTTGAAGATTATAAAATAGTTTTATCTTAAATTCCAACTCATCTCAAAAGTTGTAATAATCACACTAAACACCCGTGAGTATATAGAAGGTGTCAGAGGGTTTATGTTATCCAGAAGGTAGCAGAGGTGCTGAGTGAACAATATTGCAACCGTGCAAGTAATGATCAAAAGCCGTGAGCTATTTAGATGTGTAGACTGAATACTTAGATTGACAGCTCAAGAACTATCTAATAAAGCTACCTAACGTGGTGATGACCATTTCCTTATATATAGTTCCTTTAGTTGACGTGGAGGCGTGAGATATGTTGGATATGTGCGCGATCCAACGTATCCTGACTGGATTATTTAGATATATAGTATATTCAACATATTCAGTTTCCGTTTCTTGGTGTGCCGAGTGGGTCCCTAACGACCCTAACCCTGGGGGGTCTATGAGACCAGATACCTGCCATCAGGCTGTATCAGACTGATTTCCTTCATTAGTGCTATGGGCCGCTGCTTGTGTAATATACAGCAGTTAGGTTATAATAAAAGTCCCTTGACAATTAAAATTAAGTTTTAAAAACCATATTAACTTGAATCATTAGGTTATTATCAATATTATATACCTTAGGAAATAGAATATCATTTATATATTCAACGTTAAAACAGTATTTCAAACCTTGAGATTTACTTTAAACGCTTTGACAATGAACCATTCAAAGTTATGATCGATTACGAAACGAAAATATGTTTTAAAAGACCTGATTAAATGACTTTCGATTCAGAAGCGATTTTCAATTCAAATAAAAAATAGGTTAAACCTAGCATAACCGGCGACAATTTTTAAAAAATACTGGTAATAGTGCTACAAGGCATTGCAAAAAGTCAATAATATTATGAAAAATGAACACAAGAATATACGATACTTTTGAAGGATTAAAATAGAACATAATTTAAATATAAAACTTGAAAATAACCGTAAACACATTTAATAATACTTCTAAACCGAAGTAATTTATTTTTACGCCCCAGATATATGGTATTTATCTCAAATATCATGTAAATTTAGCATTATTACAAACTATAATCCATGAAACAAATATTATAAAAAAAATTACAAGAGTCTTACCTTGTTGAAACGTAAAAACCAATGGTGTTGGTGTTTCATCGACAAAAAAAAATATACAGGAGATAGGTGTTTGGTTAATTTAGGAATGAGTGGATTTTGAGTGGGAGAATTGAAGTGAGTAATCCAATCGTATTGTTGGTTTATATAGGTCTATCTAGTGCCTTAGAATCTGTCCAATTATTCAGACATACATCTGGTGACTCCGGGTAGCTATTTCTCTAGTGTAAGACGTGTTTGGAATGCATTTCGATATTATATGATACTACTTTCTAGGGCTTCCGTTACAGCTCTACATCCTCATAGAAGAAACAAAAGAAAAACAAACAAATAACCGGAAAATGAACGTTATCGAAAACCGAGATGCCATTGTAAACTTGTTGAACAATATAAATTTGTGCAGTAACACGGTGTCACACTATTATAACAGTGAATAGGTAAATGAAAAAGCTCTTATATCACTATTTAACAATTAACGACGGTCACCTCACATTGACTACGTCTTTAACCTACTGCGGATAACCATTATAAACTATTTTATCACTCGTATACATCTTTTTAAGTTATAACTCAACGAGTACTACAAGCTAATAAAACGATACCAATGGAATTATTCATTTTAATCAATAATTTAAAGGTGCCTTAAAACCCTAATTTAATATTGCTTTATTAGTAAAATATTAGAGGAGGACTGTAAACTTGATATAAGAATTCTTTTTCTAAGCGTGATTACTGTTTCGGAAAAGCTTTGACATAAAACGATTACAATGTAAAATATTTACGTTAAAAAAACAAAGAAAAATTCAATTCAAAATAGTTGATACAAAAACTTACGGAGATTATGAAATCCTGTTAATGAAGCTAATCTAGGGAATGATAAATAAAATTATAATACCCTACCAAATATATCGAGGTGTAATGAAAGGGTACACCAATACATATAAAAGGAATATTAAAACTTAATGGCTTACCTTGAAACAAATAAACTATCCCTTAATTATAACTTTTACTACCTTCCTTTAAACTCTCTATTCACTGCATATAACGTTTCGAAAAATATCACATAGGCATATACTCAATCGGAGGATCGCTTGAAACAATATATAAATATATACCTACCCATAAAGCACTAGAACTATTACCTGCCAGAAATTTGATTATATACTATGAAACTTTTATATTCCTTTATAAGAACAGGTATATATCGGTTTCATAAAAAAATAAAGGCTTTATAAAAACCATTTCAAATTGAAAAACCCCATATTCGAACATAATCTACTGTTTATTATAAAACAATTCAAACGTTTTAGAGTCATTGAAATACCGATTAATAGGATACTAATATTATAGAACACGTAGTCTCTCATTTTAAAGAGCCGAAAGTTATTAAAGGCCTATTTAAAAACAAATTCTCGGATAAAATCAATGAGATACCTCTTTATTAACTTTAATGATACAATAATTAAGCTTTGAAATAAACTTAAAAATTACAAAAAATGGCATTGAATGAGGTAACACTTATTAATAAGATGTCGAACACAAATTACGATAATAATTTCCGATATTAACTTATGTATCATGGTTTTCTTTTATTAATAACTTAACTGATAACAGCATTTGGCTAATTTGTTGTTTTTAATATCAAACGAAGCTACAAAATAACGAATTCCATGCGTTGAATAGACGTTTCGCGAGGTAAAATAGAAAAGTTCAAAACTGTTTGCAAATTATCGTCGTTTTTTCGTAGTGTAATTGGGCATTATATTTCCTACCTTATTAATTTACTTTAACTAATTCAATATCGATAGTTAGTCGGTGTAACGTAAAAAGCCGAAAAATAGGTATAAGATAATCCTTACTTTAGCATTTATAAGATTAAGACTAACTGCCCGCATAAAAAGCTTAATTAATTTTATAATTAGTACCGGATGGTCGACGTTTTCAACCCATTTAAAGGTACATTCCATACCTTTCGATATTTGGACGACAAAGCTATTCAGTTTTTATTCATTTCTTTCTTGTTGGTAGGCTTTTATCGTTGCAACGTAGTCGATTCAAATCACTGTGGTTGATGTAACTAGTGTTGCTTTGATATTGTTGATTAAGATGTGTAAGTTCTAAGTTTGGCCGATCGCTTGCCGCTTAACACGCTAATTTATATGAGTAAACGCTTTTTCATAGGCCCTACTTCAAAGTGGGCACCTACTGCACTACATTTTCAATGCATTGTATTCAAATCGCACAAACTACAGTTAATTTACAGTACGTATAATCAACTTTACTGCAAGAAAAGTTGACTTGACTGTACTTCATTTGACTTCTATTCCATCACATTTCGTAAATCATTAAGTTTAAAATTTGAAATAAAGTTTACATTCATTATCGGTTATAAGATATCTTACAGAGACGAGTTCGTGTCTCATGATAATATAGTTAATTCGAGTCCGATTAAATACGAATGTATTACTTAAAACACTATTGTTTTGGAAATCTATGAAGTAATTAAAGGTTTCGACTTTGATATTACTATAATAAAAATAATCAGTACGACTATTTCAAACCGTAAAATAAAGGTTATATTAAGAAATTGAACCCAATTCTTTTTCAATTTTCCAATATTACTTTTAACTCGATACGGTTAATTAAAATATTTCTATAATGGATATTATAGCTTTTTGCGAATTATACAAGCGTTTTAAAATTAAAGAAACGAAATGTATTAGTGGAAAATCATACCTAATAAACTTGACAACCGTAGGTACTCCGATTATAGTATTGGAGGTATTTATATTTACGAATACTTTCTTCGTCAACGATATTTCAAGGGTCGTATAACCTAACCCCAGTTGTTAATAATAAATTTTCTTTTTAAGTTACGAATTTGAATCTATATTTATACTATTCATCATATTATTCGTTACATGTATAACTTCATTAATATTTTAAATAAATAATAAATTGAATTCAATTTACTTTCCAATATTTTAATTTATAGTTTTATAAAGATGTTTCGTTTTTCCCTATAAAATAAAATATGATTTCTACTATGGATTTATTTATATATAATCTGGTTTGTACCCAAGGGAGATCGGTATTATCCTTTTCCCATACACAAAAAACAAGTAAAGAGCAGTTAATCATGTGTATAGTATCGGAAGAAATTGAAAATATAATATTGTCGTCGTTGGGATCGTCTTTGTCATTGTTACCGACGTTGTTGCTGTTGTACTTATCGTCGTTTCAAGAAAGGCCTAGCGCCTCCCACGCCTTTGGCCATATGTTTTTAGAAAAAGGGCGAGAAACCGGGTCGCCCTTTTGGCGAAGATAGCCAAAAACATGGTTTAACTTACCTACGTAATTCAGGTGCAAGTCCGCGCGCCGAACGATAATAACGTTAGCAGTTTCAGGAAATAGCTTATTTGCATCTAACAAGAATTCAACTTTAATGTAAATTACGCTTCAATCAAGTCAATTCATTTATCGTAAATACAGTGAACGCGAGAAAAAGAGTATTAACGAACGGACCTAATACAACAGAAATGGACGTATAATTGATTCCGCCCTATTTATAACGGTAAAGTCCTAGGGATATACCAACGCTTCAACGAAACAGCCTGGTAAACTAGCTTGCTGCGGCGGAAGCGACGTAAGAAATATACGATGTAGATATAGAGGATTCTAAAGCACTGATTTTAGTTCTACTCTTTTGGGTTTTACGCGTCAAAACGCCTTTCCATCCTACACTAGTAAAACACGTCTCTAGGCAAAGGGCTAGGTCCGCTATATCAGCCTCTTTTACATAAACGTTAATGAATATTACTTATTGCGCCCAAAGTCGATAACAGTACGTTTACGGCGTTAAACAGGTACGATTAACGAAAATGTAGTTTTTATATTAAGCTAATAAGTAAGGTTAATAACCTTTTCAAGCTGCTACTTCTACTACTAATATTACTCCTATTCCTCCTGCTCCTTATTTACGTCTTATTACTACTAGTTTATTAATAACTCGAGTTTTAAAAGGAAAGAAAGAGTGATATATATGGGTGGGATAGATAATAGTAAAGAAACTTGCAAAATGAATATTGTGATTAGTGGTGTTATTATTAATGACTTGTGCTAATATAAGGGTGGAGGCGATATCGGCGGCCTTTTTAGTATGCATACGCTTGTACGCTTTATATCGCTATTAATTTCTGTTTTTTTGAAACGATATACTATACAAAGTGATTAAAATTAAGCAATGTAACGTGAAAATGGTATGTAATTACTCGGGAGTTTACCTGATTAAAGTAATGCGTTATTCAAGGAGGAAAAAGAAGAAGTTTTGTATAAATTAATAGTGGTATAAAACTTTATATAAACTTTTTATCAGGTAATATAAATGATTATATATTCACTTAATTCGCTGAGTATTTCGAAAATATAAACGACTTTTACCTTATTATTATTAATCAACAATAGATTCTAATTTATCATTATCCAATAATCGATTAGAATTTTAAACAAAATATTACTACAATTCTTCTTGAATATATAGGTAATGGTTTTTGAAATTGTATTACAAACAACTATTATCACTATTAAACAATAGATACGGGGGTTTGACGCATGAAGAAAAGACTGTTAATGTCAATACTACTATGTAAAGTAAATACTATTATAGTTAGCAAACGTGAGGGAGTAAGTTAGCAGAGTGTATGGTAGGGGTCACGGCTCAGGTGAGAGTATCTAAGCTCTCATCTGAGGCGTGCACTCTCCAGGTGGTTCTTCTCCCTCTTACATCCATCATTACTATCATCTTTGAACACTATATTGTCTTCTTCTTCCATTGACGTGCAGACCTAATCGACAAATCCTAAGCAGTAAGAGAGTGGCACTAAATGAGGACAAGCATGACCGCAATTTCCGATACTGCTTTGCATCAACACCGCGGGTGTACATGGTACTTAATTCGGCGCTCTAGTTCAACACACACACCCCGAGTTGGAATCTGTATGTCTCCACTGCCCCATACTATGCACACTGAGTGGAAACAGACAGAGTTACGATTTCGGTTGGTCTATACGGCCGACGTAGGTCGATTCTATCAGCAAGGTCTCTGTATACTATGGTGGTAAGGATAAATGAGCCCACCCTAGACAGGTACCATGTTTGCGCGCCACACTCACCAAGAATGCTAGCGTCACCCAAAAAAGCATGTACTATTTCTAAGCAGAAAGAAATGTGGTGTGCTGGGCCAAATTTGGTAAGGTTGGCAGCTAGGATGACATAGACCAGTTACCTGGAAGGGGTGGGCTCAATTACTTACGATACCACGGTACATACATCCTACTGCATAGTATGCAGTAGTAGGCGCACCCTATCAAGCGGCAACGCCACGGCAACCTAAAGGGTGCTCCTAACAACTCCACCACCCCACCCTGTTTGCGAAGGTGGTAGGGGTAAATGATAGCATTCCGCTTCGGTATTAGATTTGTGCACCACACTTGCAAAAAGGAACATCCCTACCGAAAATTACATATATTCAATATATTTACAATCTCACTTCGTTAACGTCGATGATATTCCATATCTATATTATTCAGATTTATGATATTTTAGCAACATTCGTGTTGTTGGAACAATAAGTCAATTGCAGTAGAGTCAAGTTAACTATACTGTCAGTTAGTTCATTGTACTGACTACAAGTTGACTGTATCGTTTGTAGCTTAACTGCAAGTTAATTGCAATGTGTGCCCACTTTAGACTAGGGCACGGGCCAAGAAATTGACCAAACAAATTAGAGTGTAGACCGGACAGCAGTTTGCCAAACCTAGAAAAATACATCCACCACTTAACCACGCAATACTACTATTACTTCGACAGATTCGAAGCAACAACGTTGCAACATCTAAAGGCCTATCATAGGCAAGGCCAATCAACATGGGTATTTGTCGGTAAGGTCTCTGCCTATTCACGTGAACGTAAAAGAGTAGAAGTGTTGGTGGGTCTTTATCGTTGCAATGTAGTCGATTCGAATCACTGTGGTCGAAGTAACTGGTGCTGCGATGATATTGTTGATTGGTGTGTGTAAGTTCTAAACTTGGCAGACCGCTAGCCGGTCCGCACACTAATTTGTATGGCCAAACGCTTTGACCTGTGCCCCACTTTAAAGTAGGCACCTACTACACTGCACTTGCAGTGCAGTCCCACAAACTATAGTTAATTTTACAGTCAGTACAATCAACTTTACTTGCAGTAAAGTTGACTTAGCTGTACTGCATTTGACTGCTATTCCAATATTAGCGGCTTTTTGTTTTATGCCTGCACGCCAGCGTAACTTACCATGAATTAGGAGCAACCTCTAGAATCCCTCCTTAATCCGTAAGCCAATAACAAGCCAAACCCCTGTTCATTTCGATCAATTTTGTACTAAAATCAACCTCAATTACCGCCCTTTATAGCTCTTTTGCTCTACCCTTCCGAGGCTTCCATTCCTCAAATCCCATGTACAAGTCCTTCGCTATAAACGTGTATAAATCAGGTATATTACCACTTACTTACCTTTTGCTAGTAATTTAAACTACTGCTATTATTGCTATCATTTCCTTGGTGGTTTATTAGTTTGCTAGGGTAACTCTATTCCTTTATATCACATGCCGGACGGTTTACGTATTACTTAATTCGTATAGTTAGTGTATTACGATCTACAAACCTTTCAAGGCGCTATTAGAGGTAGCCTTAGTTGTGATATTATCAAGATTATCTTGACCGTTAATCCACCAGAACTTATTGACTTCCCGGACTTCGTATACCTCCCTTAAAGCTATTTCGTCTATTATTAAACGGTTTTTATTGGCTACACCTAGCTTTAAAAGGCATTCATAAAGGCATCTAAAGTCGGTACATGCTATTTTAGATATAAGTAACAGTTTTAGCTATTTGGTGATAATCCTTAATATACCGTTAATTACCATACAGATATTGAAATCTGCTATTATACTGTAAACCTCCAAAGCCAATACATTTCGAGTTACACGTTTGCATTTAACAGATATCTAATACATAAGGTTTCTAGAAATTGTTAATTGCCCTTTAAATTTATCCTCGTTAACGAGTATTATAAGAAAAACAATTTACGATATAAGGTTAGTATTATTAGTAAATAAGCTATTCGTAAAGATTATTAGCTTTGATTTCGTTAAATTTACAACAACTATATTAATTCCTCTTTTCTTATGGTGTATTTGTTACTAAATCCGTTTATTTAACATGTTAAAGTCTTCGATTCACAGGTTTCATACCTGTATTATAATACAAAGGTCGTACGATGTTATTATTTAATATAACGTAGCGATATAAGCCGTATGGGCCCTTTACTCCAGCTATTTCTGTAGATTTTAACTCATTGGTTTTATCGATAACTGTTCAATGTGTGGTTTATCCCTTTTAGCATAGGCTAATGTAAGTGCCATTTTTAACCTTAAAACTATAGATACGAAGTTACGATATCTTAAAGTCAAGTTATATGCCTTTAGCTAACGTTTCGATTGGTTTACACTTTTAAAGGCCTGAATTTTCTATAATATGTTATTTGACCATTACAAACCTAATATTTTTCAAAAATAGGGTATCTTCCGTTTATATACCTATGATATCAAAGTCTTTACCCGTTATAATAAATAGTCACGTGTCAAAAATTAAAGTTTTTATAACGAACCTGGTTTTAAAGTATACTTTGAACGTTAAAAACTAATGAATGACTACTTCAGCCAGTCCGTATAAAAGCTTTATATAATGTATCATTGTACCAGCCGAAAATATATTCTTTAATTCTTTTCGTAGTTTTAATGTTATATTTTGTTGAAAGTTGATGACAAACTACGTATACGTTTACGTAATTTCCTGGTTAATAATTGTAAATTATTTTTTTACATAAAGATTTCAGCTAATTATAGTAACCACGGTTCAATGCTAACTAATCATTGAGGTTATAAATGAATAAGTTAGGATTTGGTTCTTACCTTTATTATCGTATCTGTAAACTATAAACCATTACTTTTCGTGGGGACAATCCGTAGTTTTACCTTCAACCTCATAAACGATTCTCGACTTCAAAATAATAACCTGTCAATACTGCAATTATGTAAACAGTATAAATTAATTAAAATCTCGTAATGAAAGGCCTGTAATTTACACTCAATCACTTTCCATAGAAAATTTATCTTATATATTGATAATGACCTTAACACGTAGCGTAACGATTAGTTTTCTTTTCAACTTCTCCTTCTAAGTCACACGCTGTTATATATACCTTTACGGGCTTAAAATCCTTATCGCAGTTCTCTTATTTAATACGTATCCTCCTTTTAAGTATTTGTATGCACCGTTGACATTCCATTAGATTGTTAATAATGGGCTTCCAAAGGTTGTAATAGCTCATTCATTTAACTTGAAGGTTATCGACATCAGGATTTCCTTTCAATTTAAAGGAACCAAAGGGTTTTCGGTATAAATTAACCTATATAACTCGAAGAATTACGGAGCTGTTAACAGTTTTAACCATTACTTTTAAATTAATAATACTTAAAATCCTTTTAGGTTTATCATATTTTCTTTCCTCGCGCTGCGTAAAAACTTCATTTTAAAAAGGAAGTGATTACACGTCTATTATGCAAGGCCCTTTCCTAATATTCATATTATTTTTAACCTAATGGTGTACTACTTTTTTTCCCAGCTATTTTAAAGGTTTACTATATGCTTTAACACATTTTGAATTACTTAACAAGGGTAGCGTTTCAACTATCATACGTAAATTGACCACAAATACCAATAAAGTTAATATAAGTCCGTTATGATCAATAATATTATTAAAACCTTTTACTGCTATTGAAAATCGTACTTTACAATTTGTAAAGTTTTCGATTTCTAGTCTAAAAATAGTGTAGGCTTTTTGTAAAAAGGCGTATGACCTTTCGACTTTACCAATAACCTTATAAACTTTAATAGGATCCTATGTATACTAAATCTCTATTAACTTAATATTAGTTTAAAATTTCATTGTAATCAAGTTGGTACCGGTATCGTAAACTAATACGTTTAGTAGCCCGAAATTTGTATTAATCTATAAGGTACGTAATGCCTCCTTTATTTTCTTTACCGTAATAGTCTTCAAGAACTTAGCGCCGTAAAAATGCGTAGTCGAGCTTATAACATGTAATAATAATTTGCTATATAAGTATAATACGTTTATAAAAACTTTCGAATATAAATCTTGGGTTTTAAACGTAAGTTTAAACCTTAAAAGGGCATAAAAGTATATTTAGTAGTAGTAAACAAGCCGTTAGATTGTTTCTGACGCTTATACGTTCAAATTTTCGTAGCTAACAGCCATTAACACCTATGATATAATGAAATAAATTACGCCTCCATTCAGTTTAATACCAGTAAATTAAGGCTTTAAAGATAAAATTAAAGATACCTCTATTTAAAACTAAATGAAAACATTTTACCAATATTAACTTGTATTAATACGTTAATCTAAACATTAATGTTACCGCTCAAGATTTTCATTTGTTTTAGGTAAAATAGAAAAAAAAAAGGGATTCCTAAATGTTGAAAAAAACAAGGTTAACAGAAATCTTAACCATCGTCGATCTTAATTAAAAAATCTCCTTTTTAGGGCTGAAGCAAACTTTAGCCTTACCAACATCGGTATAGTTAAATTCCGTAATAGTATACATATACCTTTACACCGCGATGTATTACAAATAGCCTCCTTTTAAGTATCGTATAGATTCCATATCCGGTACAATCTCCTGAAATACTTATTTTGCTTAACGGTTTCAAATAGTAAAAAGGTATATAGAGTCGAGGTTCTTATCATTATGTCGGTGTTTGTGGTCTTTATCTGTAAGACGGTATAAAAAGAGGTATTCGGTTAGTTATTACGTTGTTTCTGGATAATACCGGTGCTAATATTTTCGTGCCAACCAAAAACTTTTGGTTTATATTCCTTCTCATTACATTTACTACTTTGAAACTATATAATTTACAATATATAATTCTAATGAAACTTAAAATGTAATTACGTGTATTACATTACCTATTTTACTTTACAATCGACAGTAAAGTAACGTGTTAATTAAAAGCCCTACTTACATTTATCTAACATTTCTTTACGTTTAAGGTACAATTGCTTAGTTTGCTTAAAAACCTTAAAAAAAATAAGTACCCGTTTCCGTTAGTAAAGGTCTAAACCTTTTGTTAACCGTACTATCCGAGCTTTTTATACCATAGATAAATATAGTATCAATAGAGAGTATCTTCTTTCTCGTCACTAGATTCGGGAGCTTAAGGATACATAACAGTTTAGGCGGATACTTAAAAAATAACATTCGCTAACGCGGAACGTAATGAGCTAAAAAAAACCTTCGCAGGTAGTATGGAGGCATTAAAAGGCGTATTCAAACTTTTTGTAACCCGTAACGGCTTACCAAACCTGTTAGCGTAAAGTGACTGAGCCAGTTTCTACGTTCCCCATTACTTGTTCGTAAAACATTAGCCTATTAAGTATTTAATTGAATAGGTCGTTTTACATTTCGACTTTTTTTTGTAATCTAACGTATAAAATCACTTAATAATGTTTCAATTGGTGGGGTATTAGGTAAAATTAACATCGTATTCGAAATAACCCTTGAGACAATTATAGATTTCGCGGAAAATGGGAGTAATTCGTTAGGTACCAAAGGTAGTAATTCTCGGCTTAACCGGTAACTATAGGAGGAAAGAACAAGTAAAAACCTGGAAATTCTACCCTGATTTGACGCAAGATGTTAGAGAATAGCCGTAAATTAACGTCGAAGACGTTATATAACTAACCGTTAAGTTTTTCGTTATTTTCCAGATTTTAACGCACATGGTAATTGCTGTACAATCCGTATCCAATACCAAAACGCATCGAGGTAAAGAGGTAATATATCAGTTATAAGGATTTTTTATATCTTTTATCTGTGGAAAGGACAAAGTTTTTTTATGCTGGTGAGTGAGATATTTACCTTTAACTAAATTGGGAGGGAACAAGCTAATAGTCGTACCCACAAACAACTCGTACTCAAAGTTGGTTTCTTCTTAATTTATCTATGAAAATTAAACGTGTTGCTAAGTTTGTGAGAAATAGGCTTTATATTGATTATTAATTAATTAATGGTTATAAATACTGAAAATATATAAATTGACGTATTCTTTATTTCCAGTTACATGGGCCCATTAATGGGTTAAGAAATTATTTAGGCTCAGGCAAGTCCATACTAATATGTATATAGGCGTTAAGGGTCACTGTTACTAGCAAACATTTTTCCCTTTGTTAAGGTCTATTAAGAGTTGTTGTTTGTAACATATTCATAAACTAGGTTAGTTATATTGCTTTCTTTCCCTTTCTTCGTAGCGAGTTGAACTTCTCGAATATATAATTAGACCCTTAATTTTATGTTTGATTTCTTTTCCTATTTTTTTCATATATTTACACTTCAATTTTGGAACTATTTTCAATATTCATCGAGGGAAATAGGTCTAAGTCCAATTCCAACAATGTTTATGTTAATCATGAATTTTGCCATTTTGTTAGTTAGTTTAATCGAGCTTGAGTTATCATTAGAGTTGGTAAATTAAAGCTTTTTGTCGTAATAATTTTCTAGTATGTTGCCGAGGACCTTAATTGCCTTTTTTTTGTTTGGAGTCGTCAATGATGTTCATTACGACGTATTTTATAACCATTGTAACGTTTTGGCGAGTTTAAGACTTTGTAGTTAACTTGGCGGTTTAGGGGCGTAAAGACTTGACTAATCAAAGTAAATTGCGCGACGTAGTTTTTTTTACGCAACTTAGTATTTACACTTAACGCAATGATCTTAACGATTAAATCGGTGCAAGGAGTAAAAAAGAGAAGTATAGGTAATGGGTTTAGTTGTAAAGTCGAAAGTTGTTATTATTAGTAAATGGCGAATGTTATTTGTTGTTTAGTATAAGGACTTAATCGTTTTTTTATAGTAGTAACTCTCGTGATAATACTATCTTAGCCATTTGCCAACTTTCCTAACTTGAAGGCCTTTAACAATTAATATTAACGTCTTTGAGAAAGATTAATAAAGATTTCTGAGTATTTCCAAATAGCGATACCGTCGCTTTCTTATGAACTACCGTAGATAAATAAATAGCTTATAAATCATCCCTACTTCCCAACGCAAACAAGTGTACAACATATAGAAGCCTTTCGCAAAGCCCGTTCCCTTTCCTTACCTAAACAAATAAAGTAAAATAACCGGAAAGCAGCGTCATCTTCTACTTAACAAATTTGTGTTTAACCTAATAAATACTGATCAGTGTTGGTAAGAATTTGTTTTTACAACGTAGTCGATTCGAATAACTATGGTCGAAAGAACTGGTGCTTCATTGATATTGTTGATTGGTGTGTATAAATTCTCAATTTGGCAGACCGCTAGCCGATCTGCACACTAACTTGTATGGCCATACGATTTGGCCTGTGCCACACTTTGAAGTGTGTACTAACTTCATTGCACTTGCAGTGTAGTCCTACAAACTGCAGTCAATTTTGCAGTTGGTACAATCAACTTTACTTGCAATAAAGTTGACTTGGCTCTAATTCATTTGACTACTCATTTAAAAAGAAGAGTAATCGTAAAAAATTTGATTATTGAAGTAGTAAAGATCAGTTACAAAAGGAACAAGCGCATGGAAGGTACACACTGAAGTTGAGAGATTATAACCTTTTACTTGGCTAGTCGCACTTTGCCATGTACTTTGCTAATTTACCTTTTGGTTAGAGGCGCTTTATAGTACACTTTGTCAATTCTACTTTCCGGTAGTATGGCACGTTATTAGGATTTTTTTTAGATTGTACCTTATGAAGTAATTCGGAATCATATACTTTGCAAGTGTATAATTCGTCATATAGTTACTTATTAACTATAGAGATATCAAGTAATATTTATATAGGTAATATTTTCTTTTCTTTTGCATAGTCCGTATCTATATTTTAGTAATGATAGTTTTTTCTTCTCCATGTAGTTCGTCTTAATAGTTTAGTAATAATAGTAGTTATGACATAAATTGTGAAGGTTTGGATTAGTTGTTTTTAACCGCGGAAATAATTGTAGTAAAGGCTTGAATAATTTTAAGGGAAATTGGTAGTGGTATCATTCTTAATTTTCATAGAGGTATAATTACGAAGATTTTATGATGATAAAATTACGTAGAGGTAATGACGGTGTTAAGGGGTTTAGGATTATTATAGAAAGTATATGTAGTTATCGATTAAGGATTTTTTTTTCCCCTATTAGAGTCACGGGTTCATTACTAGTACAAGTTTTGAACAGTTAATCTCAGGAAAAAAATCAACTTATGATACTAATTACATATTTCAAACCACTTTAATAGATAGGTTACTCGATTGACCTTATATATTTACCCTGTTTATTAATATATACCGTATAAAAATAGTTTAATCGCGCGATGCGCCGCCGCTTCCTTTACTTTTAGATTTCCCTTTTCGCTTTATTCTTCGTCGTCTCCGCCGATTCCATCACCTCCTTTTTTCCCTTTTTTTCCCTTTTCATTTTTTTCCCTAAAGTTTTGAGGGAGGAGCCGGCGGCTTTTAAGGTTATAAATCTTACCCTTTTTTACGGGTAAAGACCCTATTACCCATAGGAGTTGTCCCTTTTCGTCGTCGTTAACGTAGCTTAGCGGAGGTAGGTATAACATGGTCCATATCTCTTATTTTCCCCATATATTACGTTGTATTAATTTATTTTTTAATGGGGTGGTTGAGGTCGATCCTATACGTCGCCTTGAGTTTAATCTCGTTATGGTACGTTGCGAGGATGTTTTAATGCGTAAGGCGGTCGAGCGGCGTACTCCGGTCCGTAGCTTTAGGCTGCTTATTGATACGTCTAACGTACTATATATTGCGTTCGCGAATATGATTAAATTTATTAACTACTGCTATTAAAATAGTCATCGCCTAGCCCGTTACTATTATTACAAGAGGATTAATAACTGATAAACCCTTATTACGGTTGTTTTAAAGCCATAAGAAGAGGATTTATTACGTATGCGTAGTCTTTATGGTAAGTTTACCTTTAACTTATGGTCATAACCATGAATATAATTCTTTTACTCAAAAAAATAAATTTGTTAAAGCGCTTTTAAACCAATGATCTTCGTAAAAAATCAAAACAATCTCATATTGATTACTAATAGGCGTTAAACAGCTGAATAAAATAACGGTAATAGTTATGTTCGCCTAAAAATAGGGCTTATATATATATTATATAGGCGAATTTCATGACATTATTACGAGTTGTCATAAAGAGTGTGAAAACCTCCTTGTTCCTTTACCCAAGGGTATTCGGCATAAGGCTTGGAGCTTCCCTTTGGGTAGTATTATTATCGGAATAGATAGTGGTTATGGCGATGGCATCAGTACTGAGGGAGAGGGAGACAAGGAAAAGAACCATAAGAACACGACGTTTTCTTCGGTTTTCCTATTCTGTAGCAATTAAGTGCCTATTTTTATTCCGCTGATGGTGATCCCAATCTCAATTTAGTGCGTTTTATATTAATGTATTTTTTTGGTTCAAAGTATTAATAATATGAGCAAAAAATGATATAACCAAAAGAAGAATATTCTTTTGATATGGTCGACGTAACAAAAGAAAAAAGTATTAATATATTAAAAGCGATGCCAAAATTGAAGACATAGCGTAATAATATGTTAGAAGCGGTATAAATGGTAAATATAAATATGGAAAACTACGTAAAAGCAGTGTTGAGGGAAAATCTAAGTAACAACCAAAATTTTATAGACGGTATGAGTTGAGGACTTAAACCTCAACAAAATATTAAAAGTAGTGTGATTATAAAAAATAAAAGGGACGTAATAAGCGTAATACATAAAATAATGAACATGAGTAAGCACGTCAAACTTTTTTAAGTAACGTTAACGATAAAAGTGCTTATTAATACGAACGTTTTTAATTCCGCGTTTAAGACACCTTGAACTATACAATAAATCATTAAGCTCACAAAATGCGTATAATCTGATTACATTTAGTCAACGATTGATAAAATATATTTTAATAAGAATAAATCCGTTTCTCGTTGGTATTTCATTGTTAAAAATAAGCAATAACCTTCTTTATAGGTTTTAACCGGTATTATTCGGGAAAGACCCAATAGTAAAAACAAAAAGCTTCGTTATATATATAGTTTATGACATAATTTATTATACTGGGTTCGATTTATTTATCTTGCACGTAATGAGATTGTGAAACGCTTTATAGATATATTGTTCGAAAGGTAAGTTTGGTATTACGCGACAAAAAAAGGTTATATGCTTTTCACATAATATAAATAATATAACCTAAAGGTTATATACACGCTGGTATCTATAATCGTCGGCCCTTTTTACGCTATTTTTGGTAATGAGGTTATCTTTTTCTTATTACTCCTTTTTAATAAGGCTTGTAACGCCATTACGAATTGTTATTGTCGCGCTGTTAGAGTCGATTATACGATCCTCCATTAGTTATGTTTGGCTTTTTAATTCTACGCAGGCTTTCAAAAGCTTCATTTTTTTTAAAAAAAAATACGGAAAACGTGGCGTTTTAAACGTTAGTATAATATCTTTTAATATTCCCGTTCTTACTAAGCCTTGAAAACATATTATTAATACTAATTAGTACTGGTAAAAAAATGAGCTAGTTCATTCCAGCCACTTGTCATTAAACCATTGGTGAATTTTATATTAATATGACCCCATCTGAAATAGTTCGTAAAATGATTTAATAATACCAAAAAATGTTTTTTGTATATGGTGCTTTTGGGACTTTACTGGTATATAAACGTAAAAAATACGTTTGAACCGCTCCTTATGTGAAATATCAGCTTATGGAATGTTACGAATTTTGATATAAAATCTGGAAAAGGTATTAGAAGAGGTGTTAAATGTTAGAAGTAAATGGTGGCTCGCTCGTTATAAAGTAGGAAACTAATTTATAATATTTTTATTGATATCATTATACCCATTTACTATATAGAAGCTTTTTCTATAAGGCTTTTCGGTCTTATTCTTTATTTTGTGTATGTAGAGTGTGAGAGCGATACCTTAGGAGTCGTAAATATCTGATTCGAATCTTTGAAAGCGAAAAACGCCTTATTTGATTTAGATATATATTTCCGTCTTGGTGGATTATTTGAAGGGAGTATTTCGGGCGATCATAATATTTTTGTAGCGGTACATCAAATATAGCTTTCGGTTTTTCGTCTCTTTCTAGGTAACAAAAGAATTTGGAATAAAGGTTTTAAAACATTTTTTTTTTTTGAGCCGAATAGGCGTTTTTGGCGTTAAGGTATTGGTACCTTTAGTTTAGGTGGAACGATTTTGTGTAGCGGTAAAAGTTCAAAAGTATGATACAGGTGGTGTACTAAACTTAAGGGTGGCTTGTATCCGATATCGTAAAAATGGTTCCGTCGTTGCCACTGGTTAAATCACGGTTTAGGGACTCTTTTTTCTTTCTCGTCCCTTTTATACCTTCGTATCATTATTGAGTAGGACTAATTCCTACCCTTCAGAAGATTTACGCCTATATATTGTCTTTTAAATCCGGTAATACTTTATAATATAGTTCATTTGTCCTTCATTTTTAACATAGAACTTCAAACTACTATGGTAGGTTCAAAACACTAGTTTTACGCGAGCCATTCCCTATGACCAATACTTTCGAAACATCATTTCTACCACATAGGAAACTTAATATTTCTACAATTTTTTCCACAGTATTTAATTTTTACATCGTGATTGGCGATGGTACTAAATCTTTATAGACAATGAGGTAAGTACTGAAAGTAAGGAATATTAAAATAAGCTTACTCGAGCCAGATATATTATTTACAACGCTAACCGGTATCTACTGTATCAAGCTTTTTAAACTCATACCTTTTAGGTTTTCAAATAGGTCTATTTACGTTTTTAAAAATGGTTTATAATACCATTCACACTTTCTAATACCCTATAGTGCTTTTATCAGTATTTGTTTACATTCTTTTCCAGCGATTCACACATTGTTACGCCATTAAGTCAAGTTGAAAGGCGTGCTCACGTTGTAGGTAATCTATTCCAGAAGGCTCAAGTACAAGTTTAATGAATATTTAACGAAAATATCTTAGTGATTCATAACAAAATCGCCCCTCGTATGTCCACGCTTCAAAATAATGTTGTTACATTGATGACATAAAATACTAGTTAGCTGCTAAGTTATATTATATCCATACTTTCTCAATATTGAGAATTGATATTGTTCAACAACTGAATTTATATCGCCGTGGATTTAAAAAGTAAAACTTATATTTTTGAAAAAGGTTTTCGATAACTTTAAACGTTCCTTTTCCTATATTAGTATATCTTACGTCGTGAAGATGCCGTAAAAGGCGTTTTTCTGTTAGGTATTAGAATCAGTTATATAGTATTTATGGTACTGGTAATGTTAGGTAAATGACTTTAATTGAACGAATTTTTGGGGCAAATCCCAGATATTAAAACTTAAGTCGGAGCATTGCAGATACATTTTTAGAAGCGTTGATAAGTTGGATTATCGTATTTTGAACTTCGATTTCGAACTCTTTGATATTAGTTTACGATAATAGAAATGACATTTTAGAGTTTATTACGTATAATATAACAGGTAAGAATGACGTGTTTATAAGAACCGTATTAAGTAATGATGTTTTACCTTTGTTAAATAATATTTTCTGATATATTGTTATCGGTAGCGGTGGAATTTCAGGAAGTTTGTGAATTTTGCCGCGAACGTGTCGAATTGTCGTTTTCCAGTGGTCAAGATTTCAACTCTACTGGTATTTTATATAATACCTTAACACTAGTTTCCGTACTTGATAAAAAACGTAGATCGCGACTTTATATATACGTTTAATACTCTTTTCTTGTATTTCAACCTTAAGTTTTACAGAAAAGAAGTGTTTTATAAGCCTGTAAAAATTTGTTGGACGGCTTTTTTATTATGGGCTATTACATAAGTATTTTCTCCTTTAATGTATTCCTTTCCAGTGGTGTATTAGTAAGTATAGAAGTTAAATTTCTCTTTGACACCTTCGTAATCGGTTACGTACAATGTTAAATTAGTATTTGTCTGGTTCATCAAGAGGTAATCGGTTTAGAATTATCGTTTATTGCATATATCCTTGTGTCTTAGGTGATTGTTAGACTAATAGCCAATATGACTGTATATGATATATCTTTTTTAGAAGCCTGTAAAACTCCATATACTCCGTTGTAGGTATTCTTATAATCGTGGTAATTTTCGGCTGTAACTATAGGTTTGTCCTTGAAGGTAGTCGTTTATAATTCAGTTCCTGGGGCATTTCCTTTCATATTTCTTTTTCTAATAGCCGTATTAAGGTCGTTGATTTCGTCTTGAATATACTGTAAATTTTAGATGTAAAACGTAATATAGAGTTTAGACGAGAGTTAATTTATCAATTTAACTTTCATATTTGGGTTTTGGTCTAAAACTATTAGTTGGAAGCTTGCATTTCAGCGTATAAAAGTTTGAAACAATATTTTAAAGTTAATCCAATGTCAAATTTTGTGTGTTGGCGATATGTTTTAGTAATTACTTGAAACAACAGCTTACATTTCTTGTATTCCTATTCAAATACTATCTGACAATTCCAAAACTTTGCCCATAAAGCAATAAACACCTTCGGTAGGCGTTTTTTAGCGTTTTTACACTTATTTCATACCAATTCTCAAGTGGTACTAATCTAATCTCTATTATAAAATTCGGAGTTAATTTCTGTATAGAATTGCGATTTTAGGCGGTTGTTACACTCCGGAAATATATCTATCTGCATAGAATAGTATATATATTCCTTTTTACTTTACTTAGATCATTTATTAAGTTATATAACATTAAATTATGAAGACTTACTATCTAGTTTTTTTTTAGCTGTATCTAGTATTATAAGTATATCATTATCGATTTACTCCAATGAATCATTATCATAATTTTAGACCTTGTCTCATGATTTAGCGAAGTTAGTAAGTTTTGTTGGAACGTTTCTTTTGTTTGGGAAATAGTGTAGGAAGAGGTTAAGATATAGGTCGTAGTTATTCAACCTTAATCAGTACGGCTAATATTAACGATTACGACATCCATCGTGCCTCTGGGCGGGTGGTTTTCTTATTCATATCGTTTTTGTTTCGGCAAAGTGGGTTGTCTATTATATTCGCGACGGGGTTTTGTCTTTATCTTTATTTGAAAGTGCGCGTTGGTATATATTCGTATTATACAAGAATTGTAAATAATTTCTGTAACTCTTCCTCCTCGTCTATTCATTTTGGCAGCTCCTCTTATACTTTATGGCGTATATTCAAACTTACCGAAAGCTATAAATCATATATTTTTTAATTATCTTTTAGTTTCTAATCGGGTTTTTGAAAGCTGGTTTTAACGTATTGTTCATTGTGATCCCTTTAAGATTTCAAATTTATTACTTTATTGTTCATCTATCTCAGCATTTTGATAAGCTGGGTCATTAACGACATTACTTTTGCAATATTGCTGTTATTTTCATCGTTCGTATTAATATATTTGATTGGTAATTATTTGTGTAGTTTTTTCTATATTATACTATTTACTATACGCTTTGTCCCTGGCGTCTAATCTGTGAATTCCTCCTTATGATTATGAAATAAATCCCTCCCTTTAGTTTCTCCGTTATAATAATTCAAAATCATCATCATAATATATGTATTTACCGTAAAAGTGTCCAAATTCTACACTAAAGCTTCTATTTTAGTATTCTACAAATGGAAGTATAAAGAATTAAGAATATTTTTGCGAAACGATATATTTTTGAACAAATAATCTGTATGTTCGTTACCATATTCTAGAGTTCTTGTTATAAAAAGTGTTATTTTATTAATGTAATATGTATTAAAATGGATTTGAGATTGAATTTACCGTGTAACGGAAAGATTAAAGCGGTTTAAAAAGTTGGTTTTACGCAGTTGATTTTTATAGGCCGAGTCTTTTAACTATTGAGCCTATAGGTTATGTGACTTTGTACGTAATGGGATATGCAGTATCTGGTCCAGGTCTGGTCCGGGCGCGGACCTGGCACGAGTTGTACACAACAGGTGTAAGGGCATGTGACAGGTTGGGTACTAGCTATATTCATAGGTCCTGTACGATAGGCTACGGTAATCTTTTCTAAAATTTCGCTATACCTTATTAGTAAACACCATTGTGTACCTACTTAATTTCTCATCGTTAATTATATTATAATGTATTATTACGTTTTTTTTGTTTAATAAAGGACAGATTACCTATAAAAGTCGAATCTTTAATAAATATTAACCTTTTACGTTGAATTAAAATATTCTTTAGGAGAATGAACCATTGGTGAATACCTAGTTTTCTCCACTTACAAATATACTGTTTACTACTTCCGGTATCACTTAAGTCGATTATTTCCATTTCAAAATATTATAATTATATCGCTTTTATCAAAAAGTATTTATAAAAAGACTGTTAATCGACTTTAACTATTAACTTTGTTTTCGACTTTATTATAGTCATAACTAAAATTTACAAATTGAAGATAAATTAAATAGCGTTTTATATGAGAATTTTACCGCTTTGGACTGGACGAAAACAAAACAACTAATTGTAATTCAACGAGTTTGTTTTTACGTTGGGAGAGACACGTTAAATGATCGAATTAATACCGAAGAATGATAAAATATAAATTGAAAGGGGTCGGTATACGTTTGTTTATGTATAGGGTTCTAATATGGCGGTGATAAAATCAGTTATTATAACGAATTTATAGGCCGTTGATTACGAAGGTATATACGATATTAAAACGGTTTTTTCATTATACTGAAGTTATGTTTAACGATCTTGATCGCGTGGATAGAGTTTTGGTTGAGTCAAATAGATAAGTTACAAGCGATAAGACTTGTAGATATTATTCATTATTAGATTCGAAATATTATTAGCTTAAACGGGGGAATGAAATTAGCTTTTAATTATAAAGTTTAATTACTTGGATTATCGCGTATCGTCACGTATTTTCGACAATTTTTTAACCGCTGGTATTACTCATGTAAACTATATCATAGATTTGGAAATGTACCGTAAATTCAAAATAACGTTTTATTCGCTAACCGACGAAACCTATACAGGTTTAACCGAATAAAAATATAATTATAACAAGGGTTCATACCTTTACAGTATTTTTATTTAGGGGTTGTGGTTATTACGGCTAGTTCATTCGATACTGCGAGTGATTATTTTAATAAACACATTTGATATACAATGAGGACTTAAAACTCAAGGCGACGTAGATAACGATAAGAAAATTTTAAACCAGGCTCGTTACAGGGCGTTAAGTACGTTATGATTCGATGGATTATTATTAACGTAATTACTAATTTTGCCTGGTATGAACTTTAACGAAAATATCTACGGTTTAAACCCAAGAGACGAAAAAAAGTTTCTTATTAAAGGTAATGTAGATAGTTTAACGTTTCAATATAGTTTTGTTTAGAGGTTATATAACCTTAACTATTGAATTATAAAATCAATTAAAAAGGAGTTTCATTGAATTGAAATACGTATAAACTAAGAATTTTGCCTTATTCCTATTTTTTTAATAATGCCTATATTTTTCATCCTTAAGTGGATTTTGGCTGAAATTAATTTTATGCTCTAAACGAAACTTTGGTATAATTGTCAAACATGAAGTAAACTTAGTTGTTATATTTTGGAAATCACAATATGATATTAGGGCTAAAAAGAAATACGTGAATTGCATAAATAAACAAGTGACATATAATTATGAACAAATAGTCGAGTCTCATATTAATATATATTATTTGCTAGACAACGCGGAATATGATCTTTATAATATTTCTAGTACGATATTAATAGGTAAACCTAGACATTACTGGTAATTGGTTCATAATTGATTATTAGGGAGGTTTCATTGTCGATACAGTAATTATACGTTTTAGGTCTTAGAATATACGGGATATCGTAAAATCGGTATTTATTGGTTAAGTAAAATGTTGGTATCAAAAGGTATAATTTACGTGGAATCAACCTCAATTAGCTTTTATTATAAGGTTTCACTAAATAACGTGGATTTTAAAAACGACAGCGCCAATTATTACTGTAGAAAGAAATTGGTTTTGTTTTTTTACCAAAATTAACAAAATTTCGCAACATATTTGATGAGGATTATGCTTTGGCTTTGAATTGATATAAAGGGAAACATAATTGTTATATTTAAATTAAACCAAACGAAAACGTATTTTTATTCAAACTTTTTTGGAGATTGTTTTATCGCATATCAAAGGATTAACTTTGCGAATTTAGATTATAAATTAATGAAAAAGTCAATAAGAGTTAAGTTGAGGTAATTCTTCTTTGAGACGCGGCGTTGATATTACTTTTTTGCAAATTGGAGGACATATAACACTTTTATATTGAATATCGGCTATTAGATTAAATTACCGAGTCAAATTTGTTTTTGTTACTTTTCATTTAAAATATTCTATGTACGTTATCTAAGTCTCAGAAATTGAAGAAATTTAATATTTAAACGGCTTTTTATTATATCCAGATTCTACATGAATAAATGGAATTAACCGCGTTTTATATACGGTTCCAGTTATTTAAGTTATTAATTATTACTTTTGGGTTGGCAGAAACGCCACCGATGTTTTAACGATATAATAATTAAATAACAGAGATATTTTATATAGTTTCTTATGACTTACGTTAGTAAAGTTTTAGTTTTTTCTTCAAAAATCTAATAAAAATATTTATATTCAGAGTAAGTGTTTTCTTAAAACGCTTTTATAATTCTGTATTAAACCTAAATTTAAAGGAATTTAGCTTCGTGGTTTAAGAGGTAAAATACTTAGGCTGTATTATGATGTTTAGGGTAGATATTCGGGTCGACCATGCAAAAATCCTAACAATACGTGAATACGAGTGATTACATACTGTTTGAAAGACCCTAAGTTTTTTTCAATTTTATTAATTTTTATCTTAACTTTCTTAGTAATTTCTCGGAAATATGTAATGATTTTGTCCGTCTAACAAAGTAAGGAATTGATTGAAATTGGATGAAGGAGAATAAATATATATTATAAACCTTTAAAAGATAACTTTAATATAGCCATTGCTTTTGTTTATTAAGACATCAATCGGCTTACTATATTGGAAACAAATTAATCAAAAACGTCATTAAAAGAATATTTATTGTATCTCGATAAAAATAATATTTTAAAATTAATAGCTTATTATTGTACTTAATTTATCAACGCAAATCGAAGTTATACTATATACGATTGAAAGATTTTTAAAATACCAATTTATTTTAAAATGTGGTTTTCAAAGTTATATAACATTTTCAAACCATTTACCATTCCAACGGATTATACAGGATTTTTTTTTCTTTATTATATTCAATTTCGGAATGCTAAGTTTGATTAGTTGACATTCGTTCGCTTGTTTGAATATCAACTACAATATAAAAATGTTCCTCAGGTTGCCTATATAGATATGTTAACCCGCGAATTATAAATAAACCCGAATTTAAAAAGCGTTACGCGTTTCTTTTGACACAGTTTTATTATTATATCAAGCTTAGTAACGATAAACTTACATATTGTAAATAGAAATATTGCGGCGGATGATATAAAAATTTTGTAAAGACAGAGGTTCAATTATTAGACCACGACGATATATATTTTAAGGTTAAGCTGAAGATTATGAAAAGGGTTGATAGAAGTAGAATCACTCCAAGCCCGGCCCATGCCTGTGCCATTAGTTAGGATAACGTCGGAAAATTTTAGTACGCTGGAGTCGTTAACAATGCCGAGGACACGGTTTGTGTTCTACCCGATAATATCGTTAAATTAAGTGGTCGCCTAGTTTTTGGCTCAGGTACCTTATCAAAATTATATTATTAAGGAGTAACAACCAACTCATTATATTCTATTGGGCTATTCGTAGTTTCCAATAGTGTTAAGAGTTTTTTTGGCTAGAATGAATAAATTGGTATAAATTACGGATTATGAAATTGATTCTTAGGGTGTATTTCGTTAATAAAAGCGATTACATCTATGGAATTGAGAATTATTAAGGATGAAAATTCTATATTAAACATAGAATTCTCCTATTATAGGTTATGCAAAAAAAACATTATTTCGAGTCTTGTAATGGAATTACTATTGAGATTGGGGAATTAAAGATATTCGACACTAATATTAAATATATACTTAATGTAATAATACGAAACCTCGTCGTATTTTATGATAAAGACTTTTTCAACCTTTATTTTTTTTCGATCATGATTAGGTATATATTCTTATTGACTTTCTAGTTAACCTGTTAATCATCAATAACCGCTTTCTATGTTTTTGAATCGTTTCGAAACGCCTTTTTAAGTAAATTTCATTGGAGGTTATGTAGTTTATAATTGTTAATGTATATACGAAGCATTTTCAGGATATTGAGTGGAGTTTTAATGAATTCACGGAATTCATCATTATTAATTATGGGTTGGATTAAACGGGTGTATTTTTGTCAATACTATATTGTTTGGTATGAATATAGTAGTTTTTATTTACGACGTATTACCTATAAATGAATAACTGAATTGGTTTCGTAAATTGGGTAGTTTAAAAGTATTTACATATTATTATTACGTTTTCGTAGTGTAATTAAACTTTTTCATTTACCTATTTATTAGTTTATTTTTCTGTACCAGAAGTTAATGGTTCTTCGGTTTAATGCGAATCATTTAGTAAATGGGTCTATATTATTATTTAACACAGGAGTGAAGAGGAAGATAAAGTCATTGATTTATCTAGCTGGTTAATCCGCTACGTTTTTAATATATTTTTACGAGGGTAAGAAGTTAATTTAGGCGATTATAATATACGTTAAATGATAAATAAAGACGGCGGAAATAATGGGAAACGATGAGTGAAGCGGTATATAGCAATGGATTTGGTTGAGCTTACCTTCTGGAATATTAAAATTAAGCGTACAAGTAAATAACATAATTAATTTTATAATTATTACCAGGTTTTCGAATTTCTAGACTCGTTGAATATTATTTTGGATATATTTAACGACTAATTTCTATTTTTTGTAAATTTGTCTTAAAAATCGATTTCGAATCAGTTTTCCCCTATGCTTTAACCGATATTTACCCAAAATTAATCATTATTACTAATGATATAAAAAAAGGGTATAAAGGGATTTTTATTTTCAGGAAAATTTTATGGTAAAGTCAGAACGGATTGGAGTTCGATATATATTAGTTAAAAAAATGGTTATAGAAATTCAGAGTAAGTCTTTTGGATAATTATTAATATATTATAGCTTTCAATAATTTTGAATCAGAATATGAGGTTGTTCGGATTTATTATAACCCGGTATCTCAAAGTCAACATTAAGTATATATCAAGTAACGAACGTAGGGAAAATTGTTCACACCTCGTAAGTAGTACGGGTTTTATGAGAAAACAGGTAATTTTATCATCCTGACATTGCAATACTATAGGTAATTCTGTGTATATATTGCCCGACTTGTTCAAATCAATGTCCGATTGCAAGGCGAGTCTTATTACGACCAATTAACGATTTACTTTTTATCACCATTGTTATTAGAGTTTAACGACTAATAGCGTTATTAAATTGAGGGGCCTTATTATTACTAATTCCCGATATTTGGAGACGCCGGTAACGGAGAACGGTGGGAGGCGTACCGGGCGTTAAAAAGCGCCAACGAAAGGGATTAGTAAAAGTTGGAGCAAAAGCGTGGCAATATTGTGAATGGTAGATAACGTTAAGAGGGATGAGCGTTAGGAGAGGCCGATGAATCTAGAATACGTTAAAAGGGACGAACGTTTAGGGAGGCCGACGATAGCGATTAATAAGGGGCGAGGCGAAGAGCGCAATGAAGAAAGCAACCTTTTAGTTGGGGTTTTAAGAATTTTAATATATTAGTTTAATCCCAGTGGCTGCGGACGGCTCGGATAAAATTTTTTGGCCGCTTACAATTAACCCAATTCATTTGTTCTTAGTTATCATTAATAAAAAGAATACGGTTAAAAATGAAGCTTATATAGTTACGCCTTAAATATCGTTCGTTGTACTTTATAAGACGTAACTTTTATTGGCCATAGAGGATATGTCTTATATAGTTATATTATTGAGTCTACTTGAGTTAAGATTACAGAAAAAAATACGGCGGGCGTTCAAGGGCGTTATCGTAAGAATGATATAATTTAATGTATAGTAAGCGAAGGTGTTGTTTCCACGGTAAAAAAAATGATATCGTAAAGGGTAACAGAGTAGTTTTGTGGGAGGACGAACCTGTGATGAAGGGACAACGGAAACGTGTAGTAACGAGGGTAACGACTTATACGGCCGGTACGGTAGAGACTTTTGATTTCCAAGTAATATCGCGAAACCCGGAGAATTTATTAACTAACTTAAAAAGGCGGGGGTATAACAGGCCGGTAACCTAGTATATTTTTTTATTTCTTACGGGTAAAAGATAAAATACAACCTATTTATTTCATAAAAGAAACCAATAGACGTAAAAGGGGCGCGTACACGAGACGAAGCCGTAAATCAACTTATTTCCCCAATATATTATGAAGAGGATTTAACTTACAGTACAGTTTTTAATAAAATTGATTTTAAAGTTGAGTATATAATCAATCCTTTAATACGTATCATAATCTTACGTCGATAAACTGGAATATAAATAAAAAACACTATGGAAACTGAAAAAAAAAAACCATTAATATATATTATATATACGTCTTTTACTTATAGGGAGAAGAACTCTATTTTATCATCGCTATTACTAAAGAAGAAAATATTGTTTATAAAATGAAATATTCATAAAAGGTAGTAAACGGTAGAATATTCGTATGTAACAGGTTAATGTATTTTACGAAAGACTTATTATTACCGTTAGGAGTGCTGCCAACGGTATAGCTTACGTTAAGCTTTTCGTATATATTAGTTATAACAACGAGAAATACAGGGAAAGTTTATGCGATGTTGGTATATAAATATAGTCAAGTTATAAACGGCGGGGATAAAGTCGTTCTGAAAAGTTATAAAAGGGTAAAATAGTAAGCTACGGTCAGCGATATAAAAGAAAAAAGAAAAAAGTTTAAAAGGTTATGCGGGAGTCTGTATTTATTGGAATTAGCTGACCAGATTCGATAAAGGTAACGTGTTATAAAGGGCTCGTTATACGGCACCGATGGCAAAAAAAATATTTATTTTACTGCATTTTAAAAGGCACTTTATACGGCACTAGCGGTAGGTCGATACGTTATATGGTTTGTTAGACACCACGCTACTGGTATGCTCCTGGTTCACGTATTGAGTTGGAAAAGCCCGCGTCTTGGCAGCAGGAGCGATATATTACATGGAGTGTTAAAGGATGCATTATACGGAATCGAAAGCAGGAAGTATACGTTATACGGCATATTAAGGGACGCGTTATACGGTACCAACAACAGGATGGATACGTTATACAGCACGTTAACGGACGTGTTATACGGCACCGGCGGCCTAGAGTTAAACCAGCTAATATATTATACGATAAGTTAAGGGGCACGCTATACAACTCCATCGAAAAATGGTATAACCGGTCGATACGTTATATAGCGCATTAAACCTCACGTTACCGGCTCGCGTCCGGCCCGCGTATTAGACGTGTGAAGCTCGCGTTCCGCGTTTAATTAACAGAACTTCGTGGTCCGTATAATATCCAAAAAAAAAGGGGGCATGCTATAAATTTATGATATTAGCTATTAAGCTTATAGGTTACGTAACTATATACGTAGCGGGATATATAATACCAGATCCAGGCTTAGTCCGGGTGCAGACCAGGTATGGTCCATATACAGCAAGTAAAAGGGCACGTAATGGATTACGCACTAGCTATGCCTATAGATCCTGTATGATAGGCTACGGTAGCCTTTTCTGGTCTTCTGTTATACCTCAATAGTAAACTCCATTTGGCACTTACTTCGCTTACAATTGTAGGTCAGATCACAACATGGATAAGATTTGGGTACGTTGAACATATAGTTTTTAGTAAGGTTTGGATTGATTAAAAGCATATAATACAGAAAATCAACGGAAATCGAATGTAGTAAAACGTATGAAGTAACGCGTTCTAGCTCTTGTAAATATTTACTAGATTCAAATATAAAGTAAATATAGCGTCACTATGAATTAATCAAACGTTTAAGATTATCTTTTTTAAGGCTTTAAAAGCGTTGTATTGAATAAGCGACTCATACATTGAAACTTCGTGAGTAGTAAACTCAAATAAACGGTATGCTTTCAGATCGAAAAGGAATAGCAAAAGAGGAAAAATAGGAATAGGAAAAATGTTTAAAAAGATGGTGTATAAAGCTTTATATACGTTTGGGAAGCGGTTAAGGTGTCGTATTTGAGTCGTTTTTAGCGTTTGCAAACGTTGCAAGGGTTGTTTTCTTCATCTTTTTAATGTTTCGTTAGCGGTTTAGGTATTAATTTTTAACCGCTTTTAAAATGTGTAAACGGTTTGGATGCTGTATTTGAATCGGGTAGGTTTAAACGAAAAGTTTCAAAAGTTGGTGATTTTAGATTACGTAGCTTAGTATATCACAAGACGCTTTTTAACAAGTGCATATGTATGTCCACATAGTCAAAACGAGTTAACGAACAAATAAATGGATATTTTAATAACAAAGGAATTAATATAGTGAATAATATTGTATTAAATTTATCCTTTTTAAAGTTACTTTGGATGTTAAAATCTTTATATGTTTAGGGTTTCAAAATCTCACCGGCGTATTTCTATACTCCCGTATGGTTCTTATATATTGTTTTAACAAATTACGGACAATTAAAACCGAAATAGTATCCTACGATAGTCATTTAACTTAAGTTCATCTCTTCTTTCTTGGCGATGTACAGTCGACCGAGTCAAGTATTAATTATTATGAAAAAATGCAGGTCTATTCACGTAAAATTAAAAAAAAATTAATCGTGAAAATTATATATATTAAATTGGTAAATATGAGTTAAAAAACGAAACAAACATTCAGAAAGTCCGCATTGCAGGTAAGAGCTTATAAACTTTTACCTGGCTAGTGACACTTTACCATACACTTTACCAATGCCACTTCTAGACAATGGCACGCTATCAAGCACTTTATAAGATTTTACCCTGAGAAGTGGAACGTTACAGTAGACTTTGAAAGAGCGCAATTTGTAGTATAGTAACGTACAAATTATATAGATATATAGTAACATACACAGTATTAATCGTAACAATTCTAAAATTTTGTTTCACGATAGGATTTCATGATTTTTTTATTCAATCTCTTCCACATATTAATCATATACAGATATTAATAAGACTATTACAATACTTTTATAATAAGCTTTACTAATATGAATTACTCGTAAGGTTACGGGCAATCCTTTAGAGGATGGATTCTGTTTATGAAAGTTATGGGTATAATTTAATAATATATCCTACTACTTTTAAGTTTTTGTATTTTCTTAGTTCCAAAAAATCACTAATATTTCATTATTTTAAAATCAGTTGTAATTCATTGTGTAATTAAAATATCATTACAATGCATGGTATTTGGTAATTATTCTACAAAAACATATCTTTTACACATTTATTTCAATATTAAATATTATTCTCATCACTTTTCACATTAGTTCAGTTCCATAAACACAAAAAGATAAAGTCAGTAATTTAATAATATAGATTTCAATATTGGAGCAAGTGTCAATTACAGTACAGTTGAGTCAACTTTACTAACAGTTAGTTGATTATATTGATTGCAAGTTTACTGTAGTTTTCGGTGTTGATTATATTTACGGAAAGTCTAATACAATATGTGCTCACTTCAGACTAAAGAACAAGTCAAGTAATTGACAATACAACTTATGGTGTAAACTAGTCATCAGTTTACCAAACCAAGACAACTACATCTACTTCTTGACTTTATAATACTACGATAACTTCGACTCATTAGAATCAATAACGTTGCAATGTCAAGAGGCTTATAAGTGGTAAAGCCTCTTAATATGGGTATTAATTGTAACAAATTTTCAATTTTATTCATCGATAAAATTTTACAATTTTTTTTATTTGATTTATGTTATATATTATTTATCGATATAATTGACGAAATTATTACTTCCCCTATTGTAAAAGTATTACATGTGGTGTAATTGGTCAAATTTACTTAGAGTAAAGTTCACTATACTGAACTGCAAGTTGAGTTTATTGCTTTATTGAAATTTATCGCATTGTGTTTAAGTTAAATGCAGTATATTGAACTTTACTCTAGGGCACGAGCCAAGTGATTAGCATACCAATTACTGTGTAGACCGGCTAAAGGTTTGTCAAACCTAAAACAAAACATCCACCACTTGATCAATACAACGGTCTAAGGCCTGCTAACACTGATCAGTGCTTATTAGATTAAGCACAGATTAGCTAGAAAAAGGAACAAGCTACTTTCGGGTTTCGCTTTACGTTAACAATGGCGTCTAAGATTAAGGAAAAATTCTTACGAATGGCCTATAGAAGTATTTCATTGGTCCACAACTGCAGAAAAACAAAAAAAAACTTTGAGTTATATTAGTCCACAACGGTAATTTAGAAGTAGGCAATGGTATCGTTATTTCAAACCACTAAAAAACTTTTATTAACTTTTTCAAAAGAAGTTGATTTAGCAATTCAAAGTATTAAAGTTCGGTAATTTTGTAAACAACTAAGTAAGTACTACTACGGGTATTATTATTGTAAGAGAAACAACTAAGTCCCGACGTTAAATAACATACAACAACAAATAACTTTCGACTCTACCCTTTATACCAAACATTTACTTCTACTTTACTCTGTTGATTTACTTTATCTACTTCAATCATTAAGTTTTCTGCTTTCAGCGAAAAATACCAACAATATCTAAACCGCGTCAAGAAAGCCACGTTGTATTACCTTACGCTAAATGACCAAGTTTTCACGCGACATTACGCCTAAAAAAACCAATTCTCTCGCCCTATACGTCTATTAAGTCCTATACAAACCAGAACATTAAGGAGTATCCCGTTAATATTGACTTTGAATCTATTCCCAACTCCGTTAGAATAAAATTAATTAAGGCGCTCTTACTTATCTTTACCAAATATTATAATAGTTTAATTTAATGGGCAAACGTTAACGATGTTTTAAGCAGAAAGAACTTACTTAAATTAATCGACTATTATATCGTTAATCAAGAGAGTGACGAACAAATTAGCTGCATCATTTGAGTTTTAAAGAACATTCACTACATCTTCGACGACTGGATTATTAATATATATGAAAAATTTTTAAAAGGGGATTAAGTAAAGGTTTATAATGAAATTTAATAGCCCAGGTATATACGTGGCAGAAAATTATTAAAAAAAAATAGCGGAAACCTTTTTTTAAACTCACACAATTTATAAAATTCCCTTCAAATCTACGACCGAAAGGAAAAGGTTTTAAGAGACCTTATTAACCCTACATTCGATTTCATGGACCTCTCCTTTAGTTTATGCTAAATTAAGCCCTTTTATGCGTCGACAATAAGGAACTTGTTTACTTGTTGGGAAGTTCAACAACTCTACGCTATAGTGCAGAGTATGTTTAGAGCGGCGTTAAAATACCCAAGTAACGGTCGCCAACGCGGCTAAAGGTATTGATTTTGGGGTTTTATACAAAATAATGAAGTAAAATCGTTAAGCCTCACAGAACCTTGAAAGACCCAAAATCCATTAAAAATTTAACCGCTAATCCCCTTAAAAACCTGTAGCTTTTAGGTTTACATGCGAATAAAAGGCAATAACAGGTCCTATTATAACGTTTTACCCCTTGGGTTAGGCGACTGGCAATTATTATTAACATAGTACTGTAAAGAATTTAAGGCTTAAATCATCAGAAATACCATTTAAGGTTAGGATAACTATTGCGACTTTCCATTAACAGTTATTAAAAAGTTTAATATTAATTACAAGCTATTTAAATACTTCGCCAAAATCTAAAAAGGCGTAAAAAAGTATAACGAAAAGCCTTACAGCCTTCTTAACCTTTAAATAATGCCGTATTTAAACATTTCGAAGTGAAAAGAGGTTTTTCCTTTAGGCTTTACTAATTGTTTCCCGGAATGCATATAGGGCATATTGAGGACTATTATCTAACTTTCCTTACTAAAGATACTACGTTTCACGATATTTATAATGTTACAGAATGCTACTTCGAATACAACGTCTACCTCACGTAATATTTTATAAATTAAGCTATAACGAAGTAAATTATGACGATAAAAATAAAAAAAATGAAAGAAATACTGATAGAGATCATTAATTAAATACAGAATAAATGAATAATATATTGAAAATTAAGGGAAAAGTACACGTTAACAAAGCTACACTTTTCTAATAGGTATTGGTAGCAGTTACAGGCGTTAATGAATTCGAATACGTTTTACAACGCCTAAATACTCCCTACGAAGGCCTCTTTCATTAAATACGTTCTTCGCTTACTATAGTAATAATGCTTCCATCTAACTCTCTTAATATATACTCCTAAGCTATTAGCTTTCGTCAAGTCAATAAAGAAGACTTTACGGTGGCTAATTACGTCTATTGCAAGTAAGGGCGCCTATAATACCTAAGGTTTGACCTATTGATCTTGACCTCAAATTAAAGGAAAAAATCACACTGACATTAATAGGGCTAAATGTTGGGAAAACCGAGTAAACGCTAATATTACAGTTGTAATAATATAAAAAAAAATAGATTATTGATAAAAATGGCGGTTAGTTTACCCGACACCCTATCATCGAACGAAACAACAGAAAGGTAATATACTTTTTCTAATACCCTACCACTTCGAGGTATGAGTAATTAGATCAAGTTACCGACTTTGAAAATGATAAATGTATTAGTACTAAAACCCCTAAACAAAATAAGAAACACGAAAATACTTCTCTAAACGCGGTGTAATAACTAGGCAACCATATCTTTCTATACTGTTTAGGTAATAAAAACTCTTACCTTTACCCTAATTAAGCCCTTAATCCCTTATATATCTTCCACCCTCGCGATAATTATACAAACTACACGTCATAAAAAATTATTCCAGAAATAGGGTCAGTAAGATACTTCAAAAGAGTCTATTAGTAGTATGTAAGACTGTAGAGGGAAAGCACTACAACTACTAAAATTAATTATCACGATGCTAGTAAGGCAAAAGATAACTTGTGCCTAAGTTAACAACTATCGTTATCTACGATAACGGTAATTCAAACCATTATAAGAATAGTTACGTTTTATATCCTTAAGCCATTTAATCTTTGCCTACTTTACTTAAAAATATAAAGATTCTCAACTTCAACGTCAACGTTAAAATAAAAGAATTAGTCAAAAATAACTAAGGGTTTCAATTAATCTTCAAGTAGAGCCATTTATAATTTCATTTTTAAGGACGGGAAACAATAATATTCAATCTCATGAAGCCGGAAAAACTTAAGCAATACCAGTTCTTTCATTTTCTAGTTAATATCAAGCTGCACAATGTCCTAAAGTATATAACTCATAAAGACGTAAAATGATTTACCCCAAAAGCCATGAAAAATCTTTACCATAATTACAGAATATGGAACAAAATCCTCCGGAGTTTAAAATTTATATTAAAAGACAAGATGTATTTTTACTGCGACCTCTTGTTTCATGTATTTCACTTTAATAATATGCCTATTTCTCACGTTATTTACCTTGAAATCTCTCTTCACAGGGCTAAGTTTCTAAAATCCTTTTTGACAAAGAATACATAAAAAACGTTGAGGATATTATAAATTGACACGTAATAAGTCTCAACTCAAGTTGTTATCCGAGATACCGGTAGAAAATTAACGGCGGTGAAATTTTAAAATAATACTAGAATAATAGGTATCTAGTGTAAATAGATACCTATAAAAACCCTCTAAATATTGGAAAAGCTAAAAGGGCATACGCCCAATTTCGAGAGCATACAAAATCTCTATGTTGGAAATTAAAAGCCTTATAAATCGGGAGGCACGCCTATATATGTCAGTAAAAAATTTAAACGACACTATAACCCCAAATGTCTTGGTACCAACACTATTGGTTTTTGAAGCGTATCCACGCCTAACAAGTAAATCTTCACAATTAGTAAATACCTAAAAGCGTATTGTAACTTACGATAATACCCTATTGAAAATAAGAAAGGAATTAATAGGCCGCCATATAAATAATGCCCTTAATATTAAAAAAGACCCTATAACAATCGATATATTAGTTTTGCCGTTTTGAAATGAAGTTTTTGTATAGCGGGAGTTAGATAAATTAAAAAGCCCGTATAATATATTAAATATCTCGAATTCCAAAGTAGTTATCCAAACTAGTTACAGTCTTATATCTTTTTGCATTACCTAAGTCAAATTTGATATTCCCCTAACTAATGCTAGAAACCATTAAGTAAAACGACTAAGCTTATCCAAACCTCTTTTACCTATTATCTATAAACTACTAAAACCCCTCTGAGTTTAATAACTCCCGAAAGAAAATAAAGGTTAAAGAAAAAGAATATATACTAGGCCGTATTTATAATACTACTTGGAACAAAAAAAAAGAGAGAAATAACTAAAATTTGATATTAAAACTCCGAACGTAGAGGATGATTAAGACTTCCGGTAAACCCTTTAACGAACGCGATAAAATCGAAATTAACGGTCTTTGAATTCAAGGGGTTATACAATTCGTACCGAAAATAGACTTTGATCTTTACGACCTAAACGTTACGATTTTTGAGTCAAGGATTATTTACGAAGTTCATGGTGAAACTACGGGGCAGCCATACCAAAAAATCTCGTTTAATTGCTTAAAGATACGGTCATAAAGGCTAAAACTAGATATAATGTTGTCGTAAACAATTTAGAAAATTAATTAGGGTTTAAATTTTATATTAGTATTAGGTTTACTAATGAAAGATAAAGGTAAGTTTACGTTTAACGTTTATAATATGAGGCAAGCTTATATAAAATTGGTAACGTATTTATAAGAAATTGTATCATTATAATTGTGATAAAAACTTCGTGTTATTTACTCTTTAGGCACGGTAATCCGTTATATATAGGTATTATATAGATTAGTTGAAGTAAGCTTTTTTAGATTCTTAACTTACTCATCACACTTTGAATTACAGTTAAAAATGTGATTTTCAACATATGATTCGTATTTATTGGCAACGTAAAAAAAAAAAAAGGATTTTAACATGATAGGTATATAAATGAATAATAAACTTTTTGTTGATACGATTAGCTTTTTCGTATGGAAACAATAGGCGATTAAGGACTTGAATTTCTTAAATTGTAAGCGAATGACAATTTTGACGAAAAACAGTTAATTTCACTTTAATGGATCGTTGAATTGTATACTTCGTATTCATACCGGCTTTAGTTTTCACCAAAAGGGTTAGGGCGTATTGTTAGCTATAATTAACAAGATTAATATAGCAAAGACTTAATAATACTTAGAATAATATGCTTGACGCAATTACATTGATACCTCATATCTACCGAAAGCTCTTTACAACCTATTTTTCGCGGTAAAAATACAACAGCTAACGGATAAGGATTTTTACAGACTAAAAAAAAAGCTCATGTAGTAAATAGAAAATATATAGGGAGAAATTAAAAAAGCTTTATTCAATTTTCGAAGGCCAAATTAATAATTTTCACGAATAGATCTTTGGTAAATAACACTGACTTATTTTTTTATATCGACTGTTCATTCACCTTTATCAATAATGATCAACGGGAAAATCATTTTAATTTTGTTGGTAATTTCATTTACTAGACCTCTGTTAAATGTCAAAGTCTTACGTGAAACGTACTAACTTCGAAGGTTTACGGTATCATGGAAGACTATAATGTAGGTATAATATTATGAAAGACCCTGAACATTATTACTAACCAGCTAAATATTCCTGTTCTCCCGGTGGTAATTTCTATCTATTCGAAAGGCCTTTTTGAATACGTCTCGAATTTGAGAACCACTGGTGAAAAAAGCCTAATAATTAACATAATAGCAATTTATAAAGCCTACGAAGGGAAAGAGATTGAGGAATTCCAGTAAATTGACGCTAAAAATGATTCTGTAAATGTTATAACGAAGGTAACTCTGAATAATGCCTTAAAAGGTTTATGGATAATAATAGGTTAATTATACATATCAAGGGCTATATTAATAGGCTACCCAGAGAGCTTGGATTACGTAAAGGCGGACAAGAATATGTTTGAAGATTAGAAGACTGCCAGGGAATTCATAATATGGATTTATTTAAGTGGCACGATTGAAGTGGAAGCCTACAAAGATCTATAGCAAAATAACTTTTCTTGTGAGTCGACAAACTCGGACCCCGGAGCTACGGAGTAATTAAGGTTGAATAGTGTTGTTTTGCATGTAATTGGGTACAATTCAGTATGGAAGTGAACTGGAATTAATAGGGGTCTGGCCAGTGAATGAGGATTTAATTTAGTGGTAACCGGAAAAAATTGGTTAGCCACACTGGCGTGCGCGTACAAACTAAAAAGCCGCCAGTGTTGGAATAGTATTACTTGCAGTGCAGTAGGTCAACTTTACTTATAGTAAAGTTGACTATAGTGAACTGCAAGTTGAGTGTATTGCTTTGTGGACACTTACCGCATTAGGTGTAAGTCGAGTGCAGTATGCTGCACTTCACTCTAGGGCACGGGCAAAGCAATTAGCTATACAAATTACTGTGCAGACCGGCTAGTGTACTGTCAAACCTAGAACAATATATCTACCACTTGATCAATGCAACGATCCAAAGCCTGCGAACAACTCCTGTATGACCTGCCCTATTTATATAATTACAGATCCGGTTACGGAAAATCTTTTGGAATATTTTCATATTTTAAAAAGTTATAAATCCGATTTTAAAACATATTTCACTCCTTGTAAGTATTTATATTTTTCCGGTAAAAAATAACTACTTATATTTTATCTTTTTACAATAAGTATTAATATATTGTGCGCTCGAATGATAATGAAGATTCATGCCAATTAGTGACCATTATACATAATTTTTTTTTTCTATATAATAACATAAAAAACGTAAAAAAATCTTTGGACATATTCATTTTAAACTGATGTATAATTTCCATTCCACTTTATATTCTTTCAATCTAAATCAATGCGAGAAAAAAAGCCGGTTAGTCAATAATTTAGATAATAGTGTTCTGCAGTTTAGTTTAGTCAATTATACCGAAAGTTAGTTGATTATACTGACTTCAAGTTGACTATAGTTTGTGGGATTAATTATATTTACTGCAAGTCTAATACAGTAGGTACCCACTTCATTCTAGGGCATCGACCAAGCAATTTCACATAAAAATTAGTGTTAAGACCGGTTAGCAGTCTGTCAAAATTAGAAATAATGATTGCACCACTTTCAATGCAATAAACCAGTTATTTCTACCCGAGATTCGAATTGAATATATTACAATGATAAAATCCTACCAATACAAATCAACGCCTAGTAGATTAAGTACAGGTAAGCTAGGTAAAAGAAGAAGCTACTTTCCGGTTATTACGTTTTGTTCCTACAATGGAGAAAATAGATTCTTTCGAAATGCCCCTACAGTACTATGTCATTTTTCGCGGCAGTGAAATATCGAAAGCTTATAAATTGCGTCAGTTTTCGCAATAATTCAGGAGTGGCGACGGTTTCGCCATTGAAAACATTAAGAATCCTTTATTGGACCAGTCTCAAAAGCGTTAAGATTGACCGCTAAAAGTATAAAAACCGTCAGGTTACTAAAGTTCGCTAACAACTAACTCGCAACCATTTCTACAGGTACTACTACTGCTAATTTCAAATCAAAAAAAACGAATAAGTTCGACAAATTTCAACCACAAATGACAACCTACAACCCACCCTTTTACACTAATCTTTTCTCATTACACTCTTTAATTTTCGCCAATATTGCTTTTGAAAAATGTTTAAATTATTATGCAAGCAGATATTATATAGGCTTATAGATTAAAGAATGCCTAAAACCTACGTGGAGATCTTCTTGATATAATGAAGTCAATCCTCATAGAGATCTTGATCATCATGATCGATAACTCTTTACTAGTAAGAATTAGTAAACAGGAGTCATCTCTATCTCGATCCTCTGTACTAGTCAATATTAGTACCCCGTACTAGTAAATACTAGTACAGGTATCTTCTCCATCTCGATCCACATAAAACTTAGTATGCAATTCCCCAGTTCTCTTACTATTGTTCCTACTAGCCCTCCGGTTCATATCGTCATCTCTGTAGTATTCCCTATCCTTGGTGTTGAGACGTACCAAGTACCCACTATCATTTTTTCTGTGTATAAACTATTCCTATTGTATTTTCGACACACCGTTTGACGAGGTATTTCTTTCTAAGTGAGAAAGGCAAAAAAAAGTCAAAATAATAAAGGGTAGAGTGAAATGTGGATGATGCCTAGTGTGTAGGTGTAAATTGATAGATATCAAAAGTTAGAAGACTTATATAGTCTGATTTAAGCTGATAACCTCTGCAATATCCTTCTACCAATACCTTGAAGTTTATAGCCATAACTACTTTACCACTTTATACCTATAATACCAAAAATGAAACCTATAGTACCAGGATTTATAGACCATCAATCACTAACCCCAGTAAAACTTAACCAAACTAAGATTTTGTTTATCAACTCTTACTTTGCCCTAGGTATGATTTTTTCAGTCCATTACTTCGTTATATATTTTTATTAACTTATATTGTGTGTATAATTCCACGTTCCACTTAATTCTTATCACGATGCTCTTTAAAAGGAATATAATATGCATATTAGTACTACTCATATTGTTACAGGCTAGTGCCTGGGCTAATTATTACCAGTGATTTAGCCTTTGAGATTGCAATTCTTCTGCAATGTTCCGAAGCCGCATCTAAATGTGGTCTCTCCTTAGTTATGTAATCGAGCGAGTTTTTTTCACTAATAATATAATAGCTACTTGGAAAAAAAAAATCTATCTATTTTTCTTAATCGCGAACCATAAACAATATCCGAACACTTTAAACGATAATTTCAATGTGGTAAATTTATATATCATCTTTAATATTTTTGTTCTAACGAGATCCTTGTTACTCATTCTACGCCAGCTCAAAACTATGTTTTTAGACTTTGTCGACCTGAATCCTTAACCTTAAAAAAGGTTTCCTCTTTCAATCGTATGAAAGAAGCTTCGAAATGTCTCAAAAACGCAATAAAATTAATAAACTATTGCATACAACCGATATACTAAAACTTTAAGTGGGAAACTTATTTAACAAAACCAATTTGTTCGCAAATATGTTTTATCAATAAAAGAAAAAAAAGTTGATACACTAGCTTTATTTAAAAATGTAATCTGACAGCTTGAAGCTATTATTGATACTCTACGTCCTTAAAAGATATTCCTACTTAAAAACATCCTGTTATTAAGTTATTTACGAAGAATCTTAATGTAATTTCCGTATTACTCTTTACCAGTGACTAGACTCATACCCCCGACAATAATAATACCACGAATGTATCTGATTTCAATTACAAAAACAACGAATAACCCAATAACATTAAATGTTAATACAATCAGCCTAATTTTTTATATTAACCGGTTAAATTCTCGGACATTGAAAGATAATTTCTGATATGATAAGCCACCATATAACGTATATGACAAAAAAGATATAAATTTATCAATGTAAAAACAACTACTTTTACGCTGGTTTAATATAATCATAAGGTTTTTTCAAAACTATTATAAAACATTACGCAATCTGCAGAAATAACAGCGGTAATAACTACTCCCAAATTATTATTAAAATACTTTGTAAACATTATTCATACCTGAAAACATTGAAAGCCGATATAAATCTATTTAAAAATTGAAATAAAAGGCTCGCAAAGGGTTTCACGAATTTTTAACTACTAAAAAACCTTACTAATAATATTTGCCAAATGAACAGGAAATTTACCGCTTAATTCTCTGTTTTCAAGACTGTTTTGAACGACATACTAATCAACGCGTAATTTTTACTTGATAAAACTTTGAAATACAACTCTCATATCTTATTAATAGAAAAGTTCACGGCCTCCGTACTTGAAAAAAAAATGTGTTAATTATGTCAATAATATTGTTAATGGCGGTGTTATTTGATGTCAAGTTCTATATACAGTAACTCATATCAATGATAATTAAACATATATTTATAATTGAAAGAAATAATTTTGGGACGAATATTAAACAATGTATCATATAAGTTTAGAAACAGAATCCTTCACGTTGTAAATACCTCATCTTATATCTCAAATTCAATGTAAACAATTATCGGATTTTCACAAATCCCTTAAATCACACCCAATACCCAAATTTCTTGAATACCAAAAATACGGGTATTAACTTTACTTCCACCAACGAACTTTTCGACTTATATTCAGAAAAAACGTAACTTTGATACATAAATCCATATAGAAGCTGGAGAGATATTAATTCAACATGAAAGATTACCTCTAACTTTCAAATAACTTATTTTTATTAATAAATTGACTTGAAAATTCATTTTCATTGGTAGATTCCATCATGTATATAGGTTGTACATTTTATATTGTTATTAATAAATGACTCACTCGAATATTATAATTACCGTATATTCACATTTGATTCCAACAATTTAATGAAACTACTTTCTATACCATTCATACCTATTTATGATTTATTTGCTTATAATATATATCAAAATTATCTTGAATATATAGTAACAACATATTTCAACTAATATATTCATTATTATATAATATCCGGTTCCGTTTGATAGATATTATATGAGATGTTCATAGCTAACTCATTTTATTAGAAATATATATATTATATTTCAAAATGAAAGTGTGATAACAGCGCATGGAGATGTGGATTTGCACGATGAAAAAATAAAAAAACTTAGTGGTATTATTATCGACATGTTGAATACCATATTCCGTCTAACTAATAAATTTTAACCGTTAGTATGAGACATTGAGTTCTTTTATTCTTTTCGAAATATATTAATGTACTGTTAACCAGATGATCATACATCGCTTATAAATAATAAACTCCCGGGTTTTTTTTATTTAAGGCTCATACCTTCATTTCATGAAGAATTGAGGGATTAGTTGCCTCTCCAATTGTTCGAAAATTGATTACGAAATTTTGGTTCTCAACGATAACTTAAATTAAATTTCAAATGTTCTTTAAATCCCATTATATCATATATTACATGATAAGCTTCCAAGGACGCGGAAAATAATGAATGAATTATTGATTAGGGTTATTCTCAGACGAATAGTCTCTCAACTAGTTTTACAGTACTTATCGTTTATATAGACAACAATTACATACCCTTTTATAATTATTATGAATGTTAACATATACTCATTTTTAATGAAGGAACCGTTTTCAAATATTTAATCAATCAAGGTTTTTATAAGTTTCGACTTTGAAACCTTTTCTTCAAGTTTTGTAACAATGAAGGCTACAAATGTAAAACTTGATTTCGTATATATCGGGAATATATGAATAATGAATTACACTTCTTAAACTTTCCAGTTCACCACCCACTATTTAACGTTCTATTAATTGTTCGCCATATATATTTCTCGACATTATTCATTTTGTTTATGGTTACAGTGTTCCAATACATATAAAATTTAATTTTTACAACACTAACATTTAGGTTAACAAGGTATTCATTTATTAGAATGTCTTTAAAATTCTTTCTTTATATATCCATGTACGAGTTAAGATTTTGAAAACCCTAATGTTTCAAGTTCGTCATCGAAACTTGAGTCGACATAGGAATAAACTCAGATGAACTAAGTATTATCTGAATGTAAACAGCTCCCAGGTTCGTATTAAAGATACACATGTTTTGTAACTTCGTTAACTTTCACTGATAATTCAGTTGTGCTTATCTTGCAATAACCTACCACTTCATTAGGCTGGTGAGGAAAGGCTTCGTTTTTATTTGGGAACCTAAAAACATCTGTTTTCAAAATGTTACGACACTCATTCTTCTTTAAACCCACGTCGTAGCTTAATTGAACCCTTGATAAGTTTTTTTGAAAAACAAAACTGTTTCGGTTAGGTTTTACGTATTAATTTACTTGCACCAACCGATTCAAATATCTATTTCGAATAAAAAATAACTTTCGTTATTAATTGAAAGCCGAATCTAATTAAAAAAATACATGAAAATAAATTTTCAATCATTATATACTGTTGAAAATAAAAAACGTAAAACGTTGACACATAACCCGCCCGTTTACTATCTTTACGAATTGTAATGACATCAAATACTATTTTATCATTCAGCGATTGTTCAATTGAAAAGTATATTAATAACATGGCTATACTCAATTCCATATATGATTTGTTTATAGTAAAAGTAGGAGGTATATACAAACCGTCATATCATTACGATAAATCAAAATATTTCAAAGGCATGTTTCACCTTCGACTCATAGGCCGAAAATTACGGTATCTTCGCTCCTAGTGGGTTGTTTCGGAACCTTTCTCGAATGCATATGCTTCCTAGTTTGCTATCATTCGCGAATACCTTCCGAAAAGTTACAGATTATTTGCTATGACCAACCATAAAATGACTAAAATTTTACTATTACCCTAAATTTTCTTCGCCCTCGCTCAATCGGCGAAGTATTTACAGTTAACCACGTGTTTCCTATTTCTATTCGCGTTAATTCAAACCAAATACTTAGAGTCTTTATTTCGAAATATTCGACAAACAAGAATATTCAACAGCTTCACGACTGTATTCAAGTTTAGGTTTACGAACCGTATATAACCACATGAAATTAAACTAGAAAATATTAAAATACTACTAGTTACTTGGTATTCGACGTTTTTATATTTTTTTTGTAAAAAAACGGAAAACTTTTCATGTTAGTAATATCATATAATATCAAATTTTGAGTATGATGCTAATATTAGAAGCAGATGACTTATGAACAAAGTGGTAAAAAAAAAGGCTTGAAAATTCCAAGTTATACGACGATTCAAAAACAAGTTTTCAAATAATTTTAAAACTGATTTCTCCTAAAACTATTCCATAAGCCTCGTTTCGTTTTAATCTTTACCGATATTTTTCATCAATCCATCATTTCTAAGTTCATGAAAATTATGAAAATTGAAACACAAACGCAATGGGTTTGAAGTTATTGGGAATATTTATTAGATTTATTTTTGTTATCGTTAATAAGAAAAAGATTAATTAAATTTATAAGTTCTTAAAACGCGCTTACGAGCTAATGAAGGTTGAATTGTGCCTTACCACTTTATTTTACTCTATGACCTATAATATGGATATTATTTGATATCACTATAGTTTGCAAGCGTCGGGTACCATATTTGAGGAGGATATGATATCGTTTTATACCTTAGAAAGGATGTTGACAGAGTGTATATTAGAGTGCCACGCTTCGAGTGAGAGCTTTCAGTCGACTAGTAATAGCCTAGGCAAGAAGAGACGAACCTTAGTTCAATACCTATAACAGGATGCTATAGCGGTCTCAACTGTTCTATTCTCCAGAACTATGATCAAGAAGAAATACGCAGGAGCGTGAATACATACGGAAGTATAGAAACATTGTAAACCCCAGAGAAACTCTGAAAAAAACAACTTTAATACGATATTATCAAGTTGATTGAAACCATTTAACTAATGAACTCTCCCTTATGATATTAACAACTCGGTTAGCGCTATAGACCTAACCTTCACTTTTTGGAGAGCATCTTATCACGCATCTGTCACGCAAGCTATCAAGTTTCGGACCCCTTTACTGGGACCTATCTGGCTAAAATGCGGCATCTGAACCACTTACATACACTTTAGAAGATTCCAAAAAAAAACATTTAAAGCGCTTACATCATAACACCAAGCGCTGAAAAAAACTTCCAAAGCGCTTACAAAAACACTTTAAACGCCTAGAATTGCTTTCAAAGTACTTACTACAAACACCAAAAATTCTAAAGACAACTTATAAAGTGTTTCGCCAAATTTAACAAAAACTAAGATAGCTTTAAAATTGCTTACACCGTCACTCTAACTTCCTAATGAAGTTTTCGATACGCTTACATACTAGAAGCGCACAAAACGACTTGCAGCACTCTCATACCATCTTAACCATCACACACAAAAATATTCACTCCGAACACCCGATTTGTCTCTTCACCCTACTTCCATTAGCCTTACCGCATACCGCTGCATTGGATTGATACTTGCAAAGTTTTAGATTACTAGTCATTTGACTTATACAGAAATTGCAAATGATAAATAACTAGTTTGAAACACTTGATCACATCTCATTTGAATCTCATTTGCACTAGCAAGCGCTTAACGACTCATTTGCTAGCATTGTAACATTTTCTTTGTATCTCACTTGGGCATTGTACGCTTTCATTTTTAATTATATTTCGTTGCTCTTAATAACACACTATTCTAAACCCAAGAAAACCCTACGACTTGATGTATACACTCGCCTTATACCTTTTCTGACTTATGCGAAAGCATATAACATATTATACTCCTTTCAATAATTTACTGTCTTAATGACGCGTAAACGTATATACCGAACCGATTGAAAACATCATGACAAGAATTAAGTAAAACTTCTCAATGTATTTATATTGCTAGACCATATATATTGATGTCGATTCAACCCGTTAACTGTTTATATATATATTTATATGAATCAATTGATAGATTATTGATTTTTATATCCACTCGTTTCTCATAACCTATACCTTTTTTATTAAGATCATATAACCTATCAAAGGTTTACTTTTTTCTTTTTCCAATCTCTTTTATTTAATTGAAGACTTTATTTTATATATTCGAAATATTACAAAATTTTACACTTCTTAATAACAGCAACGTAATCTCGTATTATGAATACGTTTATAAGTTCAGTTTTTCTTTGATACGTCATTTGGTGTAAGATAACATCTAATCATTTTAAAGAGAATTATCAATACAACCAAGTTTAATCAAGAGCGAAACTAATTCATTAATAAGTACCTCATTTCGTTCATTATCAATGTTTATGTTGTTGAATTCTATCTTTACAATAGAAATTTCCGCCAGTATCATATTAATCAGATTATCCAAATTACGTTCAACTTTCATGTAAATTAATAAATACGCAATTAATAACCACAAATTATTGATATTATTACGAACAATAATGAAATCTAAGACCGGTTTTACATTTGAAACATCTTATAAACCCGAAATGAACCTTGAATAAATACCCTCTATATCCAAGACTTAACAAAGTAATAAAATTTAGTTAAATATAAAGGTTCCCTAAATTAGATTTATAACTTGGTTTTTATTTCTATTCAAATATTACGACAATCGATTAATTCCAATTCCGTTGGTATTCGACAAAAAACATCGATAAGGATTTCAACTAAACCCATCGACAGGTGTTATAAAATTTCAATTAATTATGAAGTTGATTCAAAATAACTACTTACGAATACTAAATGTTTCAAATCAATTTAAATTCTTGTGATACAATATTTCTTATGATGACCTAGAATATATTACTATGGCCAGTCGAATTGGTACTTATATTTCCTTGATTGATCAGTTATTGCATATATTTATCCATTTTACTCATTTATTTGTTATACCGTTCATAATTTCAACTACATCCTTAATTTCATTTAGTCAGAATCTATAATTTTTATCAAATCATAAAATTAACTTGTGATATTAACATAGCTTCTTTTATATGAGTTTTACATTTCTCGTTGCTAAGTTTTATCGTGCGAGAACTGGTCATGTAAATTCACATAAATGATGTAAAATTTAGAAAATGAATGTAAACGATACAAAATTGTTATAACGGTGTATACATACATGACTTTCAAAAATATACCGAACCCTTATGACCTTTTTAATATCAACTATATTTATTCATAGGTTATTTTACTTCTGATGAATAGTCCTAAAACAATGAAACATTCAAGGAATTTAATTCAATCTCAAAAGTTCAATACAAAATAGGTTCTCAGAATCCCTTTTACATATTTATTTATATACAGGTGGAATTCACAAAAAAAAATATAATCCGAAATTTTGCTAGTGACTTTGAGGATATAAAAACGCATTTAACTATAATATTCAAGTGTTTGTTCGTAGGCTTATACTATTATTCAAAATCAACGTTTACCAGAGGTTTCTTTATACCTTTACTTTAATTCGACGCTATATCATGAAAGAACTGAATATATCGATGAAACATACGTGATAAATCTGTAAAATCTTTAATACAAGATGTGTGATTTTGAAACAACGAAATTTACATTCCGATCAACCTTATTTACATTGACGTCCAAATAAATGTTAATAGATACTTGTAAAGAAATTGAAATGATGATTGAAAATCCAACATATGATCATATAAGACGACGGGAAATTTATAATAGAAAATTGTTTTGATTCATGGTTAATTACGGGAATTATTTCTGGAAAAGAAATTAGAAAACTTACTGTCGATATTATTATATACACGTATAGATAGTAAATAGTCACTCTGTAGGGGGCAGTCTTTGAGAGTGCATATTAACGTATCACGCTGTAAGATACACTTTTGTAAAGTGTATAATATCCGGCCACGCCCTACGAGAGACGTTGACAAAGTATATAATGAAGTGTCATGCTTCGGATGAAAACTTAGAAGCTTTTAGCTTAGGTTTACACTCTCCTAATACTTTATACCCCTCATAATGATCTTTAGTTAATACTTACAATACTATGTTCTTCGTTTTATATTAATATATAAAATACTTTACTTATAATAATAGGAAGCCAACTTGGTAGACCAAAGAAAAACTAGGGGAAAAAATTGAATTTCATACGTAAAACAACCTGATACAACGGTATCTACTATTTAGTTGATCAGTATTATAATTTACCAAAAAAAACTGCGGCAATAAAAAAGTATAAAACTCGAAGGAAATTTTGAAAAAAATTAATAGAAATCATTAATTCGGTTATCGCTTCAAACATATCCCAGCACTTATTCAAAAGCGTTCTATCACTAATCTGATATGAAAATCATTATGTTTTGGAACGCATCGTTTAAAACTATCCGGAACCAATTTTGAAGATATTTCGACAAAACAAAAAAAACACCTGAAAAAAACTTTTAAAAAATTTCGGAAAACAGAAAAAGCGCTCAACTCAACATCTAAACTAGTTGCACATATTTCTAAAATGGCCAAAAAGAAATTACGAAACGCCTATATATAACATATACCAAAAGCCCAAAACACTGTTTAAAATGTTCCGACACATTTTCAAACGCCTAACACACCTATCAAAATATCACTTAATACATACCAAACTCCAAAAGTAATACCCGGCCCTTACATAACATCTTAACTCGCCTTTATATACTATTGCAACCCTTATACATCAAATCTCCTCTTTATAAACAAAGCCTCCCCCCCCCCCACCATACCCTGTTTGCATTGCTACAAACCGCTTAACGCATGATTAAATACTATTAATTTGGCTTGTTACTGATAAAGATTGATTTTATCAACTACTAAGCTAAATACGATACCTAAAATCGTTAATTCAATAATTTGAATCAACTAACCAGTTTATATTCGCGCTTCATTTACATTTAAATTTTATCTACTAGCATTCCAAGCTTATGTTTAAACGCTTCAAATTTTTTTACTTCAATTTTACTCACACATCATTCGATTGAATTTTTCCTTATATTGCGAATCCACTTCGAATATACTATCTTCAACGTATTAAAAGCCCTATAAGTACGTTTCATTGATATTAAATCTTTTTATATGATAACCTTACTTTAAAATATAACTCATAACTAGGTTGAGTAAATCAAACAAATATATAAACATTTTATTACAATATATTGCCCTTCCAAAAAACGGCTTACAGATTATTAACCTGAATATGTGAAATAATACCATCGAAACGTTGAAAAAGAATTTAAGCCTTTAGGAGGCAAATTTATTTGTTCAAAACCTGAATTTTCATTCTAAACCAAGAAAAAAAAAGGTATATTGGATAATTTCAACAAATAATCTTCTAACTCAACAATAGAATTATGACGTACGGGATACAATTTGGTTTTAAAAATATCACGGGCCTAACAGCGAAATTGAAATATTGATACCCTAGGAAAAGAAAACCGCTATACTTTAAGAACTCCATTGCCTATAGGATCATTTGGTGTAATACTAAACTGAAAAACCTGGAAAGTTTTGAAGTGAGAATTTGTGGAAAAATACTGGTTAGCGAAACGCAAAAAACATATTATCAAGGAAATACTGAAAAGGAATCCAAACACTGCATTAATACAAAACGTAAAACGCTTCATAAAGCTGATGGTTCCCTAAGAAAAGCAGACCAAACTTAAGGAATTGATGAAAAAGAAGAAAAAACAACAATTGTTACCCGCTACTTATGTTAAACACGCACAAACCAAACTACTTTCTAAATACATTCAGCAATCCTTACACCCGCAATTAAAACGCCATGAACAAGGAAAGCGTCGTTTCCGGCGAAAATATAAAAATTGATAAATGAATATGAGAACCGTATAATCCACTACCCACAAATCATGACCCGTACTACGATCTCCCTCCAAACCATTTCACCACTAATATTGGTCAACCTAAAAAGCCAAAAACATTACCAAGCTATATAAACAACCAAAAATTATGATAACAAGTCGTATAATATCATTTACAACAAAATACGTATAATATTAAACACATTAAAAAAAACAATGTTTCGAATCTCAGGAAATCCTACCAAATAGATTAATTAGGTAATACAAAAAGAGATATATATACCATTTAAAGTATATTAACACGTTTTCAAAATACTATAACCACTTAAAAAGCATTGTAATAAAAAATCAACTAAGAACTCTATGACAAAGACTAAACGGATACTATATGGAAATCATTCAATATTGATGGAGAAAATACTGAGAAAACACCATAAAATGTACTCAATACCTTATTCACATAGTTTGAAAAGCACGAAAAGGTGTTTAAACTGTGATAACACCTGATAAACTATGTATCAAAATAATTATAATAGCATACCGTAGAAATTCAGACTCTGAACCTACTTTATTCAAACCGGAAAAGAATCAAGGGACTTGTGGAACAAACATTATAAAGTTATTTAAAATCTCAATTGGATAACAGTCCAACCTTATATTTAAATTTGTGGCTGGAAGCACCAAGGATTAAAGCCCGCCAGGTACGCCAACGCACCATGACACAACAATTTAAAAGAAATCAAAGTCATAAAAACTAAGAAAGTCGTAAATATAACTACAAAAACGACGTATACCGAATGCAAAACCCAAAAATCGGGGTAAAAATAGTTTCTAATGAAAATGCCCGTATTGCTAACTACTATATTTATCACGAACACTATCATAGCTACGGAATAATATTACAAACTTTACGGTTGCTAAAAACCTTGTATCATATGTAACAAAGTCGGTCGTTAATCAATCATCAATCATTTATACTAACAAATTTACGTAATATGATAATTTCAAACCGATTACTCAGCGGAATACGAAAAAAATGGTAATTTTACATCGTATATTACCGATTACTAAGGCGCTAAAGACATTAAAATTGACCTATACAAATTTATATAAAGGAAAAATTACTTGAAGAATAACGAAACTTATGAAACGACCTACAATAAGCGAACGAACCAACAGGTAATTATAAGCCCATAAGATACCTTGTTTCTATAGAACGCAGGCCTACTTAGTACATGCGATGAATTAAACGACCTCATAACGTCTCAATTCATATTATCTAATGAATTCAATAATTTTTTTAAAAAAAATATATTCAATAGCGATGTAATAGAGATCTCGAACACACAAAAAAAAATTCAATGATTTTACTGTAAAAACTCACAAGTTTCAAATCGACCAAACAAGAAAGTACCGTAATGTTTTATTCGTCACAATTAGAGAATTATAACTTAGTATAATGATAGTAGACACTCCATTTGAGCCAGTTAAATTCTACATAATATATGTTAAAAAGCTGTTTTTAACTGCGTCAACTAATATAAATAAACTCAAAATTAATATTTGAAACACAGTAAATAAACGTATTCATTCTTTGGATAACATATTTTTACCATTCCTTCTAAAGTTTGAACACCTATAGAATTTCCCAACAATACGTAAAATTGAAGCCAAATATTTAATACAGTCCAAACCACATATACTATACCGAAATTTTGGGAACTCGGCTACGAAATACATTTTAAATCAAAACATAGAACAAACCACAAGAATGGGGGTAAAAAACCTTGAAGACCATAGAAAATTTCTAGCACAAGGGCTCGTTACACTTATAAACTTCAAGAAAATTAAAATTGATCCATCAAAACGATAGGAACTTTAATCACAAAATTATTACAAATATTATATACCTTCAAAAACATCCTACACTTTATGCCGTCGATACTCTAACATTATTTCAAGCTACAAAACTCTCGCGAAACACTTCCGCAAAATTAATTGAATATCTTGATCAATTAATAAACGAAAGACTATCCCATACTTTCCGACTGCATTATTCACGGTTCAGGTACAAGTTGCGACTCGATTAAAAAACTAACTAAAACAAAGGCAACTAAAAGTAAATGGCACCAAATGCAATAAAGCCACTTTAGTGTATCAGTCAATACCAACGCTACTATGGACCGCTTAAAAATCGTATACAGATATATCCAAAATTTTAATGGGTATAAGTATAAATTATTTAAGCTTACACCTAGGCTTAGGCTTTGCAAAGAACATTTCTCATCTGAATAGGTGAATCACTACACTCTTTGATTTTATCGCTTACTATAAATCCATACAAAGTCTTTACTATCATAAGAAATAATAAAAAAAGAAAAAAACTACGAAGAAAGAAATGACATCTCTACATTCCCCACAGGCCAGGAATGATATTTGGAAAGGGTTATCGCCAAAGCAACAGATTGCATAAAACAGGTGTTGGGAAATACCGATTACAATTAAAAGTCCAGGTGTTGAAAAAGAAAGACTAACCATTCAAGGGTGAACTGTAACAAAGAATATAATATACCTGTTAATTTACCAAACAACACTAGCTTCTTTCGGTAAACGATGATACGTAAGAATAAAATAAAAAAGGTAGATGAAGTCTAAAAAGCGTAATACACTCAATGTTATCAACTGAGTCATTTATATAATAACCTAAGCAACCCTTTCCTAAAATCCATTCACTTTTCAGATAACTTTTTACGAACTCAATCCATTTTTTAAAACAAATACCAAATATTAACAAATCTGACACTACGCTGACGAAAGTATTTCTTTCGTTCGAAAAACCGAAAACGCTTTAAAGTCCTTATCAAAAACTCTTTTTTTACCCCAAAACAAACAGTGAACAGTGAAAGAAGTACAAGGATCAGGCTTAAAAGGGTTGTTATAACTTCGAACAAGCCTTTTGAGAAATTTACCCACAAAAGAATTCCGTATTAATCGAATAATGAATCATTAATTTCGCAAAGGTTTAATGATCTAATTGACGTCAACCACATCATTTTCCCTGTACAATAGGTTCACAAGGTAAAAAATAGAACGGAAAAGTTTTATAACACAAATCCGCTTTATAGTTGAAATATACCATAACACTGAAAAAAATGATATTGTAGCCTAACCGCCAAATTGATAACAAGCGAACCATCTCTTAATTTTAACGCTTATTGAATATCTTTGTAATCTCTACAATATACATTGTAAACTTTAGAATATGAAGCAAGCCTACACATATTTAAAAAGAAACACTTCAAAACATGAATTTATGCCCACATACCTATTAAACTCCAGAAACACCACGTACGAAGAATAATTTTACGTATACTAGGAACCCTTTACTGTCTCGTTCATACTAGAGCAATACTGATTCATTAAGTATTAAGAAAACAATGAAAACCGCTTTTGAATAGCTAACTCAACCATTGATACTTAGCTAACAATTTCAACACCACATTCATCAATCTAGACGTTGATTGAAATGCAAACCGAAGATACACTGATAGTATATTATACGTCATTTTCAACACCACATTCATCAATCTAGACGTTGATTGAAATGCAAACCGAAGATACACTGATAGTATATTATACGTCATTTTCTGTGACAAAGAAAAACATCTCAGAGGTTAATTTAAAATAGAAGCCAAAATTAAAGCTGATACAAATCAGCCTCACTGATTTTATGAATGTAATAATGACGTTTCAAAGGGCATTCTGAAACCTTAAAAACAAGATCATTAGATGAAATTGCCCTTATTAACATGACCATTGGAAAACGGAATGATCAGTATAAATGTCAGCGAATTCGTGTAGCATAAGTTTCATTAGTTTCATAATCGGAAACGGTGTTTAATCTTTGTGTAGTCACGCAATACCTGACAAACCTAGCAGATAATATATATAGGGTGCTTCACAAGCTCCTTGAATAGCAAATTAACAATTTGAAACGTAGTTTCTACTATATACAATTCGATATACGTCTAAAGAATAAGTGTTCATTTATGAATAAATCCTGCATAAACAACAATGACTTCACCCAATAAATTGGGTTGATCCTTCTTATCGGTAATGAAATACCGACCGGAAAAAGATATAACTTTTATAGTAATATTATTTATTTAAGTTTCACGAAATACAAGCGGGATATACGAAGCATACTCGCGTTTCAAATCTATTACATAGTTATAGGATTCCACTACCGTATTACTATAGAAAAAACGGGTTTTATAATTGTTTTAAAACTTAAATTTAGACCCCCTTACTAGAGATTTGCATTTACTTTCCTTCCCTTTACAGATACCTTGTTAAGCTCCATATTATAAATAAGACACATCATTCAATTGATATTATTGCATTGAACGAGTCGTACGATTACAGCCAAACTAAGTGGAAAAAATGAATGAACGGAAAATTCAACCCAGTAGATGTTCTTACGGTCCGACTCACGATGGTAAGCCAAGTAGGTACCAAATTGGGTTTACTATTGAGGTACAGCGGAAGACTAGAAGAGATTATCATGGCCCATCGAGCAGGACCTATTGGTATTGTTTGTGTCCAACCTGTCACGTACCCTTACATGTGCCGTGTACAAACCATATCCGGTTCGCGCTTAGACCAGGCCCGGACCGGGTATTATATATCTCATTATGTGAATAGTCACGTAACTTATAGTTTAATAGCCAATAGCTTAAGTTTATAATAACTTCATATTTTTTCCGAATGTTGTAAGGGATGTGACATCTCGTTAGTTAAACGTTAGACGCGGACCACGTCTGCCTAATACGCGTGTCGAGCACGAGCCGGTAACGTAACATTTAACGCTACGTATGACGTATCGGCCGGGTTAATACTAAGCCGATGACTTTATTTAATACGACTCTTAACGTTTTATATAAAATATCGACCGGTCCAACCTTAGGCTGCCAGCGCCATATAATGTGCACTTTAACGTGCCGTATAAAGTATCGACCGGTTTTACCCTAGACCGCTAGCGCAGTATAACGTGCCCCTTAACGTAACAAATAACACTTCCTTTCCATAGATAATACCGTATAATATACTCTTTAACGTAACGTAAAATGTATTACTTTTGCCGTCGCTATGATATAACGAACCCCGTATAATACGTAATTATTATCGTATCTAGTTTACCAGTATCTATAAATTCTAATATTAATGTTACCTTTACAACTTTTCTCACTTTACTTTTTTATCGTCGACTTTATTTGCTTTTTTATTACCTGTGCGTAATCTTGCGAAATAGTTTTACTATTACTTATTGAATATAAATTGTAATTGTTCATCGACATTTCGTAAGTTTTTTTAACTTTTTCTCGTCCTTACAACTAACGCTTATAATCAATCCAACCTAAGATATATCGCCGTAAGCGTTTGCAGTAAAAATTATTAACCGCCTTATGAATTTCGTTGCACTATTATATATGAATACCCTATCGTTAATTATATTTTATAGTTTTTCCGATTTATAAAAAAACTGTTTATCCTCGATCATGATGAGGACGTAAACGAATTTTCCCCCTGATAGCCGAAGAACGTGTATATATCATATATTAATTACCCTTTGCACTCTAGCTCTTCTCTTCATTATATTAAAATTTATAACAAATAAAGTTTTGAATTTTTTTTGAAGATTTATAACTTTGTAAACGTAATAAGGAATTTTGTAAAGCAACTCATCGTAATTTAATCCTCTTTGGAAGTATATTTAAAAGATGAGTATCTTTATGGTTTCGATCGATTTAAGGGCCTTTTTACGTTAATTAGTTAAAAATATTGAAAAAGAAGCTTATATTCCATTCTGTGTTTATAAGCGGTAAGGAGGTATTCCGGCTTACGGGCCCTTTTTTATCCCCGTTTTTCAAAATTAATTTACTAGTTGACTCTCCTTCCATATGTTATTTTAATACAATAAATCATCACCGCATCGGTAACATATATTATGACTCCTTTCGCTATACTTCCTCATTTCTCATTTTTACCTAGTCTGTCATTTTTTAAATCTCCTTTGTTACCTTTCACTGTATCGTTTATTAACTGTAATCAAGGTCCTTCCTATAATCATACATTAATGCATAACGTTTTTATAACGGCTCCTATTAACTTTCGTCGTATACTGTTTATTAAGATTAGTCCTCATAGTCAAAATAATAGAGATATATAAGTAATATCATAGATAAACAAAAAACGTTATAACTTATAATATCTTACAAATAATATTTAAAGCCTGATATTATAAGCTCCGTTAGCACAAGTATTCTATTTATCAACTTTATTTACAAACCAACTAATCCAGTTAACCGAAATCGGGCGGAGGATTGTATCCATACCAATTACGTTGCTTAGTAATAAAATATTATATTTTATCTTATGATAACTCTCCTAAATTGTCTTTTTTCTCGCTCCTCTCCTCGTTAGCAGTTATCGTCGGCTTCCCGTCATGCTCGTATTACCTAAAATTTGTGTTATCCTCGGCTGAGCTCCGCGCTCGCACCATCTTTCATTAGCCCCTTTAATCGGCGTTTATTAACGTTCGCCACGTATTTTGCCGTCCGTCTTTACTAGCTTTTTATGGTATTCGAAGATGATTATAGTAAGACACCTAATGTTAATAACTTTAATATTTGTTAAACCCGGATAAGGATAATAGTAACAAGGAAATCAATCTTAAATAGATTATAGTAAAAGTCACCCTTCGGTTGATTGATTATCTGGGAAAATCGGGTAATATACATCCGGTCCTACTTATCCTATTATACCATAACAGTGATGAATCATCTCCTTCTTTTATAAAATCTATACTACTTTCGAGGTCAAGGAGGTGCTTCTCGCATAGGTTATTCAAAATGTATTCAATGCCAGTGTAGAAATACCGGGTAATTATAAACCTTGAGTATCTGCTATTTCGTTTCGAATTGATCTAAGGTTTTAATTTATTAATAGGTTCTTCATACCTCCTACTACAGTTTACTATAACTCTTTCATTAAACAAGTATGATGCGAATACAGTTTGGACAGTTTTTGTCGCTAAAATGTTATAGAATTGAAATTCTTCGTATATAATCCGTGCTATATCGTTTACGATTAACCTAATTTGAGGGTAGTATAGGAAACAAATATTGAAAGAAAAAGATTTGTCATTTCCCATTCGATAATTTTTATATAAAATAGAAGATATTTATCAAAAATATTCTAAATAATATTAAATGGATTCGAAACGTTAAAACCCCGTTTTTAATTTTAAAGTTAATAAAGCGTTTTATTCATGCGGTAAAATATAATATTACGAAAATTCAGTAAGATTGAATCCCCTATCTGAAAAAATTTCAGCAGATATTACCTTCTATTCGTCGTCTTTTCTATTTATTACAAAATATAAATTATCATAGTCGAAGAAAACTCCATACCTTTGTATAAATATACCAAAAAAGTAACGTCTTGCCATTAAGAACTAGTTCACGATTATGTATCACTAATTATGTTCGAAAAACAGGATATTTCATACCTATTTATGAAACGATTTACGTTGAATCAATTAATTATCGATTTCCATTCATTTAACGTAAGTAAATGAACAGTTGAATACAAAACTTATTTATGTTGCAAAAAGGTGACTATGATACGTCAGTACTTGTGACCTGTTGAGTTTACATATTGAATACGTTTATTGAATATTAGGTCATATATTATAAATATTTTTTTTTTAGATTCTGATTAAATAATATAAAGTCATTTGGAATACACATAACTAATTCGAATTGTGGTATTGAATAATAGAATTCAAAATTTTATGAAATTTATATTATATATACCGGAAAGAGTATATATATATGTCGGTAGTAATGAATTATACAAACTCAAGTTCAATAAACCTCAAATGATGTTATTAGTAATAAAATTGTTTATCATGAAGTCGAGGGAAATATATAACTAATATATATTTAAAATAAGGAGGGGTTAATGGAAGCTTTATCATGAGGTACCATGAGGTTTCTTATTATTATATTACCTATATATCTGATATCAGCGACGAATATTTACGATTATTCCTTTTTAATAGGAATCTCATAAAATGATTTGAAACATGACATTTTTACCCGTATAATAGGTAAATGGTAGGTTTATTATAATATTTTCATCGTAACCAATTTGGTATTCAACATTTATTATAGGTTACACTAACGTAACGTACCCCGCTAATTTTATTATAAGCAGTTTATACCGATTCTTTTACTTTCTCATAAAAGCGTCTATGGCAATCGAAAACCGTTAATAGGATAATATTATATAACGAGTCGTTTACCACGTTTTAGTTTTATAATCCCGCGAGGGTATCTCGGCTGTAAATGAAACGATTATTTGGTATTGACTAAATGAACGGATTGAACGCGATTAGGGCCCGCGGTGATGTTACTGATACTGACTTTTTGAAATCCCCCGGCATTATCCCTGATATCGACCCGGAAACGGGTTAAATCTGGGGCGATCCCGCCTACATCGACTCTTTAATAGTTTTCAACTCGCCTTTGGCGTATATCTTATCACGACCCAACAGCCGAACCTCCATTTTAACCAATTTGTTTATATTACCCACGATTCTATACGTTTCTGCAAAATATAAATTTATTGTTATCATGATGATTATAAGAATAGAAATATTGTAAAAGATTCGCTAGTGGCGATTTTTAAATTCGGGTTTATCATAAAATTTACGTGTTAATGTATCCGGAAAGTTACCTGGAATTACGGGTCGATAAGCTAAGTAGTATTAAAAACGTAAAAAAAAAAAAGAAAAACCTTCCGAATATTTAGCCTAACGTTTCAAAATTAAAGGAAACAAAAAAAATATTTTAACCTTTGAAATCGATTAAAATAGAAAATAGAGTGCGGACGTTATTTAATTTTAAAGATTACGCTTTCAAATTGGATATCACCGTGAAAAGCGTCTTATAGTTAATTAAATATTTACTTTCAGCATTTATCAATCCTTTAAAATAGCAAGCTATTATGTTTCAAATGCTGTTTAATCCTGGTATGAATAATACCTTCTTAACGCTATTTATTAGTAATCGGTTGCCATTACCGATAACTGATTTAAGTTTTTGCATACCTGAATCTTGGTCGTAATAATAGTATCTTTTAGGGTTTGGATAACGTATTTCTCTCTATTTATTCAAGCCTAACAAATTCCTTACATTATCAATCGGACAATATGATGAGTAAATTCGAAAAAATTACTAATAAAATTCAGATTAAAGTTGGTGAAATCCAAGCAACTTCAAGCCTTTCGAATAATATATAATAATGTATATGCGCGTATTACCTGGACTTTTTTGATGTCAGTACGAATACCTGTACCTATTTCCATAATAAAACCATAGTATTTTACATTTTTACTGTCAAAATATACTTTTTTAAGTTTTGGTCTAAAGTTGTAATTAAAAGAGTAATAAAATTAGGCGAACTTTCACTATATGAGTTTGTTTAACACCGGAAGAAAGAAAAGACGTCGTTTAGGTAAGTCATTACAAAATAATCCAAAATATTCACTATTATATAAGTCATATATAGTTAAAAAGTCGCCGGCATTTCCGCTAACCTAAAGGGGGTAACTAATTACTTGAATAACCTAAACCATATACAAAACACCTCAATTCCTTTTATTTGGGTACAGTCCGTATAAGTTAAAAAGCGGATAAAAAATATTGAAATTCGTAAATTACATCGACTGCGATAACGTACTTAGGGTTACTTTAATAAAAGTTAAAAGCATATGATTTTGTTCAGTAATTTCATTTAATAACCAATAATCGAAATGAATCCGTGATTACCCCATCACCACCCACACTCGGCTTAAAAATAATTAACATTGGCGTCGTAGCCAATAAAGAACTTGCTTAAACCTAACCCGTATTTATTAATTTCGTAACCTAATATCGAAGTCCGAAAATTCAATTTTTTAATATGAAGTATAATAGTTGTTAAGGTTCTTTTAGTAAAATTTCCATTTTAGTACAGTTCCATATACATTTTATAGTCGTTTTTTCCCTTATATAAGAGTATTACTATAGCTTTAACTTTATCGAATAAATTATTGAACTTTGCCAATTTCAGTAGAAAACGTAATAATTTAATTTTTTTTATCAATGGTCGGTGTTGGTTGGCCTTCGACGTTGCAACTTTGTGGATTCGATTTGTCGAAGTAACAGGTGTATTGCAGTGGTCAGATGGTGGATGTATTGTTCTAGGTTTGGCAGACCGCTAGCTGGTCTACACTGTAATTTGTAGGTTCAACTGCTTGGCACGTGCCCTAGACGGAAATCGGGCACTCCACAATCAAATGACTTGCACTCAGTATAGTCAACTTTACTGTAAGTAAAATTGGCTAACTGTACTACATTTGACCTGCTAAATATAGCAGTCAATACTGTTCTAACAGTTGGCGTTATTACTTGTATGATTCGTATTATTTTGTAACAACTTGTGGTAAAACTTGATTATAACTAATTCCGGGTACGTTTTATTAATTAGTACAAACTTTTGGATAACCCGATAAAGACTGATTTTATAACACCTCATATATCTCCCTACTTAAACCGTATTTTTATCACATCGAAAACTAATGATCCTCGATTATAAACTACTCAATAACTATTGCCTATGTTTAAAATAACTTATTAATAATGTATTTCAATAATTTCAAAAATCATAACCCGCGTGATTTGGGGATTGATATATTTTGATGGGGGTTTGAACTTTTTACGAATATTTATAAGAAACTTGAATATTTGAGCAATACGCATATTTTACAGAAACTATAATATCGTGTTTAAATTTCGAAAATGAAATAACCATATTTACATTATTCTCAAGCGATGTATTACAGCCTCGTTAATTCTATAATAACAATTACAATTAAAATCGATTAAATTATTTAAGAAGTATATATTATTTAGAAACATCATGATAAGGAGTATATATTTATTTATACTTAATTTCACTCATTCAAATTCTTTTTATTCTTTTTATAACAATATTATTAAGGTTATGTGATCTTTACATGAAATTTTATTTGATAGTTAGGTCTTTCTCGTCGCCATCAATAAAGTACTTTCATTTATCTTCTCAACTTGTATTACTTACATTTACGTCGGAGGTAATATCGGGCGAAGTTCGTAATTACCTTAATAACAATCCATCGAAGCATAACATAGGCAATGCCCCGTAACGAGTTTAGTCTGGCGTTCTTTTACCGTTATCTACTTTGTTTTATGTCTTTGATCCTATGCGCGTACGGATCGTGTTTATTAAAATTTTCAGCCGCGATATAAAAATACCTAGCCGCGATTATCATAACCCTTTAACAAATATAATTCAAAATTATGGATTCCTGTTATCATTATATGTTTATGCGGTCTTTAAACATATATGGGTCCTATCAATTACCAACTAAATCTTCGTATTTAGTTTAAGGATGTTAATTCTTTAGCGAGCTTATAGAACTTCGTTAAAGTGACGATACAGTTTAACTTGTTTACTATTATTGTTATAAATTTAACGCGGATACGTAAATATACGCTATAGCAAGAGTATTCGTACTTTAAGGATAAAGGCTGATTAAATCAATCTGTTTCAACTAGTAATATTTCTAATTTAATATCAAACAGTACCTATGGGTTTTTATCGTATATGAATAATCCCTTTAACTTCATGAAGGCTTTATCTTCACGATTAATGTCGTCAAAAAAATCTATAACATAAGCAAATAAATTGTCTATATCGTATAAACCCTTAGATTTGCCGGATGAGTAATACATTGGTAATAGCTTACTTTATCGCTGCTATATAATAACCTTATATACAAAGGAACATTTATCATCATTTTTTAATTTACATTTTATCTGATTTTAATATGAATTTGATCGTTTAACGCGTCGTCACTTACTTAAAAGAAAATTAGTCGAATTGTAGTGAATCCTATCGTTTTCGCCTATATTCAACTGGCAAAACGCTAATACGAGTTCTCGTTAAGTCGACTTCGAATTATTGGTTTTAAGTTATAACTTAAATGAAGTCGCACATAATGTAAATGATTCAAGTCTATCAATACAGTTTTAATGATTACTTCATGATAAATGCGACTTTGATTACCGTATTTTGAAAACGACAAACATTATTATAAATTGGCTTTAAAAGAGTAAAAGGAATGTTTATTAAGATAAAAAACTATATATTCGCTGACGGTCCACTTTCCCTGACGTCGGTCAAATATAACCCAAGATTATTGATTTTTGGTATCGATTTATCGATCATAAATAATATTCGTTCGAAAACATAAAAAAAACCTTAATAATATATAATAATACGTTCTACAATAGTATACCTTGTATGTATTAAATATAGTTTACTATTAAGGTGTAATGAAAGACTAAAATAGTCTAACGTAACCTATAGTGTAAGACTTATAAATATAGCCTATGCCTATCCCGTTATGTGCCCCCACACGTGCCGTGCATGGACGGCGCCTGGATGGTGTCCAGACTGCACCCAGACCGGGTACTGCATATCCCTTTACTTACTCATCCCGTTACGTACACAGTCACGTAACCTATAGCCTCAATGGCCAATGGCTTAAGTCCTAACATGAAATAATAAAGGACGTTCCGAATAGGTTAATGGAATAGTTTTTTTTTGTAAGAACTCTCTTTATATATATTAATGAAAAGGCATTAGGACGTTACCACATATAGGTGTATTACTTGTTGGGAAATTTCTGTATTTGATGTTGAACACTTAACACTTCCTCTTTGAACAGGGTTTTCACAGTTCTGCTTACATCTTCACATATTTTCCGTTTTCCGTTCACCACTCTTATAATATATTGCTACTCTACTCATTAGCGCTTTATACATTGGCTGTTATATTATCATTATTTGAATTTATCTTTTGATATTTACATTCCAGGCTTTTGATACAGATATTTACACTTAAACGAAGTTCAAACGGCAAATATGAAGAATGGAAATTAATCATTACCGAACGAAAAAGGGGAAGACTGGGTTACATTATTCTCGTCCTCGTGTCTGTCCATGCTACCATCATCGTTTCTGTCGTAGTCTTCGCGATCGTTGTGATTGTCGCCGATTACGCCACTATTTCTGTCTAGACCGCTATCAGCGCCGTCTCTAGGGAAAGTTTTGGGCGTCCCCCGCACTTTTTTCTATATAATTTTAAATAGGGGGCGCGGAACGCGTTCTCCCTCCTTACAACAGCGCGCGATAATATCAGTCAAATCTGCTATGTAATATATGCGTAGGCCCGCCCTCCAAGCAGTAATAATGGTTACTATTTCTTTCAGCTACCGGATAACACTTGATATTAATTACTTTTATTTTATTTTGAGTTTCATGAACATTGTTTTTCTCAGAGGTATGTAAAACCAATTGTCAAAACAGTTGATGATAAAATGATGAGCTTAGGCTGACTTCTGCAATAATTTGGTAATTTATCCTAAAAACGACGGGCGTGTGGTAAAGTCTCGTTCTACAGCGTTAAAACTATCGAAACGGGGTATACCCGTAATCATTCTCTTCGTAACAGAATGAACGGGAAAAAATACCCCAGATTTAACGTTTATCGCTAATGAAATTCCCCATAAGGGCGGATATAACGTACGGCACGTAATATGAATCGATAAAAGGTCTTGGAAATATGAACCCTAGTACGTTGAGTTAACACTTTAAAAATTAAAAAGGCCTCGCAATGCGTCCTCTCAAACTGCGCTGCTAAACGGTAAACCAGCTCTGCTATTTCTTCCTCGTTTATATGAATATTAATATAACACAATTTGAAAATATATTATTTCGTATCGCGCTACAATTCACCAATATTAAGTTCACGGCTAAGGGGACTAGCTACAGGTAATGAAATCTTCCATTGTAACGAAAAGGTAAAATTAATAACCGTAGAAAACCTCTTTACTTTTTCTTAACGAGTAGGAGAAAAAGTGAATGGTAAAAATGAAGAAAAAAGAGGGGTAACGAGTTTATCGGCGACGGGCGACGCGGGAAAAATAAAGTCTGAGACTAAGGATGTACTACCAATATTAAGGGGACGGTATTATGGGGGCGATGAGCTACTGTAGCGGCGACCTTGTTTCATCAAAGTTAATATGCTAAACGTCGTCATTAGGACCTGTTTTTTTCGCTGTATATATTTAAGATATATTTAGGACATAATATTGGTTAAGTAATTAACTTATTAGAAAAATATTAATCAGTAATTAGAAACCGTTTGTTTTAGCTTGTAAATAATAAATAGTTTATGGGGGTCTCTTTTTGAAAATAAAGCTTGGTATTTAACAGGGAAAAAGGATTACCTAGATTAATAGTAATACATTTTATACTTACTCACAAAACACGTCATATAAAGAATTACACCTTCACAATCAAACCTCTAAAAGGACTAGACCTTTCAAATCAATCCGTTAAAACCTATAAATCATTCATTAACAAAACTACTAATTGAAGATTGAAACACACTACACTTCTACTACTATTATTACTTAACGAATGAGTGGAAAATCGGATAAAAAATAGTATTACGACTGAACGTTTGATTCCATACTCGAATAATATGCACCTTCATTTCGATATTATGAATTTTTAACATATAGAAGAAGGAAATATTCCTTCGATAAATATAATTATAGATACTTATAGTTAATAAGCGATTATTCTATGAGGAACACTTATACAATGTACACGATAACGTTTCACGCTTCAAAGTTCACTCTTACAAGGTTTAAGATAAAGTGTAACTCTACAAATTATACTCTTCTGAAGTTTCTAATAGCGTACTACGTCTTAAACGATACGTTAGTAAAGTGCATAGTAGAATGCCACGCTCTAGGTAAGAGCTTATAAGCTATCACTGGAGGCGTACACTGTCTGGATACCATTTCTTCCTCTTAATTATATAGTATCAACATTTACAATATTGCATTATTTTCTTTACATTAACTTGTAAGGGGTATAACCTACACTTACCTGAATACTTTCCATAATATGCCAAATTAAGTTTCCCTAAACACATTTTCTACAATATTATATTGTTTTACGCTATTTATGAATAGATATTTCGGAATTTTCCAAGCCATTTATAATAAAGAAAATTGTTGAAATAGTATTACATGCAGTGCCGTAGGTCAACTTTAATGTAATTAAAGTTGACTTCACTGCGAGTTGGGTGTATTTCTTTGTGCGGACTTACTGCATTAGGTGTAAGTCTAGTGTAGTACGCTGCACTTCATCCTAGGGCACATGCTAAATAATTGGCCATACAAATTACTGTGCAGACCGGCTAGCGGTCTGCCAAACCTAGAAGAATATATCCATCATTTAACCAAGCAATACTAATTTTACTTCGACCAATCGAATTGACAACGTTATAAAGTTTAAGGCCTACCAACACTAATCAATGCTTGCCCTCTAAGTTATGCATAGATAAGCTAAATAAAAGAAAAAGCTACTTTTCGGTTATACTCTGCGTTTATCGTTAGGGTAAAGAAAAGATTTTCGCGACAGGCTTCTATTAGTATTGCGACAGTCTTCTAAAGGTAGGAAAACAGAAAAGAGTTTTGGATTGTGTTAGTCTTTCAACGGCGATTTAAAATTAAGCGACGGTATCGCTATCGAAATCATTATAAAATATTCTTTAATCTTTCATTAAAATGTTGAAATTAATTGTTAGAAGTTTCAAAGTACGGTAAGTTAGCAAACGGCTAAGTTAGTATTACTGCGGGTATTACTACTACAAAAACGACTAAATCTTACGGCTTACAACAACAATCTTTTACCTTACCCTCCACACCAAAATTTTGCTCATACTTCATTCTTTTCCCACTCCCCACGCCACTTCAATCGTTAAGTTCGCTACTTTAAGTGAAAACGCCAAGTTACACCAAAAAAAACACATTACGCGACCTTTCACCAAATTGCCAAGTTCCCATGCGAATTTACGCCAAAATACCAGGTCACTACTCCCAAAATCACCGAGTTTTCGCCCTAAACACCTATTTTGATATCTTCTGCCAATGCTTAGATTAAGGCTATCACCAACCCCGTCGAAGGAAAAAAAAAAACAATTAAAGCATTCAAAACTATTTTTACTAAGTTTTGCAACGAATAACTCTGTACCACAGACGTTAACAAAACCTTTAATAAAGTTTACCTAACCAATTACGTTGGCTAATATATCCTCGAGTTTGACGCCAGTAAAGAGTTTGGCCGCGACGCCCTCGTTTTCCAAGATTTCCACGACTTCTTTAACCACCAAACACTATATATGTAAAAGAAAATCCAATTTAATGATGGGGCTAAATAAAAGACAAATATCAAAAGGTGTGGGATTTAAATACTAAATGAAGCTGTAAAGGAAATGGAAAAAAAGATTTGTAAACTGGCTTAACTTGAGGAATTCCTACAGGATCCCCAAGGTAAAGGTAAATCTGTTAAAGAACCTTAACGGTTATATACACGCTTTAAGGTATCTCTTTTACACCCTTAATTAAGCTTAGCTTTTTTACGCGTTAGTAATAAGAAATCTTTTAATCTATTTGGAAGTTTAGTACCTTTATGTAATAACATGGAGTATATTTTTAGCGGCGACAGGGCACGAAATGTAACAGGCGCTGACGCGGCTAAAGGTATTAAAGTTAACGCCTTACACCAGTTAATTAAGTAAAATCGGTAAAACTCACAAACCTTGAAGTACCTATTACCCTTAGGAATTTAATCGCCAGAAAAATTTTCCCTTTAAACTCGCCTACGCGCGAAACCTATTATAAGCCATACTATAAAACTTTACCTCTCGTGTCAAGCTACTACCTATTACCCTTATCACCGTATTTCGAAAGCCCTAAGGCTTAAATCACTGTGAAATACAATTCAAGGATAGGATAATTATTACTACCCTCCTCTAAAAGCGATTACAATGGTTAACAATAATTATAAACTTATAACGAACTTATACAAAATCTAAAATGATATAGTGAAGTATAGCGAATAGCCTTATAACCTTTTAGATATCAAGATAATGCTTTTTATTAATATCTAAAAGTAGATAGAGGTCTTACCTTTAGGTTTTCACTTACTATTTCCCGAAATTCTTATAGGTCACGCTAAAATTACTACTTAAACTTTCTAACCAACGCTACCAGGTTTCGCGAGATTCACTATAACATAAAAGGCCACTCCGAATACGACGTCCACCTTACGCAATAGTATACAAACTAGATCACTACACTGTAAACTATATTTATGGTAAAAAAGAAAGAGGAGGAATTACTAATAAAAATTTTTAATTCAATGTTTAAAAAGTTGATAATATATTCAAAATAAATGGGAAAGGCTTACTCTAGCGTATCCACACTTTATAACCAGGTATGGGCGGCATTTGCGGTTATTGTTAAGCTTGAATACGCTTTACAATGCCCAGATACCACTTTTGAATGCTTTTTTAGCCAGTTACGTTCCTCGTTTACCGCCGTAATAACATGGATGCCAAACTAGTTGGGTATATATTCACAAGCCGACAACTTTATTAACATAAATAAAAATAACTTTGCGGTAATTAAATATGTCAACCGTAAATACGAGCGTCCACAACGTTTAAAGTTAGGCTTATCTACCATTACTCTAGACTAAAGGCAACATACACGCTTACGCCAACAAGATTTAAGCGGACCTATTAACCTAAAATACTATCGTCTCAATCGTGGTAAAAGATATGAAATTTGTAATAAAACTAGTAGCTGGTTAACTCTGTAGCCCCTCGCCGAGAACAATAACAAAAAGTCGGTGTACCACGTTTATTATCATATTACTTCGAAAAAAAATTGCTTAAATTAAGTTGTAAACGTTAAAGTTGATATGCAAATTGATGTCGCCAACGCTATTAAGCAAATTAAATAACACGAAAATACTGTTTTTAGATCATCGGCCTAGTAATTAGCCGATGATGCTTTATTATACCGTTTGGGTGGTAAAAACCTTGACTTTTTCCTTAACCATATCCTTATCCATTTACAGACCTTTATGACTCGCGATCGGTACGCGGATTATACTTTTTAGAATATTATTTCAGACATAGGGACAGTAAGCTACTTAATAAAAAGCTATTTGTAGTACATGATAATATGGAGGGAAAACACTACAGCTACTAGAATTGATCGTTACAATAAAGGTAATGCTAAAATTACCTCTAGCTCGGGCAAAAAACTATCGTCGCTAGGGATAACGGTAGTTTAAACTGTTAAAGGAGTAATTAAGGTTTATATCCTCAAATCACCTTCTCTTTTCCTAATTTTCTTGGAGTATATAAAGAATCTTAGCATTAATGTTGACGTTAACGTAGTTGAGCTGGTTAAAAATGGCTAAATGTTTTTACTCGCCTTTAAGTAATGGTATTTATTGTTTTATTTTTAAGATTGGAAAGTAATGGTATTGAACCTAACAGAGCCGGAAATACGATAAATACACCGGAAATTGAATTACATAGTTATTGACAGATTATATAAAGTTCTAAAGTCCATAAGGTATAACTATGAAGAATATTTTGCCATAAAATCCATTAAGAAACTTTGTTACCACTGCCAAAAGAATGCCTAAGCCCCACCTAAATTTTATTTTACACTAAAAGACGAAAAAGACTACAACTACGAGATTTTTGTTAATGTATTTTACTTAGATAATAACCCTGTTTTTCATGTTGTTAACTCCGCAACCTCTTTTAACAAAGCTAAGTTATTCAAATCCCTTTCGGCAAAGTATACTTAGGAAAAGTGAAGAATATTGTGAATTAATATATACATAGGTTTAACTGACGTCGTTATCGACAATATTAGTACCGACTCTACAATGACAGAGTTCCAAGAAGATACCAAGATAATGGGTATCCAATGTAAATAGGTACTTGTAAAAGCTTACTAGGGTATTGGAAAGATTAAAAGGGCACAAACCCTACCTTTCCGAACGTATAATATCCTTACATTGGAGATTGAAAGCTTTACGAATCTGGAGGAACTCTTATAAATAGTAGTAAAAGGCCTTAATGACACCATATTCCCTGACGGCTTAATTACAACGATTGACGTGTTTACTTTACCGTTATAAAGCGAAGTTCTCGGGTGGCAATAACTAGGCAAATAGGAAGAGCTATATAAGATATTGAGTATTACAAACTTAATAGTATTTTTTAAAAATTGTTAACGGCTCTATACCCTTTCGAGCCATATAGGTTCAGCCTTATAGTAGGTGCACTGAAAATAAAGACCTTAAAGCCTCCTAAACAAAACAATCGAATTAATATAAACCTCCTCCACTCGTTGTTAATAAGCCAATAAAATACCACTGGCTCAGGAGACCCCCAAAGAAAAAGTAAAACGTTAAAGAGGAGGAATATACACCGGGCCGCATTGACAATTCTACTCAAGTAAATAGGAAAAAAAAGGATAACGAAGACTTGACAGTAAAACTTATGGTATAAGGAATTTTTAAAACTTCTGGCAGACCTTTGAAGGAAAGCGATAGGGTTGAAATAGACGGCCTACTAATTTAAGGTGTAGTACAATTTATGTGGAAAATTGACTTTAACTGTTAAGAACTAAACGTTAGTATCTTGAAGTCGAAAACTATCTACGAGGTTAAGCGTACAACCACAGGGCGACCTTACGAAAATTTATGACTAATTGTTTAAGGATACGACGATAAAGGTAAGGACTTAATCTTTATATAGTCGCTAACGATTTAAAATATTAGTTATCGTTTAATGTTTTCCTTAACAATTATTTTACTGGCTAGATTTAAAGTTAAGTTTACACATAATGGCCATAATATTATGTAAGATTATACATAGTTAGTAACGAGCCTGTAAATGATTGTATTGTGAGAACTACTGTAGGAGCTACGTGCCATTTACCTTTTAAGAATAGTAATGCGGTATATTAAACCGCCATATAGATAGACTAAAGTGGGTGTCCACTGGTTTCTAACCTATTGGTTATATTTTAAATCATGTTTGACGATAATGTTTTTAATATACAATCAATACATATTGGTAATATAAGAGTCGGATTTCGATATAGTATGAATACAAATTAACGATGCCTTTTTTGTCGAGATGGTTAGCTTTATGGTATTGAAATAGTCAAAGATCGAGGACTTTACGTTTTGGTATTGTAAGCCGGCAACGACGTTAATGGGAAATAACTAATTTGGCTTTAATAAATATTTAATCCGTATACTTGGTGTTAATACCGACCTAAGCTTTTGCCAAAAAGACTAAAGCGTTATTCTTGCTATAATCGACAAGATTAAGAAGGTTAAGATCCAACGGTACTTAGAATAACGTGCACGAAGTAGCTATATTGCCACTTTATACCAACTGGAATCCTCTTACGATTTATTTATTACAGCATAAGTATAAATACTTAAAGATATAGACTTTGATCGACTAAATGAAAAGTTGGAGTAGTAAATGCGAGAACTAGACCGCGAACTTAATATGGTATTAATCGACCTTTTAAAGTTGAAGTTAATAGTCTTTACGAACAGGTTTTTTACAAATAATACCGACTAATTTCTTTATATCGGATTTTTAATAGCCATCGTCAACGAAAATGAACGGGAAGATCAGTTTCATATTATCGGTAACGTAATTTACTGGAATTATGTCAAGTGTAAAGGAATTATACGAAACGTACTGTCATCGAAAGTCTATGGTATGATACTGGGCTTTAATGTAGGCATAGTATTGAGAAAAACCCTTAACTAAATTATCAAACAGCTACAGATTCCTCCTATCTCGGTAGTAATTTGTACGGACTTAAAGAGCCTTTCCGAATTCCATCGAAAACTCAGATCAACTAGTGAATGGCGCCTAATAATTGATGTAATAGTACTCCATAAAGCGTATAAAAGAAAAGAGATCGAGGAGTTTCGTTGAATCGATGGAAAAAATAACACTGCTGACGTTATAACAAAAGTATCATCAAATGAAGCCCTAAAAAAGATTTGTAAATAACAATAGGTTAATTGTATGTATCGAGAGCTACATAGATAGGTCGTCCAGAAAACCACGTGATGGAAAAAAGTGATATAATATTCAATTGGAAGACTGCCAGGGGATTAGTGATAATCTATTTCAGTGGTCCAGGGAAAGTTGCGAAAGGCTGTGGCGAAGGAACTTTTTGTAGTAGTTAATAAACTTAAACATCAAATAGGCGAATCGATTGAGGCCAAATAGGGTCAAACTGCATGAAATTAGGTGCTATTCAGTATGGAAATCAACTGGAATTGACGGGGGTCTGGCTAGTTAACGAGGAGAAAATTTAATGGTAAACAGAAAAAATTGATTAACCACACTAGCGTGCGCGTACAAACTAAAAAGCTGCTAGTGTTAGAATAGTATTACATATAGTATAGTAGGTGAACTTTATTGTAAGTAAAGTTGACTACACGGCAATTTAGGTGTATTGCTTTATGCAAACTTATTACATTGTGTTTAAGTCGAGCGCAGTATGCAGCATTTCACCTTCGATTACAGACCGAATAATTGGCCATATAAATTACAATGCAGACCGGCTAGCGGTCTGCGAAACCTAGAGCAATACATCCACCATCTGACTACGAAATACTACTGTTACTTCGACAAATCAAATCTACAACGTTGCAACGTCTAAGGCCTATCAACAAAATATCATTTACATATCGATAAAAAATTTTACATCGTTTAACAAATAATTAACATACGAGGGATATTGCAGCATTAATTTTCAATAACTTGTACAAAATACTAAAACGATTTACCGAACCATTAAAACTTTCCAAATGATAAAAAAAAAAAGGCAAAGGGTAATGAAATGGGATAATATTTAGGTTAATAATCGTGAAATATAAAACATTAACGGTAACCATACTTTCAAGATATTATGATGCCACTATTTAGCATTTCCTTTCGTTAGTTACGTAACTGAATCACTCCTTTTCACTTACGTCATATCATCTACTTAACTGAGATTACCTTTTTTTTTGTTTAGCGAAGATCATAAATAGTTTTTACCAACTTTCAACGATATTTCTGGCTGAGTCCCTTTATACATAGATTTGAGACCATTTGAGAACTCACTTAAAAACATTATCATATTGAAAATTATCATTAGAAATGCGTAGGTATATGAAAAAAGTATTTTTTAGAGTTCTATGAATAAAAATTATGATAGTTATATTTTTTTGTATGATAAGAAAAATGATTCTTTTCCTTAGCGTTCCAATCACGTATTTCATTCGAAATAAAACCTCTATATTGACTGGGTTCATTTCCAATAGTTTTTTTCTTTGGTAGTATAGAACGTACTAGCTGTTTCTTTAACGTTTATAAGAATATTTATCATAGTTTCAGCGTAGGTAATTCACTGACTCCTGAAGTAATATTAAACGAACAGTTTCTCACACTTGAAATACACGATTCTTGGATGACTCAAAATATATAAAATATGAATTTAGAAATATAATGTCTTCATGTAAGTATTTTGTTGAATGGTTAAAAACATTGATATAACTCTAGATAAATCAATTTGACCTGTATAGAGCGTAATGCTGCTATAGCCTATACTATAACATTTGATCTCTACACCGTAGTTAGTAATAATGTAAAGTTTATTTAATTATTTGGGTATGTATCGAAAACAAAGAGCATAAGAATAAGCCTATTTAGGCTAAAGGTTTTGTTAACAGCGCTAACTACTAACTGTATGATTGATTCCTTGGAATTGATGCCTTTTAATTACTCAGATAACACTCTATATATTCCTTTAAGCGGTTGATGGTACCTCTTACATTTTCCAATACCCTTTAGAGATTTTACTAAATTCTGTTTACACTAGTTGCCGGCTATATGAGCCTTAGTACACTATTTTTTAACATTGAAAACCGTATTATCGTTGTACGTAATCATGATTCAAGGACTTAAGTAAAATTTTAATTAGTAGTTAATCAAAGCGTTTTAGCAGTTTTTAATGAAAACGTTCTGTATAAATTTTGCGACTTGAAATAATGATGTTGTATCGACGCTGTAATGGATCTATTAACTGTTTAAATACGTAATATTAACTATTACCTCATAGTTAAAGTCTACATCGTTTTAAAGGTGAAACTTCAACCGATATGGAGATTATAAGTATATTTAACACTTATAGCAAAACTTTTCCCTAATTCTTAGTTCGTCTTTTCATATATCCGTATAGCTTACATCATGAAATAGATTCAAAAGGTGTTTTACAACCGGGTATTCGAATCGGCGGGGTAAAATCCGCAATTCCTGGTTACTTTAAGTAAATAGCCTTAATTGTACTTATTTTGGGGAAATCCTAAAATTAGCCGAATTCAAACCGCAATTGTACAACGACTTTATTCGTAGTACAGACAAGCTGGTAGTCGTATTCTGGACTTTAATTCCAAGCTGATTTATGTTAGTTAATAAAAGTAAAAACAGTTTTTTAAAGTTCATTAAGTAAAACTTAATCTATCCAAATAGCGTATTTATAATGACTATCATGAACGATAACTTTTTGCCTTTACTCAACAAAACCTTTCGGTGTTTTTCTATTAGGTTTAGCTAAAACTTCGGGAACCTCTTCGCGAATGCGAGGAATTGTCGCTTTGCGGCTGTTAAGATTTCGGCCATACTAGTATTAGGTATAACACCCTAAAAACAGTTTTTTTTTTTTTTTTCAAAAGCGTAAATTGTAATATCATAGAAGCGTTAAACGCTTCGTTTACGTACTCTTAGCCTGTAATATATAAGAACGAAGCGTTTTGTAAACCTAGGATAATGCGGTAGGCGGTCTTATCATCTTAGGCTGTTATGTAAGCATTATTACCCTTAATGTCTATGTTTATGGACATGTATTTTTAGGGGTTGACGTTAAAGCTATTATTGACCCCTTGGTACCTAATTGCGTAATTGTAAAATTTTGTTTTATCACGTCTTTAAATGTTTAATCGGCCTAAATCTATCGTTCGATTCGAATTTTCTCCTGAACGGGATTGTTAGAAAACCTGCACCCGAACTTGCAGCATACGATATACCATTTTTAAAAACCCGTGAGGCTTCATATAACTCTTCGAAAGTATTACTGTAGCCGCGGTACGTTTCGCTTATTTCCGAATAATTTTGCCTGTTCCTTATTATTAGGGTTCTGTCTTTGAAACCAGTACTGGGAACGCTCGTTTAACTTTAGATATACTTTAAATTTATGATCTAAAACGTAGTAGATAATTTCGGAGACGTTTACTTTTGGAATTTGGCACTCGCCTTCTATTTTATCAACTATAAATACTAATACGAGGCTTGCCTATCGTATTATAAAGGTCTTAAGCATTATTTTAAGGCTTGTATAAAAGGCTTTTAAGTCTTTTTTTTGTCTCAAAATTGTAAGGTCGAGATTCGGGTTTTCGCGGTATGATTTTATTATAGCTTAAATAAATAGTTTGTTAAATTCATGATTTGGTCCAGTGGTTATTAAGTAGTTACAAAACTCAGTTCATAAGGCTATAAAATCTTCCTATGAGTTATCATTGGAGTTTTCCGATTAGCCTTTTATCGATTCTTAAGTCGTACTAATCCAGTCTTTATCGTAAAGTTCGAATTTAATATTTATATCTAATTAGGGTTTTGGGCGGTTGTAATATTCCGTTAAAGTATTTACCTGCTTAAGGTAATATATATATCATTATTGGACTTACCCAGATAGTATACAGGGAAAAATAATATTAAACTAGGATGATTCGATATCTAATCTTTTATTTATACCGAATATAACACGTATCCTATTATCGTGTATATTGTATAATTCGCCTCTATAGTTTTCATCCTTATTCCGAAGCCAAGAGAAGTTGGTAAGCTTTATAAAATTGTTTTTATTAATAGGAAAGCTGTTCAGTGGAAGGTTACGTTAGTAGTGGTAGTTAGAGGGTATTAGTTCGTAAGGAACGTATTGGCGTTTTACGCTGTTCTTCATTTTCTGGAACGGGTTATTTTCGGTATATTGAACGCTCCCTCTATACTCGATCGGGGTGTTAGCCGTGTTTGGAGTCTGGTTTGGTATTTGGTTTTACTTTACGGTATGTATCGGTATAGGGGAGTATTATACCCATTTAGTTAATAAGGATTGTGTCCGTTTTTTTTACGGTTTATATTCTTGATTTCAATAACCGGTATAGTATTAGGTCGTACTAGGGCTTATTTTTTTGTTTCGTCTGTATATTCCTCACGAACTGTATCCAATATTCCCTCAAGTAATATGCGTGTACAAATCCTATTTAGTACACATTTTCATCCTCTCAGACTGGTAATTCTATAAACCGTGTTATTTCGAATAGTGCTTCCGTAAAGCAGCCATTCTTTCCCCCTGTAGTATTAATACCTTTATTTTGTAGTTGAATTCGTAAGGCTTAGGTAATATAGGGATTTACTGTTTGCTACATGCCTAATATCTAGTTCAAAAATCATTCGTAAGAATCATCTAACATATGAAGTCTCTGGGTTGTCTCTATGTAGTAGCGAAAAATCCCGTTCAAGATATACGTATTTCCCGTATATGGGTCTGATTTCTTAACTAGTATATTAATGGTAATATCCCAAAAGCTCAAGTCTATTTCGTAGATTATAGCTTTTCTGATTCTCATATACTCATCCCAAAGATAAAAGTAAACGTTGGCTTCCTCTAGTATTGTTGGTATTGCGACTATAGCTATAGTTATATTGGGGTGGTTGGGTGTAGCGATTCCTGTATACACCTGGTATTCTGGAGCGGAGTCAATTGGTAATTTCGTACGGTGTTTAGATGTTGTATTTGTAACCGCTCAAGTATTTCGCAAGGCGTGTGGATTGTCTATTTTAAATCGTACCGGTCCGAACGAATGGTTTCGAAACTTGGTGATTTTAGCTTACGTAGCTTAGTAGGTAACAAGACGTTTTACAAAAGGTATCCGGGTACGTTAAAACGCTAAATAAGGGTTGATAGTAAATAAAACGATAAATAAAGGTTGATAATCTCGTATTAAAGTTATTCTTTTTAAAGTTACCTAGCTTTTACAATCTTGATATGTATCCTATGTAATTCTTGTTCAATCTCAATATTAAAGTATAAACAATTTAAACCATTTTAGTATCTCGTTATGGGTATTTAACTTATATTTATCGTTTGTTCCTTAGACCGTCTGTAATCGATCGAGTTGATTACTCATTAGTGTCGGTAATATTTTTACTTACTTGCATAAAAGTAAACAAAGAAAAAAGTAATTATAATGACTATTATTATTATATTTAAAGATGAGTAAACCAGATGAAGTAATTCAAAGAGTATATGTTACGGATAAGAGATTATAAACCTTTTGTTCAGGCAGAAGTCTTTTTTCCGTTCGTTTTGTAATAACTATTTCTAACTTCTCCATGCATTTCCATAGAGTTATGAATACCTATTCCAGACCATTCCATGCATAATTCACTTTGCTTCTTTCAAGAATGCAGCCTTCAGCATGACGCGTTATCGTTTACTCTTCAGGAGTTCACCACGCAATACAATGCACTGCCACTTTTCCTATGTATACTATCTATGATGGTATATAGTAATATCTACACTATTCTTTTTAATAGCCTTAAAAATATTGATCGACAGTAAACTCCCTATTTGAATCAAAATAATCTTTTGAAATATTTATAACCTGTTTTCTCAAAGCTTTATTTAATTCAAGCTTTTTCTCGTTTTCGAATAAAAAATATATAATCAATTATAATGTTATTAATAACAATATTCACTCATGAACTTCCATGAAAGTTTCTATGTTGATGACAATATGATCCTTCTTTATTCAGAGTTAAATAAATCTGTCAAAGTATCGAAAAAATAAAAATTTAAATGATTTAAGTGTTTTTACACTTATATTTCGAAGTTTTCGCCGTCGATTCATTATAATTTTACAATACCGCAATCAATATAATCTAAAGATCTTTGAAATTTAATTTTATAGTCGATTTAGTAAGGTAACCGCTATAATATACTAAGGTTGCGTAATATTTCAGCACTGTTATAAAAGCGTATTTCCTTTTATCATGATCAAATAATTGTACTGCGGTGTAATAGTTATACAATGGGTATATGGACGACAACGACCAAGCTATACATTAAGGAAAAGTGAATATTGAACCGATAATTCAAATATCTCTTTACTTTGAAATTGAAACCTTTTTAAGGAAAGCTTTTTAAAGTCCTACTCTTGTAATCAACCGTTAATTTGACTATGATATAACCATAATATAATGTAGTTGGAATAGGTAATGTTACCAATATTGAAATATTTCGTTTCAATATTCTTATTTTGTTTATTTATTTATCTCTTTATTGAAGAATTGCAAATACTGTTCGTGTTTTATATCTATACTATGAAAAAGTAAAAAAATTACGTAATCCAAACCCTATTTTTCACTGAATGATCAACGAATTCGTTACCTTTCTCAAGATTTTCAATGTTATCATATATTTGATACATTGAATAATTTTTGCTCAATATCTGTTCACAAGTTTTTAATATTCTACTTGGAGATATGATAGTTCAATTTCAAATTCAATCGTTGTACTTTATTCTAGGTGTTATGAAATTACGAAATTCTCCTTTTGGTTGAGCGAATATTCATAGAAAGCTATTAGAGTTAAAAATAAGGTGGACTTATTTGAGCTCCTGCATTGAAAACTAAATCGTGATTTGAATTTTATGTAAACCTTATGAAATATATAGAAATAATAGAGACATTATTCGTTTTAATATTTTCCCAAGGTATTCAATAAATAGAGTAATTATTCTATTAATTTTCAATCAATATAACTTAACTTTGCTGTTTGCAAGAGAGTAATAAAAGATTCAAAAGAAATCATAACGATACAATGATTTTTTTTTTACTGTTTGGTTAATATTTCAAGGGTTAGTTGTTTAGGAAAATATTTTTTCGACTGAATTAATTACCGAAAGCAAGTCTACAACATTCACACCAAATTTATAACATTTGGACCAACATGATAAATTTGAAGTTAAATTAGATTACTTCAATCAATTTCACAATAATATGGTATAATAATTATGATTAAAATTAACATTAATTTATACTTAATTCATCTTAATGGCCAATATCAATGATTATCGTTTACTATTTAGATTTAAAAAGAACTGATGTTTTTCATTGAAAATATACCAAGATAGGCTTGAATCCGCTTTAACAATATTAAAAAATGGGATTAAAATGATAGTATAATAATAAATTAATGTGGAAAGAAAGAGAATAAATATGATTCGATGTTAGGTTTTAAAATGTTGACGTTGAAAATGTGGTTTGTCAAGCGGAACTACCCGCTTTTATTATATGTTTCAAGTGGTTGTTGAAGCAGATTGACGTTATAAATGACAAATGTAACAATAAAAGTAGAAAAGGTTAACGTTGAAAATAAATAAAGTGAAGGGGGAATGCCTTTTTCAATTACAGATCTTCATATACAATGAATTTATGAAACATATTTGATAAGGTAGACTACATAATTTAATAGCAATGAATTCATTCAAACCATAAAATTATAATATTAATCATAGTAAAACAAAACTTGACTGCTAAATGTTTTACTAAAGTCCGCAGTTTTTTTATATGAATCAATAAATTGTCTAGTATTATGGAAAAGCAGTAAATTTAATGAAACTAAAAATATAGCTTAGTTTAATGCCTCTATTATACTCTGATAATATAGTGTCACATTGAAAAGAAGATTAAATTGCGTGTTTAGATTCATAAAATATCTCTTTCATTTTCTTCAATCAATAGAATGTGTTATAATTTATTCTTAAAAACACGTGGATTTTTCAACTACCGCACTACTTTGAAAATTATCAGAATATTTTTTCTTTTTTCATTTCACTCTTCATAAAAAATATCAAAACTTGGAATTTACGGGCTTAATGTATGATACAAACTGAAGAGATGATTTCATAAATTCACGCTAACAGATTTAATATATATTTCGTTTGTCAACATATTGAAAGATAATTCCAAAGCAGTCCAAGAAGGAGAATTATTATGAACTACGAAAAAAAAGTGTTACAACATTTTGGTTATAATAGTTCCGCTTCATACCTTAACATATGTTCATGAACTTAAATGTGGTTTTGTATTAGCCAACTAAGCCAACAAAAAAATGGGCGAATTTCAAATAATGAAAAAGGTGATCATCCGATAGGTCCGGAATTATGTCAATTTTACGTTTGGCATATTTTGTGAGCTATAATCGGTGTAAGCAAATACATAAATACATTGAATTTCCAATGATACTATATTCTCTTTCATTTCAAAAGATATTTCAAAATATAAAAGAACACATTTTAAATAAAATATACTTGGAATATTATTAGCTATATGTTTTTATTTGAAAACGTTTACATTTCTACAATATAAACCAATGCTTTTGAAGTTTTCAATGTCATTAATTTCACGTTATAATGCATATTTTTGAATTTTTCTTTAGTCATGGCTTTCATGAATTACATTTCGTTATTTATATATAAATTTTTCTTTTTTTTTCTTTTACAAAAAACTAGGTAATTCTTAAACTTAATGAACAATTTAATGGAGGGGAAGATCGTAAATCAGGATTCATACAAACCTGTATAGGCTGGAAGAACCTTACGCTATTTACATAATGAAAACCTTAGGATGCCTTGTAGTTTCGATACCCGTAGGCTTGTAAACTGTAGCCTTGGTCTAAAATCGTAATGGTATCATCTCATTCCCCACTCAACGCCTAATTACGCCGGGAATATGATTATATGGGTCTTTAAAAAGGGGTCCTTATAAAGCTAATCTAATCAAAAGTGTAAAAACCCGTGTAATAAAGCGGTAATAGTTTCAAAACACATAAATGTGTGTTTGGGTACGTACGTAGGTACAGGTATATATATTAATGTATAATTAGTGGCCCGTTGTTATAACACCACTTGGTAAGAGGATCCTTATATACGCGACGGTCTGTACGGTAAGGTCCAATATAAAGCACAACACTTTATATGATCTACCCCGGCCCTAAACCTCCATAATAATAATAAATCGCGTATAAATTAGTGAATACCCCTATTCATCATGTTTTTTACTAATCTTTGAAACCTTGTAATGTGTTTCATTGTGGCTTAAGTACTTATATTACTTGAAACAATGGCTTCATCGCGTAAGGACCTATTCTTACGCGTTGAATACCGCCAAACTTGTTTGCTGGGCCCTTCGCGATTGCCGGCAACCTTTGTACAGACATTTGGAGCCCGTATATATACCTCCTTCCCGTCACACTTTCCCCCCCTGTCCCTCCCTTTCGCTAGCTTAACTCACCCTCTATAACTTTATGGGGTATAACCTTATACGGGTTACGTATAGTTTCTTCAAAAGGGGGCCTATAACAGTATTTATGTTGAAGGAGAAGAGTCGGGCGGTCGATACCTATTATGTTCATAAGATATCTTAACGTTGTATAATAAATTCAACTGAAATTCAGATACTAATTAATAATCATTAGTAGTGATAAAGCGTAAAAGCGAATGTATCTCCGTCGACATTAGCTTCGCGTAATCATTAGCCGTCTATCACGTCAATGTCGCCATAAAATCGCTTTTCAGATGATTAACCGTATTGCGGCAGCCGTTTTGTGTCGAAGTTGAATCGTTCGAGGGCTATACGATATAGGAGGCCGCCGCGACGCTAATAGGTTGATGGGACTCAACCATAGTTTAATGGGAAGCTAAGAACAAGGAAAAGAATAACGTTCTTAGTAGTGTTATGGACTTTATTGTTAAAGAGTCCATTTTTGTCGCCCCCATCTTTTCAATCTTTTTTCCCTTTACCGCCAGACCTATCCCCGCCCTCAACTCGTTCCAAAGCTCTATACCTCCCCGCTAATAGTGATGCGGCCTAAAAGCGGCGGCCGAAAAAGCCCTGGTAGTAATAATAGTAAAATTGTTGAATAAATAAGTTGATAACTATATAGTATAGGGGTAAAACCAGAGATTTGTAAACGTACTTATCTTCGGTGGGTGTAGAACACATTCGTTACCAGTGGGTGAAAAACGCGACCTATATAAGTCATAATTTATAAGTTCCTTTTATTAACAAAAACCTATCCGTAATATATACAAATACCTAAAATATTTTAGGGTTCTTAAGGAACCTATATCTATGTGTCTCGTGTACATAATTATTCGGTAACGTTTTAGGCAGATAACTCTATAATTGTTATGGTCCGACCTACGATAGTAAGCCAAGTATATGCCAAATAGAGTTTACTATTAAGATGCGGAAAAAGATTAAAAGAGGCTACCATAGCCCACCGTATAAGACCAATGGGCATAACTTGTATCCAGTCTGTTTCGTTCCATTATACGTGTCGTACATAGACCGTACACATTCCACGCGTAGACTGGACCCGAATCAAGTACTTTCTATCCCATTACGTATACAGTGACGTGAATTATAGACTTAATAGCTAATAAACTAAGTTTATAATTTCCCCCTTTTTTTCCAAGATATTATAAATATTATGGGGTCCCGTTAATTCGATACGGAATGCAGGCTTTACTCATTTAATATGCGGGCAGAACGTGAGCTACTAATACGACATTTAACGTATTGTATAATATATTGACCGATTCGAACGGAAGCCGCCAGCATCTTATAACGCGCCCTTTAGTGATTCGTATGACGTCTCAACTGATTTAACTTTAGGTTTTCGTTGTTGTATATCGTGACATTGAAGTTATCGTATAATATATCCATTAACGCGGTATTCAATGTATCGGATAATCCGACCCTAAGTTGTCGGCGTCGTATAGCATACCTTTTAACTAATCGTATAATGTATTAGATGGTTGAACTCCGAGTCGTCGGCGATGTATAAGGCGTTTTCTAACCAGTAGTATAACGTATTGTCTAGTTGAAACGTAGGTCACTGGCGTCATATAATTCGTCCCTTTAACTTACCGTATAACATATCCTTCTTAATGCCGGTACCATATAACATACCCTTGAACGCGTTGTGTAATATATCGTATAATACGTAACACTTACCGAATTTAGTTTGTTAATACCTATAAATACAGACGCCCTCATAACCTTGAAAGCCCCCTTTCTCTTCTTTTTATAATAGAGTTTATTCTTTATTATTTACCATTTTTCGTAACTATTATAGTTTTACCTTTTATATACTTACCATTGAATTCAACTGATATCTTTTTATTTGAGACTTTATTTCTTTTCTCTTTCCTTTATAATGAGTGTATATAATTTATATGTAATAAATTTAATTTAGTTTACAACTTTGGGAGCGCCCGTAAACGGGGTAGTTGTCCACCTCATCAAGTATAATACCTTATTATACACGAATTTCTTGTCGTTAATTTCTTTTTATAACCTTTTCGTATCATAAAAGACTTTTTCGTTTTTAACGATGACGACAATAAAAGTAAAATCTTCCCTTTATAAGCTAAAGACGCTTATATATCGTATATTAACCCTTTATTCAATTCGGATATTCCTTTTATATATATCTGAATCTATCGGGCGTAAGGTTATCCTATATATCGAAATGTGAATAATAAAATAAGTTGATAAATTAGCTCTACGCAAAATCCGATCATTTTTTAACCATTTCTTGTTGCATATTTGAAGAATAATCTTATTTATGGCTTAATTAGGTTTACGCGCGGTTTGATATCCATTGGATGTTACAGGCGAGGATAAAGGTTATATTTTTTTTTCCTTTACCTGCAAGTGGTAAAGAAATGGCGTAGCTTATCGACCAAAATTTGTGCACGTTTTTCTTTAGAATTAATTAATTAGTTCGCTTAGTTTCGTAATATCGTAGGAATATAGAAATTCATTCCTGTTCCGGCCGTATAAGTCGTTATTTCTTCAGTCATACATCTCTATCATCCTTTCCTATCGAATACGTCCCCCTTTAAAACTCTATTGATATATTTTACAGTGTCATTTATTTACCAAGACAAGATTCCTTAAGTCATCCGTATTATAACATATACCGTTTTCCCTCTAACACAAGTTAGTAACCGCAATATGCCCATTTATAATGTTAACCTCAAAATCTGAAATAATGTAATTACGTAACTGATATTTTTATAGGTTATATAAGTTACGGTTTATAAAGTGTGGTGAATGACATTTAAATCTTATTCATTCTAGCTTCGATTTAACCAACATCTTTTTAACGAACTTTAATTCGGAATAAGCAAACCGAGCAAACCGCGAGCAGATGTAGAACCGTATCCAAACCGATCGCGTTACCAAGGCCTGAACTAATATATTATAATCTTTCATAACCTGAATAAAGAGTCTTATGTTTCGCACCACCTCCCGTTTTACTTTTCGTTAGCCATTATCGGCGTTCTTATTTAACGCATTTCTGTTTTAATTTTTTTCGTTATTATTAGCCTTCCTTAACTTTCGTTCTTCCTAATATTATCCGCTATCCTCGGAATCGCACCGCGCCCGTTTAGCCTATTCCTAATCCCCTTCGTCGATGCTAACAAAAGCCCGCCACGCTTTTCGTAGCTTTCCTTCCCCGACATTAACAATATCCAAACCTAAATATAATAAAGCCCCTAACATTGATAAAGTCGATATTCGCTAAACCTTAAAAAATAAATAATTTTTATTGGATTACAGTCAAAGCCGCTGTACGATCGGATACGTATTCAAAAAAGTAGAGTAATATTAACTTAGCGCTACCTATTATATCATAACATTGTTTACTAATAGATTTTCCACGTTTTTTATAAGTAATATGTTATTTCGAAGGTATGGACAATTCGCCTCTTATAGGTTGTTCAATATGAGTTCGACGTCGACAGCTAAATACTGAGCTATTATAAACTTGAATATTTCCTTTTTCTCTTTAAATTTATTGAAGGTTATAATACACTGATTCTGTTCCATTATTTCTCATTTTAACTAATTAAATCTCTTTTACGTAACTGATATAGAGTAAAATCCGTTTCGCCCAATTTTTAACGTGAAATGTTATTGAACTTGGATTTTTTTGCTTTACACCTTTTTCTAAGTCGTTGAGAATTAAAATTAATTGTAGGTAAATATAGAATAAAACTTATAAAATAGGGGGTCCGACACCGCTCGATCAACGAAATCCATGTAAAATATAAAGTATTTACTCGAAATATTAGCAATCCTATATTAATTATAGAGCTAAATCAATTTTTTACTTGACAGATTAGTTTCTATACTACGTAAACTTTTCCAAATCAATTTTCTGCTTTACATGGTTTTTTTGAACGTCGTCGATAGCTTAATATCGTTTTTTTTTTTTTTTTTGCTAAATATAAGCTATTATCCTTTAAGTTAACTTCGTCCTCTCTCGTAAATATACTAATATTACAACGGTTCTTTCTGTTAAATTAATTAACGACTCTATTTCCCTGTTAATTTTCCGAATAAGTAATATTTTATATCTATTTATTCAACGGTTCATATTAAAGCCGGTCACTGTCGACTTCTGATATTCAATGTTAACTCATAAATGAGTAAATGAAACAACCCAATCATATTAAGAAAAGATAAGAAAAATACGTGGATACTTTTAAATTTTTGAATTTACGCGTTTAATATCGCCGTATGATTGTAGGTAATACGCTCTCAACAGACGTTATTCGACATTTTAAAAAAGAATGTTTTTCAAAATTCGTTTACATAATTAAAACCGCGAATATAAATAATGAAAGTTAATGATTTACGAAATTTTTACTATATATTTCGAAAAAGTATGTTATATGGATCTTTATTTTCAACATATATAAATTTAAGTTAAATGAATATAAGAAATCGATTTGAAATAATTTATGAATAATAAAGGTTACTATTAGTAACAAATAGTTCAAATATAAAGCCGAGAACAATACATACCCAATATCTGTTTGAGATGAGGAGGGGTTAAAAGTGGCTTTATCGTAAGATACGACGAGGTTTTGTTTTGTTACATTACATTTATATTTGATATAAGAGTCGAATATCTACAACTATCACCTTTTAATAAGAGTTTAATCAAACAATGCAAAATAACATGTTTTCAGTTAAATAAGTTACAGTGAACGAAACGTAAGTTTTTTATAAACATTATCGTTAATAATCTTTCGTTCGTTAATGAGAACATTGAAAATTAAAATTCAATCACCTAATATTAAATGTAATAACTCCGATAATAATTCAAATATAATTTTACCTTCATTAAATTCATTAGAAATATAGTAATCGAGTTAACCTTTATACGGGGGTATAGTTATAGCCTTGTTCTTATCTAATTAGTCGCGAAATAATATTAATTTTAATAAAAAACGTGATTAATCTTTTTTTCCCGGAATTACAGTTGTCTCCATCGTTTACAAAATCCACTTGATTTTGTAAAAACCTATAACAAAAGCTAACTGTGACTACTCCCTTATACCTTTTACCTTTTAGTGTGAATACTTCATTAAATCGATGAAAACCGATTTTATTACGTCTTATATATCCCCCAAACTAAAGCGTATCATTATTATAATAATAGCTCAACCTTTTTAACCATAAATTACTAAACAACTTTCGTCCACATCTAAATTCGCCGTTTAATATTATATCTAAATTATTTCTAAAGCATATCTTACGTTATTGCGAGAATGATATATATTAATATCGGACTCGATTATTTATTAATATTTATTCAAACTTGATTATTTCTCTATTACGTATATTTTACTGTGAACCTAAGATCGTATGAAAGTTTCGAAAATATAAAAACCCAATTCACTTGACCATTAACAGTTATATTAAAATCACGTTTATAATAGAATAATTATTTGAATACTGTTGACTGCTTTTTTCAGTAGGTCAATTGCGGTACAATCAGTCAAATTTACTTATAGTAAAGTTGACTGTACTGAATGCCAGTCTGTTAATTGTAGAGTGCCCGATTCAGACTAGTGCACGGACCAAGCAATTGGCCATACAAATTACAGTGCAGATCGGCTAGCGGTCTGCCAAACCTAGAACAATACATCCACCACTGTAATTGCAGCACCACCAGTTACTTCGTCATAAGAGATTCGAATCTACTACGCCGCAAAGATAAAGATGGAATACCACTAATAATGCTTAAAACTAAAATCGACTGGAATATTCACCAAACTACTTATTATTAAAAAAAATTAGAATAAAAAAAAATCCTCGTTTATACGTATATTAATTAAACTCAATTTCTTTTTACTCGATTCTTCAATTACATCGTTAAAGCCATATAACCTCAGAACTAAATTATATCTTAAATTTTTTAGGCTACAACATACACAACGCCTAGTAACAAACCTAGCCTATCGTTTCTTTACTGTCGTTGATATAGACTTATGTTTATAGGTTCAATCGCCCACCAAATAGGATTATTAAAATGAATAGCCGCGATATTTAGATAACTAACCGTAATTACCTCGATACTTTGACGAAAAACCTAAAAAACGTAAACCCTTATCATAATTATATTACTATACGGCTGTTGAGTTAATACGGATCCCACTAATTCACTATTTAAACGTTGCTTTTAGTTAAAGAACTTTAACTTATTGGACAATTCATAGTATTTCTTTAGGGCTACGATATAATCTCTACGGCTAACGCTTACCACTCTTATTGCATGAGGAATACTTAACAATACACATAAATATAAATAGTTAAAATTTACGACTAAAGACTAATCTGTGTCGTTTGCTTAAACCAAAGGCATTTCAAATTAAATAGTAAATAATACCTATAGGTCAGTATTATCTATAACTAATACCTTGAATTCCAAAATACTTTATCTGGGGGATAAAATTCGCCTAAAGCAGCTTCAAAATGATCGAAAAACTTGCCTATATTATATATACCTTCGTACTCGCCGGCTTCGAAATAAGCTGTAATTACTTATTTGACCGTTGCCTTATAACAACCCCATACATAAAAAAATGCATATTAAACTATTTTAACCTATATTTTATCCGCTTTAAATATTAATTCGATTATTCTACGCCTCGCCACCTACAAAAATGTGAGTCCGTCCAATTACGTTTCATTACAACGTTTTCATTTCTCTTAAACCGGTGAAAAACTAGTATAAGTCGAGGTTATTTCGGCTTGAAAATACTCAATTTTAACTAAGACTCAAAGAAATCAGACGAACGATAAATAGTTAAAGTTTATTAACCCGGCAATGAAAAATAATTTACAATCGACGTCATTTAGTTTACGGTATTTTATAAACGAAAACCGTCGGTTGAAGACGCCCCACAAAAGGTAAAAAATATATCTATCAGGGAAGAAAACAAGGTATTCGCCAACGGCTTATTTTCTTGAATAAAGTTAAAGTGTAGGGATAAATTATAAACTTTCGCCCACAATTTATCCATTATAAGTAATATTTCTTCGAAATAATTAAAAATAAACTTGAATATATATTATAATTAGACCTTCAATAGTAAAGTTAAAAGGTACAAAATAAAGCTCATTTTTGAAATATGGTTAAAGACTGACAAACGCTACCGCAACCTAACGTACAGAACCTATAATCATAGCAAGTATCCAGCCTGTCACGTACCCTCACACGTGCCATGCACTAACTGTACTCGGTTTATCCTGTTACGTGCACAGTTATGTAATCTATGGACTCAATAATAAATAGCCTTTATCGATAACAATAATTTATCAACCTTTAATAAGACGTATTAGAGTATTAGATAGATGACGTTATGTTCCTCGTTGTATTGACTGCTCAATTCGAGATCATTCTAGAAAGAAAATCGTTGTTGGTAAAATTATGAATCCCTATAACCATTCCTTACAGACAATAGGCTATATAATAGTGTTCGTAAAAGAGGTAACGAAAGCGGAAATTATTTACTTGAATTCAATTTCCGGTAATCTAGGTTAGTATTCATTGAGTACATCAATCTCTGTTCCGTATACCAAGTGGTGAAATTCCCTTTTCATTAACCATATTATTATTAATTTAAAACCTTTAGCGGTAATTATAGCTAGACTTTACTTCATTAATCGAGGGTTTATTGTTTTCGCTCAGGAAACGGAAGAACTTATTACTAGTATTCACTAGCTTATTTGCAGCCTCATTACTGTTGATACCTATATAACGTAAGCATCATTTCACTATAAAGTGGTTCGAATAAGATTCGGCTACCATGTAAAATTCCCGAAAATTCGATTAAAAAAAATAGCCGGGTGTTCCTATATACTTTATATTATATAGGTATTATCAACGTATATCGTAGTCTCGCCGATCTTAATACGGGTGAATACTTTTAGGCCTCGGAGCGCGTTAACACCCTCTGTGTCGAAAAGGTATATAATATTATAAAGTTAACAAAACCTCCTAGTTATTGCGCGGCTGTTTCGAAAGACTGTACACTCATAGCTTAGGTACCTTTATCCCTTTCACATTAACTCGAGTCCGTTAGTACATGCTATTATATAATTGTTATTAAGATCAAAATAGTATATTATCAACGTTATAGTAGAGATTTTCTTTATGAACCCGTTGATATAGGAGTTCAAAACTCCAATTAAATATCGAAGGGCTAATAATATTAGCCGTACAAAGCTAGTAGATTTCTCGTTGGTTACCAGTAACTTAAGTTATAGTTTACCTATAGGGCATTTCCGTTTTATATACAGCGGTTCACTAAAAAGTAGGGGGTTTTATGGTAATTTCAAGCTGTTAATAATTCAGCGAAGCGTTGGGAGCCTTTGAAAATATGTTGAGTTAGTTACGTACAACCTAATAAAGCGGTCGTAACACATGGAAAACCCCAAATACTAAATATCAGGACTCGTCTTCGTAATCCACAATATAATAGGATGCCGAGTATTGAAGGTATTTAGGAGGTATACGAAACGAAAGCGTTGTTATTCGAAGACAACCTTATCAAAAAGCATTTTAAAGTCACTAAAAGCGATAACGTTAAAAAAAGTTTTGGATAACAGGGTAACCGCCTTGATTGCAGCTATCAAAAAGATTCTGATCCAGTCTTAGAGGCCTGTTACCTGTACCAGTGATATCAACTTTGGACGTGATACGTAAATATAAGGACTATCGTATTGACGGCGGCGGTTCATGATAAATAAGGTAAAAGCTTATACCTAATTCTATAAAAACACCCCTATAATACCTGGAAACCTTTAAAAACTTCGTTATATGTTTTTCTACGTGATCCTTTCTTAATAGGTCTTTGTTAAACCAAAGTTTATCCTATCATAAACTAAAAACATGTATATTTCAAAAAGGGTTTGTAATCAGGTAAATTGGCTCCGCCTTGGTAGAGATGAGCGAATGACCAATTTGTTCAAAGTTAAAAGGCTCCAACGTTTAATAATATATAACAACTTGGACTATTTCAGTATCAATACGAGCCTAGTACTAGTCATCGATTAATCAACCTTCTATACAATTTTTTTTTACACTTTTCACGTTTTATTACTGGAAATCCAACGAGTTTTTCAAAAGAGATGTTATATACGTATATAAAGATACATCTGGGGTAAAACTTTGGGAACTCAGACACATTCATTGTATAAAACACTAGGAAAAGCGTAAAGACTAATACGGTTTCGCCATTAAGATTTGTAAAATCCGTAATCGTAATTTAATATTGAATCCATATAACGCTTTGAGTTAAAATTCCATGAATTAAATTAACTACACCTTGTAAAAACCTTCAATATCCTATATTTTGAATTGGGAAATTGTAAAGTAATTCTCCAAAAATACTTAATACGTTGCGAGTTGAAATCGACATTACTTGGCCCCCATTGAATACGAATTTAATGTTATATAAAAACAACCTAACCAGGTTACATAAAAATCGTTTTGACTTTCCTTTCCTTTACTAAAGCTGAATATAACTTTATATAATTAAAACCTATATACACTAGGCAATGATACGTTCTATCACCTTAAAGTAAACTGGTATAAGTACGATGAATTTTAACGACCATCAATTTAATAGGTACTAGTTGTTAAACCTCGATATTATAAATATCTACGATTATCGCCACGTCCATGGAAAGAAGTCTAAGCGAAAATAATTTTATAATAGTTATCAAAGGCCCCTTATATTACGTTTTAATACGCTTTAAATAAACGTTCGGCATATTTATCCAGCTCAGTCGAGGTATCACATACGTTGATTTTATTACAACGGGTTTTTTCCTTCAAGATACTCAACCGTTAGGGGATTATACATTCAGCTCTTATAGAATTATTGAAAAGGTAGTCCTGGATATTATGAAAATATAAATCTTTATAATGAATATGTTTTCGTTAATCCTAGTCTTATTATAAGGCGTCCAAAATGAAACGGCTACTAAATTAAAATAAACGGGTTCAAAACAGCGACAAAAACTTATATTAGTTAATGATACTGTTGACTTTTGTTGGATCCGTAACATAATTAAGCTCATTTGTTTTAAAGCCTGCTTTAACTAGTTATATCTTTACCCAAAAGTTTCAACGTTCGGTCAATATCATACCATACAACTAAGTCGTATTTACTTATTTGATATATAAGCGAACCCGATCTAATTTATGGGTCTATTATTATACAACTTTAACTTATATTATAAGTGGCTTTTCGACTTTACATAAGTTATTGTGATATAATCTGGAAAAGGTATTGACCTACTCACCAATAGTAACGTCGTTCTCGATATATTCGATACGTGATAAAAATGTTTCCCATGTAATAATTTTGTTTTTGAATTTAAGTGAGCTAATTTCGGTATTATAATGAGCGACATAAAAAAAATGAAAATCGACGCATTGAAAGAGTTGTAGGTAATACTTTGTAAACCGATATTCAACTAACACCAAGTCGTATAGTTGTCTTAACCGCTTAAATATGAGTAGAAGAAAAACCTAATATGTAACCTTATCGATACATAAAAAGTGTGACAATTCCATTAATATATATATTTACCAAAATTGACTAGTTGTTTAGATACTGAGGCGTTTGAGAGTTTTTAGGGTTCATATCGCCCGGCTATACATAAGGTAGAAATTTATGTTTACAATGTTTTAGGTTTCAGATAATTGAACACATATTTTCTTTCATACTTTCCAAGTAAATTAATTCCGATAAATACTAATAAATTCGTTGATTTCAACACATGATTATAAGGCGTTTTTCGCGGTATTTGGATGGATTCAGGTAGCCGGAAGGAACGCCCTTTATCGGACTAAGAAAAGGATCTAAGTCCGTATTAATAACAGCGATTCCTATTAGATTTCTTATATAAGGGTGTGTCTGGCTCAATTTACTATTAGTAAAAAATAGTTTTTATATCGGGTAACGTTATTTCAATTTTCACTCGTTTTTCTACCGCACAATAATTATAATACATCAATAATATTCATATATTAGTTTATATAAACTTGTAAAAGGCTTGATGTACGGTCGTTAATTTACTTATATTTCCTTATATAGTCGTAAGCCCCGTATTTTGTTCCGCGTTTGATAACGCTGAGTCGCACTAGTTATACACAATATATGTTTATTTAATATTTCGTAAAGTTAACGTTAATCTAGTTAGGAGAAGCGGAAAAATCACTAGTTATCTCGTCGTTTTAATCCGAAAAAAAGATCAATCGCGACTTATTGATTGGGTTTAACGTTTGTGAAAAGGGGAAAATCGACTTGTGCTATAAAGATAGCCGTGTATAATATGGGAAGTTCGCCTTCGTATAAAGTATTAATTTTGGTCGTAGGGACGTATCGAATCCCTATTACGATAAGCTTTCAAATCCTAATATTATCCTTTATCGTTTGATAGATCTTTTAATTCAATGGAGCTGGATTTAGCTCCTATCATTAACAAGTCGGCCAGCCTCCGGCCGTCTTTAAAATAATAGAAGTTGTATAAATCTCGCAGAGACTGTTCATTATGTGAAAGAGGATTATCGTTTTTTTATAAACGATGCCAGCTTTATTCACTTCGGGCGAAATAGTATCCGAAAGAGGGAGTTTATACAACGATACTGTATTGAACTACAAATTTACATTACAGTTAGTGCCTATATATTGGATAAATATCGATGAGCAAACCGTTTTCTTTTCTGCTAAATACTATCGTATAAAAACAAAAAAAGGTTTTGCTTTTCGTCTTCTTTTTAACAGATGAATATTTACTTCATTAAGTTTAGGGCTAACTACCTCCTTATATAGTATCTCTGTGACTCCCTTCATATTATATCTAGTCTTAGAGAAAAACTTATTCATTTTAATTGATATTTAGAACGCGGATGTATTTCCCGCCCCTTCGTAGAAACGGTGTTGGGCTGTTTTTTTTTTTTTTTTTTTTTTTTTTTTTTTTTTTTTTGCCAAGAAAAGTCAATTATAACTATCAAAATATCAATTTAACTCTATTTATATTATCGATATAAAATTGTTAATTACAACCGCGTATATAAATTAACGTATCGCACGGATGTAACGTATTTGAATATATTGTTATATGTATCTTCCCTCGACAAATTATGACGAAAAATGTTTATTTGTTTACTTTCATTGCTCGCTAATACCTAAACGCCTGAAAAACCTAAACAAACGGAGGAAAAAGAAATTGAGGTTTAATCACCCTTATTCATGTCTTAACTATATACCAATAAAATAAATTCAATAGAGTAATCCCGGATTAAAAAAAAAATTCCTCCTTTATATCCTTTGAAACCTCCATTACAGAAAATTGAAACAGGAGAAAATAATTTAAGGACATCTTTTACTACATACGTATACCAGGAATGGTAAAACGGGAAAAAAATTCGTTGAACAAATAAATTGAAACCGGTAAATATTTTGCAAAAAATATGATTATTAATTTCAAAATCGGTTTAACTATTAATGTACCCCGTGAAGTCTTTTTGAATTGATTTAATAACGGTCGGGTTTAGTTTCACGTACTTCACGAGTACCTAACGAAAGGGGAAACCCTTTCATATTACGCGTGAAGCCTTTTCGAACCATAATAAAATGCTATCGGTTTTTCTCCTCCACCGCTTTTTATAATAAAAGCATTACGTTAGGTAATATATCGAAATGTTGGGAATAAGGGTTCATTATTCCTTAAATTTTCTTGAGATCTATTGAAACGCTAGTAAAACCCGCGTTTTATCGTAAATAGTTAACGTGACCTATATAAACGTCTTAAAAGGATATATTCCTTTCTTTTTAACAGGGTAGCCAGTAATATCGACACCATTGTATAAAAGGTAAAGGAAGGCGTAGGAAAGGCCCCTTCAGGAGAACCTCGTACCTATTTATTCTATATGGATAAGGACGAAGCATTGAACTCTGTCGTCGGTTCGCCCGTTTACGCTGCCTATATTTCGCCTGTAAAATAGTTAATAAAGTAATTTGAAATACGTAATGCTAACGTGCGATGTGTCGTAGAGCCTAACCTATTAAAGCGAATAACGAAGGTATTAATAACGTATTCATAGGCTTTATATATGGACTCGTGGATTTCAAAATCGCGCCGCTACACTTCGAAGGCCTTATATAGGAACTCGGCGTTAAGACTCTGAATATGATAGGCAATAGTATCCTTCTTAGCCAGGGGTGTACCAGTTACCTGGAGATTTTACTAAGGTATTTAGATACTTTTCAAAGGTCAGACAGCCTTAGTAAGCACAATAATAGTGCGCGTGGTCGGACGAGCTCTTATAGTAATAGCTATAGTGGGAGTCATTGAAGAAATTTCGGTATCGATATTACGGTATCGTATGTATATCTGGTGGCAGCGCTAACAATTGTGTGGGCAGCCTTTGAATGTATCGGGAAGGTTGTTAATACTAATTGTGAGACCGCCGTAAGTTTTTTTTACCCTTGTCGCGAACCTTTTCGCGACCATTGCGAGCGTGAGCTTTTTCGTGACCGCCGCGATCGTTAATCTTTTGAAATCATTACTCACGTGATCGCCGCGGGCTCAAGTACTCTTGTTGCTATTACTCTCAAGACAACCCTTTTTGAACTCCAACTAACATAATTGCTCAATACTAGACCAGTAGTATTCGTTGTTTAAAATGTTTAATTTTGAACTAGGTGATCCATAATATTCTAATTTACGGAATTTGAGTAATATAACCGTATGTAAGGATATAGTTTTTATTTACATATAAAGTTTCAGCTAATGTTTGGATATCTTAATCGATATTATGAAAAACTTGGTAAGTAAAACTTCATAAATATTGTCCTCTCTCTAATAAGGATTTTAATTGTGTCGCTGAGCTACGAAATTAAATTTTCTCGATTTTCGTACTATGTCATGTCGTGGCCACATATATATTGAATTTTTTTTCCTGAACCCTTTCGCTCTAAATTTTGTGTAAGTTCGTATAGATTAAGGTAGGTTATGTTTTTTCTCCGCGACATGCTCCATAATAAATATATTTGCCTGAATATATGCAAGCAGAAATATTTTTTTCTGCGAGTTATACGTATTTTCGTCCTTTGAAACTATAATCGGTATTGACGTTTAAATTGATATCATATACGCCATAGATTCGTGCATTTCATACTATTGAGCCACAAAATATGGTAATTGGATAATAAATTTATACTTTGCTAACTAAATGAGATTCAAAACTGTATTACTTGCAGTAGAAATATCGTGATAGCCCAATTATTAGCCTTTATTTTATCCAAATATCCGTGATAGGTTCAATTTGATGTATCATCGCAAATACTAGCGTCGTATAGATAAGTACCAGCTTCGAGAGCCTGAATATAAAATCACGAGGTACCAGATAAGATATTTGATAATGTATAGCCATAATCGTAATAGCGATCAATATCCTTGCGAATGTAACAATCGAAATCATGGTCGAAGTAAATACGAGTAAGAACGTGATTATAATAAGCGAAAACATGATGAATAACGTTATCTCAAGAACTATATAGACTGAGCTCGTGGTGACAATAGTATTTAAAAAGTGAATAATGTTTAGTTGCAAGTAAACGATGCTAACCTTTCGTATTGGGAAAACTATTCTTATAATGTATACCTGGCTTGGTACAGAAATTGGTATTACTTGAACAATAAATTAGGCTATGTAATGGAACTTTATATTGAACTACCCATGCACTTGATCTATATATATTTTGATCAAATTTACTACCTTCGCAATGTCTTATTAAATCCATAAAGGCTCACATATGTAGAAACATATTTTTCTCAAAAGATATAAAAAACGTTTACTATACTTATACCGTATATAATCCGTATTTCCTGGTTAAGATAATATCATTCATAACACGTAAAATCTTATTATTTTCAAGCTTCAATTTTTTAACGTGGAGGTGGTATTCTCATTTGTGGTTATCGATGGTTAAAACTAGTTATAAGTGCCAACCTTCTAAGCAAAAGCCATATATTTTGTCTTGATATAAACACTAGAAAAAAAGTATGTATATAAATTTCCTTCAAATATAAATTTTCGTAATCATGTTGCTATCGTTGAACTTGTTACTAAGAGTAAGATTGTTAATAATGTTATTGGTTTTTTTGTTCGCAATATCTCTAAGGTACATTAGACGTTTCATATTTTTCTTCGTAAATTTCACGAAATATTTGCCTTATTGCAGGAGATATCCCAATTATGGTCCATCTATCGTCTTGATGTAAGCGTTTCATTAACAAATAACTGGAAAATATTACGAGGTATCCACATTTCATTGTTTTAGAATCCGATTTATTAGAGAAAAAAAAACTTCTAAATTTCCCAGTTAATATAAAAAGAAATTATACAACCGTTAATTTTGAAATCCACTCCCAATACCCGACCTTTATTCTATTCAGTTAAACTATACATGTATTCATTCAATATATTGTCCTCTCTCAAGACAAATCATCTCTGTTTACCCCTCAATACTAACTTATACGTTTTTTATATTTTGATGGACTAGATTACCCCTTATATTTTGTAACTTCATAATCCTATAATTAGTTCGGTGTTCCTTGGTAATCACACGCGTTCATGAGTCATTACTAAATATTACGATAAAGCCTAATTCTCCGCAGACTCAATGTCAATTCTACAGCTTGTTACAAAATTTATACTCTTTTTTTGTGATTTACTACCGAAGGGCAATGCTCACTATATTGCCAGTATAGTGCGACCCTTGCTAATATGAAATACATACATGTACCAGAGGAAAGGCTCGCAACTCAAGTGTTCCTACCCACAATAACCAACCTATTCGAAAATTCCCGTTACTTTCAAACTATACCGTTCCATCTGTTTAATAAACCATAAAAAGCTTTTACTTTAACTAAACAAGTACCACAGATTGAAAGCCTCATCTTGTATACCTATGGCCAGTTTTCGGGCAATGAATTTTAGGTATATTCTCAATACCGTTTGAGTCTTATGATTTACTGTATTGGTCTTTACTACGTATAACGACCTTATAAAGGCTAAAAATATGGACTATTTTTGTTTAAGTTCATGCACTTCCCACGTAGAAGAGGGCAAACACTATAGTATGGAGTCAGGCCTCTGGCCATTTTTTCTATAGATTACATAACTGTTCATGTAACGGGATATACAGTACCCTACCTGAGCTCAGTCTAGGAGCGGTCTGCATATACATTTCCTTTATGCGAGGGCACCTTAAAGGCTATGTATTGACTATGTCCATGAGCTCTGTACGAAGGACTATTGTAGCCTTTTCTATTTTTCCTCCTGTAACTTAATAGTAAACCATGTTTGACCCCTATTTCGCTTACTTTTCCATGTTAAATTTTAATATTCTATTCAGTTTTTTTCATATTTTTAAAATCGTACTACTTATAATGAACGAATCAATGGCAAATATTAATAATTTTTCGTTATACTTTAACTTTATGGAGAAGGATGAGACGTCAGTCAATAAACAGTTCTCCAGCGTTGTAAATATATTGTTGGCCCTTTTGGGTCCGATTAAGGTTGATGTTACTTGCTTAAAAGAAATTATAACATGTATCGCGTTTATTGTGAAGTATATGTGATAGATTGATTAATTGACTTTCGATTGCGACCTTATATACGGCCACGCCTTAATTGAAGTAAAGATTTAATAATTCGAATCCAACCTAACGGTTATTCGTATTGGTTTTCTAGTGTTTAATGGTATCCAAAACTGATATCACGAACCGCAATTCTATGTATTTCTTATTACGATGGCGGCGACATTTGAGAGGAATAAATATGTATTTAAGTCGAATAAAATGTAAATTGGGGAAGTTTGTATCCGATTCTTGACATATAGGGTTATTATACGTTGACGGTAAAGTAAATTATAACAGTATATAACGAAAACTGCGTATACAAAGATATATATAAAAATGTAGTTTTTCGATTCTTTTAAGGATATTTTAAATGACTTTTATCGCGCGGATAAAGCTATGATCAACCTAAAGGGATTATTTTAAGCTACTCTAACTTTTGTGTACTATTCACTCTAAAGTTCTATATATTATTGGTTTAAAATAGCCGATGAAACTGGCTCTTAGCTATAAAGTACCATTATGTAGGAATGCATGTATCCCTACATTTATACGAAAAATAAATTATGGCAAGCGTTAATCGTATCGATTTCATCGCAGCTTTGGCGAAATACTGCGAGCTCGCCGATGAATTGGAGTTTTGAAATTTAAAGCGACGTTTTGGTCTACAATTATCGGCACCTATATAAGTATAACAACTGTATAAGGATATAGTTATAAAGGAAGTCTATGCATTTTAGGTATCATCTTTAAGCGGTCGTGGTAATCACGGAGAATTATTTCAATAAACCCGTTTATTATACGTCTAAAAACAAAAATGTGGGGCGAAATAGAGGATGGCGAAGAAACGCCGGGTTAGGTAAGTTACGAGGAGTTCTCTACTTCATAATTCGATGGACCACTACCAATGTAATTACTAACTTTACCTAACTTTACCTCTGACATATGTGTATACAATCTCTGTTGAAAAGTTGAATCAAGGTTCCTTACTAATGGCGATGGGAAAAACCTAATTGCTAAACATAATTTCGTTTGAGAGTAATATAACCTTAATGAAGTAGCTATAAAATACAGTAAAACTGAGTTCAATTTAGAAAAACACGTATAAACAAACATTTATTACTTGTTTATATATCTCTTTATAACACTTACTTCATTAATTTTTAAGTCGATTTTGGTTCCAATGATTATTGTGTTGTTAGCGAAGCTTGAGTATAAATATTGAGATTAAATTATATTTGGCTATTATGTCTTTGAAATATTCTTAGGATAATTTAAATATGGCGTAATACACGTATGACCCCAATAGTCAAGTTTTTTTTATAAATATAAAAAAATAGTAGAGTTCAATATTAACATTCATTAATCTCGGAATAACAAAGGATATGATATTTGGAATTTATTTGATACGATATCAACAGGTGATATTGAACCTTAACAATAATCGTTTGGTAGTCTATAACTCGAACAGATTGATTACCGATATAATGATAATACGTTTTAGGTCTGGAAACATACAAAAGTATTATATATTCGGGTTTTTTTCGTTTTATAGCTCGATTTTAGTGTATATTATAATGTATGAGGCATTATTAGTAATTGGCTTTTGTTATAAGTTCGAGTAAAATAACGCATATTTTACAGTTGACGGCGCCGACTACCGTCGAAAAGAAAGAAAATTAGTTTAGTCTTTCACACGAATTAACGAAGTTCCGCGACCTATTTCCTGAGAAGAAGGCAATATCTTTACTGGTATATAAGAGGAAGCTCGACTATTATCATTCTATTGAATAGAACGAAAATAGATATTTACATAAGATACTATAGAGGCCGTTATACTCGATATTACGTGATTAACTTTTCGAATTTGGACGTTACATTACAAATTCAATAAATAAAGGATATCTTTACGCGAATTCCTTATCGAGTGTGGCGCCAGTACTATAAATTTTGTAGTCGCGGGAAGGGTAGTGGTTTTCTATTGACTTCAGGATATTAAATAAAATTTCAAAATATAATCGTTTTCTTTTACTCTTAATTAAGGAAACCCCACGTGTATTATCGAAGTCGACGAGATTTTCAAAATCAGGTATTCGAATGGTCTTTTATCGTATCTGAGTCGTACTAAGATAGGAAAAGTTGATGGCTTTTTGTATAATATTCGAATTATTTAAGTAATTAAATAATTTTTTTGGGTTAGCGGAAACGTTGACGACGTTTTAAAGGTATTTCAATTATACAATAGTAGATATTTTCAACCACTTCATTATTATTTACCTGGATAACCTTTTCGGCTTTTTCTTCTAATACCAAATTCGACCATATAATGAGAATTTTCGTGGTTGAAGAACGCCTTTACAATACCGAGTTAAACCTAAAATTAGAAAAGTATTACTTTGTAATTAAAAAGGTTAAATAATTTGTTTTATTTTTACCTTTAACGTAAGTATTCGGGTTGATTCCGAGAAAGTACAGATAATACGTGCATAAAACATTTTACGTACCATTCTGAAGGTTTTATTTTTTAAAGTTGTACTAAATTTCATCAGTACTTCATTTGAAATTCTATTAAATTGAAGGATTACTTCGTTAGTCTTATGAAGCAAGGAGTTCGTTAAACTAGAATCAATTGGGAGGAATATATATATTGAACGGTAAGAAATATATTAGTTACGGCAATGATTTTAAAAAATTCGGATTTGAATCGATTATCTGCAGTGGAAACTAATTACTCGGGAATACAATTCGTGGGGTTTCTAGCGTAAAGAAACTAGTATAACATCCGAAAGCTATGAGTATTTTATTCCGTACTATTAATTGACGCGGAGCGTAATAACATTATTAAAAATAAGGAGCTTTTGGATTCCATTTATAACTATGGTCCTCAGAATCATGTAAAGTCGGCACTCAGTGTACTATTTTAAATGATTATAAGGAATTAAAGTTTTTTTTCTTTCGTTGCGCTTAATTTCGAAACTTTAATATCGATAAACCCTTGTTTTATTCTCTTTTATAATACCCTTTACAATACCTGCCCACAACTCCAGATACACGTCCAAATATATTGGCTCTCAAATTACCTCATAAACTCAAAGTTAAGTAACACCGCGAGTTTGAATTTTTAGTCTTTCATTTTTACCATACCCAATGAACTGATCATCAAATTATATATTATAAAAAGGTATATTACGGCGAGATATATCAATCAATTCATAAGAACAACAGCTTAGCTATTGGATCGTAATACCATATATTTAATCTAATGGATTCTGAAGTATCGACGTTCTCGGGTTCGCCTCGTGCTTGGCCCGCGCTCGTGTAACTGATTATAATAGTGTGGAGGATATCGCGGTGTTAGTAGTTAAAGATCGAAGCGGGCTCCACCAGCGTTAAACCTGGTTATCTCGTTAACGTCGAACAGTTACTTCATTTTTTGTCTAGGTACCCTTACAATGTGATTTGATTAAGCAATAACAAAAAACCTATTATATCAAGTTCGCCGAGTATCTACGTTAACGGTATCGCCTCAGGTTAGGCTCGGGCCCGTGTCGTTGATTATAATAAGGTTGACTGATATTAGGGTATCGGCGGTAATAGATAGCCGCAGGACCAGCTCGTGTTAAACCCGTTCATTTAGTTAACGTCGAACAGTTACTTTATTTTCAGGCAAGGTATCTATACAATTTAATATGATTAAAGAATAACGAACGACCTATTATATCAAGTTCGCCTACTAACTGTTACCAAAAACTTTAGACGCTTTCCAACTAAAGTAAGATATTCGATGTAAATTGCAAATTATAGGATCAATCTCAATAATATGTTAGGTTCTTGTATTCAATGATTACTATCGAATTAGGAATTGTTAATAACAGAATTTTTATAATAGACTTACAACTTTCCTATTATAGGTTAACCCGGTAGAAACGTCTCATTTCGAATCTTTTAACGAAATTACTATTCAAAATAAACAATCGTAGATATTATACGTTTATATAGAATATATACGTAATGTACCGGTACAAAACCTCGTCGTACCTTACTATTAAGCTTCCTTTAACCCCTCATTATCGAAAATCGTTACTAATCATATATTTTAGTTGCCTTAATAAACGACTCACTCATTACAGGTTACTTCGTTCGTAATTCATTGGTTTTTACCAACCGCTCATCTATTCGTATCCAGCACGGGGACATGTAATTTAGAATTATCACAATGTATACAGGGTGTTTTCAGGATATGTGGTAGCGATTTCATAAATTTTCGGCTTTCATTATCAACGATACCGGCTCAAATTAGGTTATCATATTTTAAACGACTGTATGTTTTTCAATAAAACTTAAATAACTTTCGTTCACAGCATACTACACAAAAACATATGGAGGTACCAAATGAACAAACTATACTGTTCAAACGCAGTAATTTATTTTCTTCGCCTTTAAGTAAAATAAACATGTATTATATTTTTCCTCTCATTCATTTATATTCAACAACTGAGAACTGATTATTATCGGGTTAAATGTAAATTGAATGGATCCCAAGTATGAAAAATACTTTATACTTGCGTCAAACGGAAATATAAAGTTGTAGATTAGTTATGAGAAACGAGGTTAAACGTTTTTGACGTATCTACCCAAAGGTTGAATGTTAGATACATCGACAGTGAAATATATTTAATAATTGATATAAGGAACAATAAACCATCGGCAACGCTCGACGGAACGGTATAAAAAGACTATTGATTTTAATTGAATATATGTAATATTAATACTAACCTCCCGAATAAAAAGCTTTACTAACTCTTTAATTCATACTATTTCGTCGAAGTTTCGAACCCGTTAAATATCGTTTAAAATATTTTTGCACAATATGATGTATTTTATTTGTATTTAGTTAATTATAAATCTACGAAAGCCTTTTCTTCTTAGGTTTAATTCGATTTTTACTTGGAATAAGTCTGTATTTATAACTATATAAGGAAATGTATATATGATAAACTTTAAGTAGAAGATATTTTCGCTACCGAAACGGGGCGGGGCGGTTGTTATTATTAATTGCTGGAATGAAATGCTTTTTATAAGCCCAAGTAGGAATTACTGGAAAATTACTAACATACAGTAACCTTATATAAATTCGAAGCGAAATAGGGAAACACTTCATTTCATAATAAGCCGGTATTTCGATATCATCATTCGACATGTCATATATTACTTACTTTAAACAAACTCTACTTACCTTCGTAATGATAAAACCTCCATAAGAAAAGAGGAAGTTCCATTTCTATTACAATATAATATAATATATAAGGTGGTGTATATGTTACGCAAATTTTTTTAATAAATATCTGATCTTAAATCCATTTTTACCTAGATTGATTGAGTTTAACTATTTTGTTTAATCGTTTTTCAATGTTTTTCTAATAATAGTGTAGTTAACATTAAAGATTCTATTAAGACTAGTTTCAGATACTAAAGAAATGTCAATTAGGGCAAATAACTTAAAGTGAGAGGGGTATTAATTTAAGTAAACGAGGGTGGTTAGCGAAAAGCGAGGCGGGCGTTAGTTCAAACCTACGATAATAGGTACCATTAAACAGGGAGAATACTAATGAAAGGCTATAATGGCGGATAAAATAAGGCAGGGGAGGGGGGGGGGGGAATCGATCTTTTAGGCAGGATATAAAAAATATAACATGTTCATCTATATACAAATAACTCAGTCGATACAAGTCCGATTATTAACTCGTTTACAATAGACTCGGTTAACTCACTTTGAATTAAATTTATTAAATTGAATACGAGGTATTTAAAATCTTTCATGGTTATAATTTAATTTTCGTTTCATAAATTTAATATGCCGTAATATATTTTTACTATAATTTATATAAATTACCTTGTTATATTTTTTTTAGGTATTTCGGCAAATATTTTTAGAGGAAATATTACTGGGATTAAAAATAACTTAGCTACAATATGTTATATTCATATATGGTTAACTGAAAGAATTATGTTACAATAAATAACCAACACAATCTATAAAGATCGCTTGATTTTAAAATATCACTGGACCGATAAAAAAAACAATGTTGGAAACGTACAATTAAAAGTATAATAACTTATATTTCAAAAACGGTAAAAAACACCCTAAATTTAAATAATATCGCAAAAACAGGAAAATTAATTTACTAAATTATAAATCGCGGAGGTGAAAACGACTTATAATCTGAGATTTCACTTAATATTTTAGGGGAAGAAGATAAAGTAGAATTACCGTTTTTGAAAGTTCAAATCAACTACCTAAGTGATAAACTTAAGCAAGGTGAAACGATAATTAAACATATTTTTTAATTATATTATAAGAATGGGTTAATTGACTCTCAAATTTTCTTCTAAGTTATTTTGTAAGTTCACCATATAATATTCTATTTGGATAAAGCTACATCATTCAGTACGGTAAACGCGGATATAAAGAAAGTGCATTTCATTTCTAAGGAAACGATGAATAAAAAATATGAAGGTTTCTTTCACCTACAATTTCAAACGCTGACGTTGGTTCATGTCACCACTAGAACAAAGAAATCCCTTACAACTCGAGGGGTTTACAAAATATATTTAAAGATAGTATATTGAAGTACGAAAGAGGGGCATGTTTCAAAAAGTAACTAGTTATTATTACTAAAGGGGCTTGAAATCATGTGATATAAACTAAAACCATTCTTGATATTGGTTTTATTGATATAAAAACTAATATCATAAGAAAAGTCAAAACTCAACAGAGGTTAATATAAAAATTGACAAGACTGTTATGGTCCGACCTACGACGGTAAGCTAAGTAAGTGCCAAATGAGGTTTACTATTAAGGTACAGTGAAAGACTAGAAAAATCTACCATGTCCCGCCGTATAGGACCTAATGGTATGACCAGTGGCCAGTCTGTTACATGCCTTTACTCGTACCGTATACAAACCGCACACAGTCCACGACTGGACCGCACCCAAACCGGGTTTTACCTGTTCAATTACGTGTACAATGATGGAATTGACAGACTTGATAATTACTAGTCTAAGTTTATAATATATCCCTTTTCTTCCTATATATTATAAGGGGTATAACATCCCGCTGGTTAAACGAGAGGCGCGGTATTGACCTGCTTAATACACGTACCAAGCGCGAACCAATAACGTAACGTTAAACGTATCGTATAAAGTATCGGTTAATGCGAACTTAAACTGCTGGCGCCATATAACGCGTCTTTTAGAGAATCTTATAAGGTAGTTATCGGTTGAACTTTAAGCCATCAACGTTGTATAACGCGCTCTTTAACTTACCGTATGATATATATTTTCGTATCGCTAGAACTTTATCACGTATTCTTCAACGTATCGTATAATATATCGTATGATTTTACCATAAGCCGCCGAAGTCATATAACGCGCCTTTCAATAAGCCGTATAACGTATTATCCGGTTTAATACCGGGTCTCCGACGTCGTATAACGCGCTTTTTAACGAGCTATATAACGTATCAGCCTGTTAAACCTTAGGCCACCGATGCCATATAACGTGCCCCTTGACTTGATGTATAATATTTCTTTTTGCCGCCGATACCATATAATGTACCTTGTCACCTACGGTATTTTTGGCCGTCGGCGTCGTTTGAAGTACCCTTTAACGCGCCGTATAATACCTTGTATAATACGTAATATTTTCTGAATCCGATCCACTATTTCCTATAAATACAAACGGTCTCATAGCCCCTAAAACATCTTTTTTGTTCCCTTTTACAACGTTGATTTACTTTATCATTTGTCTATCTTTTGTAGTTATTTCACCTTCATCTTTCATATCCAAATTACTATGTCTCACAAATATAATTTATTTATTTGCTTTACCTTATCTTCATAATCGATACCTTTAATAATCATAACATGGACTCCACCGTTGCCGGCGCCTTGAGTAAACATAATAAGTAGCTCAGTAAAGTATAATGTCACATTATATACCAATACTTTACCGTTCATTACCTTCTAAAATTTTCTTTGAATTAGAAAATAACGTGTTCATCTTTAAAAGTAACGAAAATAAAAGCGAAATCTCTCTTTTACAAGCTCAAAGTGCGTATATATCGTATATTAACCGCCTGATAAATTCTATTTTCCTTTTATTTATATCCGAATTTATCCAGTATAACTTTATCCTATTAGCCAAAAAGAATATAGTGAGGTGAATTAAAAAAATTTACTTAAGAATAATCTACGTTCTATTTTACCCTTTCCCGTAGTATATTTCAAGAATTCGTTAAACTACGGTATTACCTGGTTTACGCGCCGTTTTACCTTCATTGATTATTACGGCAGAGGATAATGGTTATGTTTTGTGTCCTGCGTGTAAACGGTAGGGAGATAACCCGGGTGTTCGACTTGTTTGTCCTCCTTTTTTTTTTTTTTTTTTTTTTTTTTTTTAGTTACTTATTGAATTCGCCCGGTTCTGCAATATTACACGAATATAAAGGATTTTGACCTTGTGGACCGTATAGTTCTTTACTCCAGTTGTTATATATTTCCATCGCCGCTTCCTTCCGAGTCCGACTTTTTCTAGAGATTTTCCATTACCTTTTACGGTTTCATTTATTTACCGAGATAAGATTTCCTTTACCAACCGTCCGTTAACACGTAACGTCTTCACCCCGTCTTTTCCTAATAACCGTTGTATACCTTCCCGTAGTTTTTACTTGAGAACCTAAAATAAGTTACCCCTTATAAAGTATAACGTGCGATATTTAGGATTTAACTATATAAACCTTGATTTTCTCTATATATTATTTATTCACCTTAGTTAAAAGAGAGCTAATAGCGTTAACCGCGAACAGCCTAAGGATCTTATCCGGGTCGTCCGCGTCGCTCGGGCCTTAACTAATATGTTATATTCTTTGATAACCCGCTTAAAGAGTCACTCGCTCCTCCCCGCTTCTCGCCTAACTCTTTATTAGCCGTTATTATCGGCTTTCTTTAACACACTTTCTTTTTAACGTTATTATTTATCGTTGAAGTTCCCTAAGTACCGTTTCTATTAACGATATCCATTATCCTCGGCGTTACCCATACCCGGTCACACCTTTTACTAACCCCTTTTGTCGACATCTATTAACGCCTGCTATAACCTTCGTCGTTGTCCCTTATCGGGTTACCTAATATCCGAAACGAGTTATAATAAGGCTCCCTAAAGTTAATAACGCACATATTTCTTAAAACTTAATAAGGATACTAATCATAAGTAAGCAAATCGTTATAAGATCGTAATAAAAGTTGTTTCAATGTTGAATACGTATTCGAAAAAATGGGTAATATTTATCCAGCCTCGCTAATTGATTTTTAGGATAGTTTTGTCATAAATTTCATTTTCACTATACGAGTAATGGATACTTTCGAAAATGTAAGTTACCCGCTTTTTATAGGTTACTTAATATATACTCAATGGTGTTATTGGTATACTGGGCTATTATAAACTTGGTTATCCCCTCATTTCGCCTTCACTTTTTTCAAGGCTTCAATATACTAACCAATCCCCAATATTGTCTACTTTCTCTCATTTTAAAACACTTTACTTAATTAGTAGAAAGTAACCCGCATTCCGCCTCGTTTTCATCGCAAAAATTATGTCAATTTTTAATTTTTAGTACGTACCCTTTTATATATTTTTAACGATTAATACGAATTCCGGATAAGTATTGAATAGATTCTATAGAACCAAGCGGTCTGAAGCTATCAGTTTTCCAAATTTATATGAAATATAATCTATTTACCAAGAGGTTTCAAAACTACATTAAATAGATTCGAAACATTAACGACCCAAAATTAATTGTAAATTCAATTAAACTTTTTCCTTGGGTAGTTGGTTTTAATATTACGTAAATTTAATTAAATTCAACCTACTACCTTATACTACTTTGCCAACTATCATCGACGATTCGCTGCTGTTTTTATATTTTACCAAATATTAACTGTTGTTCCTTAAGTAAACTTTGTACCTGAATAAAAATGAATGAAAAATATAATAACTCGCACTACCAGATTGATTTATGATTTCGTGTCCCCGTTTTCCCTCCGTAGAAATGATATTTTATACTTTTTTACTAAACGATTTTCTTTGAACCCGGTCATCATTGATTTTCAGTTATTTAAAGTAAATTAATAAGCGAATAAATATGAAGCATAGTTGTATTATAAAAAGGCAACGTTGATACGTAAATACTTTTAAACCTTTTCATCGATACATTGAATAAAGATATCTATTTATAAGTAATACATGGCAAAAAAATTATTCAATTTTGATCAAAAAATATGAGTTCTTTTAAAATACCTTTACCTAATTTCAACCACGGGTATTAATAATTAAATATGGAATTTATTAAATCTTTACCATATATCCAGAAAACGTTTTGTATACGCGTTGGCCATTATAATTTTATAATTCGAAATGAAAAAAACATCGAAGGGCGATTATTAATAAGAATAAATATCGAGGGCCGCCCTTAAAAACTAGTAGTTCGATTTTCAAGTGGATAGAAATATATACCTAATATCAATTTTAAACATAAAGAGGTTGATGGATGTTTTATATTAAAGTATAACGATATTACGTTCAGTCATATAACGTATATATTCTATATAAACTTCGAATATTTACGATAATCCTTTTTCATGGTCATTCTATTGAAACACGCGAAATATGATGTTTTTACTCAAATAACTTATAATACGTCAATTGTAAGTCTATTGTAAGAACTTCATCGTAAATAGTTTTTAATTCGGTTGTCATAAGAGGTTACGGTAATTAACATACTTCGTGGGTTGATCTTATAATTCATGATTTACAGTAATTATCCGATTTTAATTGGAAAACGCCTAAATCTTTCGGAAACCACTAATAGACGGACGATATATAACGGGTCGTTTATTACTTTTAGATTGGAAATTTCGCTCAAGTACTCGAGCTGAAAAAAAGGCGACTATTAGATGTTAATAATGTTTGAGAGCCTAATACGAGCTAGGTTCGTAGCGGTATCACCGGTTTCGGCGTATTAACCCCCCCCCCCGGCATTATCCCCAATACCGAATCGTACGCGAGCCGAACACATCGTGGTCCCGTTTTCGACGATCCGTTGAAAACCTCCGGCATACCCTGATGATATATGTCGTCATTATTTGATAACTGAACCTTTGTTTCAACATATGTATCTATATAATCCGCCGGAATTTAGGTTTATCAACATATAAATTTATTATCAATACGTTTCATATGTAATCAAAAAAGGTAAAGGAATTTAAACACGGTGTTTGTCAATTCGTGTTTATTTTGAAATTTACGGGTAAATGTATTTGAGAGGCATTACTAAATTGCGGGTCTTAACCGCAATTAGTATTAAAAAATCGAAATTAATACGTCGTATTTGGCTTAATGTATAGAAATTAAACAAAGTAGAAAAAAAAATACAATTCAGTATAATTAGTTAAAATCGTAAACTTGGAGCAGGTAATATGTAATTGAAAAGACCACGTTTTCAAATAGGATATTACCGAGAAAAATACTTTACTGTCAATAGTATAATTACGTTGAGCATCTAAGAATAATGCAAAATGGTAATTTACTGACTTCAGGATATTATTCTTATCCCATTATAATAAACAATTTTTTGAAGCCGATTCCGAATAGTTGGTAGTTTTTTCCGTTAGCAGATTTGAATAGTAACATATTACAATCGTGGCTTCAAGAAAGGTATCCTTTCCAATATAAAATATATTTTTTACGGTTCTTTTACGTTTAACGAATTCGTTATTTATTTTTGGAACCAAACATTGGCTCATTCGGAGAATTTAGTAATAAAATAATGATAAAAGTTACTGAAACCTAAAAAACTTCGAAACTTCAAATAATATAAGGTAATTTTCACTCGTAGATCACCCGGACGTTTTTATGATCGACACAAATACCTTTCCCAATCATTATAATGATACCTATGTATTTTTCCTCTTCACTTGCAAAGTTACCCTTTCAGAATTTCAATTTAGTCTTATATACCTAAAATATTTCAAAATACTCGAATTCTCGCCATATAATCTTGTTTAATACCAGAAAAAAACATTATCGCCATTAAAGTTAATTATAAAAAAGTCATTTAAAATATTCTTCATTATATAAATCATATATCATTGAAGAGTTACCAGCGTTCACGTGAACCTAAAGGAATTAATTAACTATTGGAATATTTCGAACCACATACGGAATGCTGTTAATTTCATCTATTTGAATATAACATAGATACGGTGAAAAGCCGTCCGAATATTTCATTTAGTGAACTATATTAACTTTGATAACGTACGTAAGGTTATTTTTATTAAAGGTAAAGGAAAACAGTTTTATTCGGCAATTTTATTCAACGTTCGGTAATCGATACAAAATCGTAATTTCCTCTTCCCAGTAAAAATAATTATACCGGTGTTACAGTCAATGAAGAATTTACCAGTACCTAACCTTTATCTATTAATTTCATAACTTATCGTCGAAGCTTTAAAAGTTAATTTCGTGATATTGAGTACAATTACCCTTCTGGTAGTTTTAATCAAGATTTTTTTCGCCTGGTTTAATATAGATGTAGTAATTAAGTTTCCTTTCACAAAAAGATAAGGTTATAGGCTTATTTTTATCGAATGAGTAGCGGAATTTCATTCATATTAGTAAAAACGTAACTAATCTTTTCCATCCTTAATTATAATTATTGTCGACATTTACAATATCCGCGTTACTTAATAAAAACTTATAATAAAAATTAACCCGAATTAATCCTTCGTACTTTGTTTTTTTTTGATATAAACGTTTCGCCAAACAAATGAAAACCGATTCAACCCCGCCCCATACATCCCGCAACTTAAGGTGAATCCTTATCATATCGATAATGAACTCCTCTTAATTATACAATAAAAAACGATTATCATTTACGATTAAAATTACCTATTAATATCGAATTGAAGGTATTCGAAAGGTAATGTCCCGCGTGATTCCGGTAATAATATATATTAACATTGAGTTCGACTATTTATCAACATATCGTCGAAACTTCATTAATTGAGTAATTCGTGTATTTTATTGTTACCCTAATATCGAACCAAGATTTTGGAAATATGATAACCTAATTTACTTTATCTTTAACAGTTATACTAAAGCCTTAGTTATAATATGTTCATAATTACAACTAAAATCGTTTTAATTATTTGAAAGATAGGTATTTTGAAGTAATCCGGAAATAAAAAATGAATTCCTATTTATAAATACTTTTTAGTAAATCAAAATCTTCGTAACTCAATTTAATAATTACGCTGTTAACGCTATATAAATATAAACTAACCAGTATTTAAAATTAGGTTTCCTCCATTACCATTAATATGGAACCTTTATATACCTGTTTGACTTAAACCGTATAGACCTACATAAAAGGTACTATCGGGCGGAATTTGAGATCGAGATGGTAATAGTCCGATAAACCACAATATACGTAACGCTTTGTAGCGAACCCGGCTTAATGTTTCTTTAATAACGTCTACTTTACCTAACGTTTTTGAATCTAAACATATGCTAAACGGGATTAACAAAATGATGAGCCGCAATATCGAAATAATTATCCGCAGTTACTAGAACCCTTTAACTAAAATACCTAAAAGGTATAAACCTCCGTTATAATTATGTTACTATCCGGCCGTTATATTTATACTAGTTTCGCTAATTAATAACCAAAACAATATGTCATGTTTAAAAACTTTAATTTGTTAGAAAGTTCACAATATTTGTTAAGGGTCACCACATAACTGACCCGGCTAACAACTATCGCGATAAATCTATTGCGGATACGTAACAATACGCGAAGGAGTAGGTAATTCAAATTTGAAGTCGAAGGCTAATTTAGGTCGCCCTTTTAAATTAAAATTATTTCGAACCCAATAAAAAATATTACCTTTCAGTTTTTATTGTTTATAACCAATCCTATTAAATCTCCCAATACTTTATTCGCATGATAATAGTAGTTTGAAGTAATTTTAATATAATCGAAAAATTTACCTATATCGTATATCTCTTTGTTACTGCTGGCTTCAAAATACGTTATATCCGCCTTTTTTAGCGCCGGGGTATAATAACTTTATACGTAAACAAAGTATAACTACTTTTTCAATTGATAAAGTATCCGATTCTAATATAAATTCGATTTCTTAACGTGGCCTTGCTCACGTGAAAGAAAATCCGTCAAATTACGGTTAAGTATATCGTTCTCGCCTTTCTTAAACCGATCAAAAACTAATATAAGTCGCGGTTAATTCGGTTTTAAGTTGCTAAATTTTGATTATAACCCAAGCAAAGTCAGACGTAAAGTCCATAACTAAAGTTGCTTAACTCATTGATTGTAATAACTTTACAACCGACGCGATAAAGCTTATGGTATTTCACAAATGAAAAAATAAGCTGATATCGGTTTTAAAAGGGTAAAAGATATATTTATAAAAGTTGAAAATGAGGTATTTGGAGGTGGCCTATACTTCCTAATAACGTTAAAGTATAACATAAAAGTATTGAATTTTATTATCGATTCGTGTAATATGATGAATAGCTTTTCGGAATGAAAAACCTTAATATTAAGTTATAATTGAAGTTACGATAGTAATCTAAATAGATGCCAAATCGGGTATAAAATTAAGGTACGGTAAGAAAAACTAGCAAAAGCTATCATAAACCGTTGTAAAGAACCTATAGGCATAGCTAGTATCTTACCCGTCACGTGCACTCTATCGTGCTGTACACGAACCGCACTCGGTCTACACTTGAACCGCACCTAAACTGGGTACCGCCGATTCTGTTACGTACACAGTCAAGTAACCTACAGACACAATGGCCAATGTCCCGAGTTCATAACAAGTGCATAATCACAAACGGACTTATGAATGAAAGCGCTATATAAACGGATATTGTAAGCGAATGGTTAATAAGGTAAAAGAAAAAGGAAGCAAGGTTTTAAAAATTACGGTAAAGCCCGTATTTATAGGCACAGACGAACCGGAATCGGTAAGTTCTATACTTATGCAACACATTAAGTGGCGCGCTATACAATGTCGGTAACTAGGGGTAAAAACAGATAGTACGTTATAATTTACGTTAAAGGAACGCATTATATAACACCCACAATTAAAGAGTTAAACTAGCTAATAAGTTATATAGTATTTTAAAAAGTGCATTATGCAACGCTGACAGCTTGTGTTTCAACCGGTTTAAACGTAGTACAACACGATAAAGAACGCGTTATACAGCATTGGTGGCTTATGAGTAAATTAGCCTATACATTATATAGCATATAGAAAGGTACATTATAAACCCGCGTCTTACTCATGTCTTGCTCGCATACTGAACAAGCACAGTCCGTGCTCCACGTTTAACCAACGTGATACCGTATTCCTTACTGTATTTAATGAAAATGTGGGTATATTATAAACTTAAGGGAATAGCCATTTCATCTATAGTTTTTGTGATTGTATATGTCATAAGATATACAGTACTCGGCTCAGGCCCGGTCTGAATGCGGTGTGATTATAACACATACGATGGCACGTAACTGACTATACACTAATCATGCCGATAAGTTCTATATGAACGACCACTGTAACCACTTTTATTCTTCCACCTATACCTGAATAGTAAACTCTATTTTTCTCCTACTTGGCTTACCGGTATAGGTTGGACCATAATACACTACAATGTGTATTGGAAATAGATTTCCACCTAATATACCTGTAGAGAGAAATCCAACGTTATTAACTTTATTTAAAGAACACAAAAGTAAAGAGAAAAAAAGAAAACCTAATGCCAGAAATCGAACCTTAAGCCAGCCTTCTAATTAACATCTTCAGGTAACCTTACAGCTTGAAGACCCGTAGAATCGTACGGGTTTGAAAGCTACAACCTTAACGGGGCCGTGTTGTGCGGCCATTTTATTTACCGTTTAAAGCCTACTTATAGCGAGGATTTGAAGGCGGTTCTAAAAGAGTAAAGAACTTGTAAAACACATATATATTGGTTAAAAGCTTGTAGCTATTGAAAAGATGTACTTTATAACTCGGCAAAGAATTTACTTCGAAAGTGATAACCCGAGCCTCCTTTTTGCCACGTACCGCAAGCAAAAAAAAAAAAAAAAAAAAAAAAAAAAAAAAAAGGTTTCACCACTAAGCGAATATTATGCCGTAAGATGTTTTCTAAAACTAGCCTAAAAACGTATCCAAGGTGTAGTCGAAGGCTTCAATAAGCGCACGAGGCACAGGTATATGTAGTGATGGCTTGAAGATAAATGAAATATAAATAAATAATGCTGTGATATTCGAGAGCTTATAATGAAATTCTAGACCTTAAAGCGAAAAAAGAATAAAATTTACAGTATGCAAGTTGAATTCTAAAGAGCTAGGTTAATATAAATAATAAGGGACGAAATCTCTGATTATAAGGGTCATTCTTTATATTTACCACTGCGCAGGTGGTGCGCCGGGCCGACGAAGATCTTCATAGCCGAAAAAAGGTCTCCAGATAAGATTAAAGTGGTGATAGAGCCGATTAGTGATGTTGTGGTGGAATAAGGTGCATGTGAATTGGTGGTATTGAGAACAACTGGATTTGATTTTTTTCTCAGAAGTGGGCACTTTTAGGAATTACAGTGTAGGCCCCCTATCCTCCTTAACAAGGTGATCCGTTCACCTATGCCAAAAAATTTGATGTAAGTTCGAAGATTTAGTATTACAAAAGTTATAGGTATTGGTAACGGTTGCTTTATAATTAGGCAACCTTTGAAACAAGAGACGAGAAATTATCACGTTACTTTGATTCTCATTGAAACTATGAATAAAGTTACCACTATCAATATAATCAGTATCGAATTCGGGTTAGATTTTCTAACATTTAGTATCGTTGCTACGCCTGTAAGTATGCCTTTTTAATTAAGGTATTTGATTAGATTCAATTATGCACCACTCTTTGAAATGCAGGTCTATACCATCTAGAACAATTTGAGGTTTCTGTGGTTGTGAACCTTGCTAATGAGAATGAGTTCTTATTAAGACTCGCGATAAACCCCATGACCAAGGAGTCTCTTTTAACATAAAACCAACTGAAAATATATCTATGATAAATAACTCCCAAAGAATATAAATTAATACGTTAAATAGGTAGAATTAATTTCATTTCACAAGTTTACGATAAATATATTGATATCTGGAAGTCTCCAGGTCCGAATACAATAACTTTCAGTCAGATGATAAAGGTCCTCTCTATTTATATCTTGCAATACGTTTAAGTCAAGTTTATTATTATACAGTATCTAATTGCGATGAAATGTTTTTTTGATTCATGTGTTGGTACCTTACCTGATTCTAAAGGCAAGTAATTCTCTGATAATATTTTACCATTTATATTACTAATATTATTTCTACGCAAGACATTTTCAAAACGTGATTAAATTTAAAGTAATTTCAAATGGTAGACCACTTATTAAATATTCGTTCCAAACGAAGATTCACTGCTACTATAAATGAATATTGACCAGTTTTTGCGGCAGCAACAAAAAAAATTAAAATTGTAAAACTATGACAATTTCGGTTTTTTGGACAAGTAGTATACCTAGATCACTGCCATTATTTTAATTTTATTGATTTTCAATTATTTGAACGATAGAAAATTACACTTTGAGGCTTTTGCGATTTTTAATTCTATATCTAAAGTTATAGGAATGAATGATTAGAGAAACTTAGCTTATTTCATCGTGTTTTTATCCATAATAATATGATATTCTCTGAAATATTTCATAATACATCTCATATATTTGAACGCTGATTTTATGTATTTCGTAAGCAAAGAAATTTAATTATCTTCAAACAAATATTACGTTAAAATTAAAGTAATTCAAATTTTTTTTTGGAATAGAAGTTAATTTCACCATACCTAATTCAACTATATTTATAGATAGTTTACTTGCAACAACTCAAATTGACCACAGTTTGTAGGATTCACTGCATATCTCATGCAGTAGGTGCCTATTGTATAGCTGTGAAGAGGTCAAATTAATGAGCTATACAAATTAGCGCTCAGACCAGCTAGCAGTTAGCCAAACTTAGAAGTAACGACTTTTTAACCAATTTCAATGTAGTATCAGTTACATTGACCAGAGTGATTCCAGTCGATTTCGTTGTAACGATAAAGGCCTACCAGTACTATTTAATGCTTATTAGTTTATGTACAGATAAGAAAGGTAGAGAAAGGAGTTACTTTCCGGGTTTCATGCTTTGTTTAGATAAGTTAAAGAAATGGTTCTTAAGAAACCCCCTATAATACTGTATCATATTTCAAGGTAGCAATGGGAATAAACCTCAGGATTGTGTTATTTTTTCTTGAAATTTAGGAGCAGGAATTGGTAATTCCATAGCAACCACCAAGAAACTTTTATTCAATGAGTTTTAATAAAAAATGTTGAGACTAATCGCGTGAAAGTTTCCAATATCCCTAAGCCGTCAAGTTGTCAAACGTTCAAGTGAATACTACTACAGCTATGAGTGCTCTAAATTTCAAATTGCAAAACAATTAATTTTTACTACCTCAAACAAATATTAATTTCAATGAAGAAACCTACGAATAAAATTTATTTTACATTACTTTTTCCCCCTTTCATCGTGAAATCTTAATTATAATGGCTTTCAAATACTTTGTAAATATCCGAAAAAATCACTTCGAAGTACTTTATTAACTTGATCAGCCGCTTTATCATCGACTAAAACCCAACTAGAACAACTGAAAGACCTCGAGTTCTTAAAGAATTTTAAGAATTGTTTGGGAACAGGATATTCAATATGTGTAAAAAGACTAAAAACAAGTTGAAATAGGAACAAAATTGAATTATATACTAGAGGAATTGAACTCCCCGCCAAAAAAGAAAAAAAAAAAGAAATGAAGCTAATTTAGCAAGCGTACTCTTCAAATACACTGTATAGAAAGATCCCAAATAGACCAAAATAAATGGCAAAAAATCTCTGGAAATACCATTCCTTAACGCCCTGAAATTCGTTTTGAAGGTTACGCCTAAATTTCTATCAGGTTCCTCAACCCTTTTCCACAAAGCTTTTAACAGTTTAATGCTATTAGCTACACAGAATCGATTAACTCACGTAGGGCAAGTCCTTAAATTTACTGTTAACTGAATGAAAACTTCATCGAGCCCCTTAAAAATAAGAAAATTTTGACCAAATCACTCGAATGAACCTTTAAATTCCCTTCTCCTAAGCCCTTTAACACGTTCAGATTTATCAGAAAAGTCAAAAAAGGTACGGATTAACGTATAAGCGTATTATTGGTTCGACCCCCAGCGTGTGCACATCAAACTTAGCTAAAGGTTACTATTCTTCCGATTAAGACCGATTTCACCACTGGTCGAGTGATTTAAAGGGTCACTGGGACGAGTACATTACTTTTTCTTTTCAAGATATCCCCGTGGTTGATAAGAATTGCGCCGAAATCACTGCGTTCCTCTCTGTAGAAGAGAAAAAAAGTATAATGGTAACCCCTACAATCTTCTAAACGCTAATTTACGTCCGTTTTTAAAAATCAGCCGCCGAATGACGGTAAAGCTTCTGGGTTTTTACTCGTTGTTTCCTAGCATACTTACTGGTTAAACTAAGGACTACTACCTTTGGAACTAAATGAATTACTTCTCTCTCCGAAAGATATACAATGGTTGTAATAGTTCTATAGAATAAAATATTAACTTTTCCCAATATTACACAAATCAATATGTTATTAAGTGGTTTTATATGTTAAATTATAAGCAAGTGTTGGAAAGTAGGATGACAATTTTTTAACTTAATGTTTTATATGCTCATAGTTTTCTACCAAGCAATGGAGAAAAAAAAATTTGGAGCAGGCATATTCTGCCACTAGGTTCGGCAGTTTCTTACGGGCTTAATAGAGTTTGACTACGACTTATAATTCCTGAACGCCATTTTTGAAAAGAATTTTAGATAATTACGATCCTCGTTTATAACTATAATAAAAATGGCTCCATATTCAACTGATATATATCCTAAATCTCCAAAGTATAACAACGATGAAAAAGACTCTTTCTATACGTATTACAACAACCATAGGTACAGAAGGTTCAGTTATTACGGTTAACGAAAATTCCAGACTTAAAGGTGTAACAACTAAGCTACATACGGAGGAAGATACTTATTTTCGTGAAAATCTGCAAATCAACTACTAAAGTTCAATTTTAATACCAAGATATATTGGATTTACGGCTTGTAAGGCTCCCAGGCAAATTGTTCGTTTGTTGTCAAATATAAATTGAAACAAGTAATATATTATATAATATAACATTTTTTCTTGAATTCGAAATACCTTTAACGCTTGATAAACCTTAAGGATACAAAGCTTAAAGAAGAAAAGAACAGGCTTCAAAATATCAGCTAGTACGAATAAACTAAAACAAGTTCGAAAACAACATAATAGCCCGCCGATCACGCACTTTTATATAGTTTAACTAGTGAAAGCCCTTACTATTATTATATCGATGAGGACACTTGCCTAAAAAAACGGTTTAATATTCAAGACGCTGGCGAGAAACATAGATTTAAAGGTAATATACCAGATATTAGAAAAATATAGCATTTGATAGGAGTGTTTTCGTAATTCGTAGCGTTTCCAATAGATACTTTTATTTTTATGAAATTAAATTATACGGATTCTAGAAAGGTCAAAGTTATATTTTAGAATTTGGAAAAGAATTTTTCTACTAGGATAGATAATCTTGTTTACCGTCGTTAACCCTATAATTTTCCTTATCCTAGAATCCTTTATCTTTTTCTACCTTCATCTTAAAGACATAGAAAGCTGTGGCGTTCATATTAAAATTTAAATTTATATACTGGCTAATGTTAAAATAGGCAAGAGGTTCCCATTTATCCTATAATAGGGAATCATTAAGTTTAATCTTCAATATCTAAAATGAAACATAATGAACCTAAGAAAAAGTCAACATCGTGAATTTCATCATCAGTCTAACTAATAGGAAACTAGTAGGTTATAAAAAATTCAAATGGCAACTAGTTATGGATATATTCATTTGCAAGCCCTTAAGTCGATTCAACACTCTTGCCATTATTTCTAAAAATATTATCAAACACTTTCAAGTTGTAAGTTCATGTTGAAAGAAATTAAAACATTAATTTCAACGTTTTCTTGTATTGTTTTACCTAGATAGTCAGCTTGAATATTACGTTGTGGATTTTGTTACCGTGTTTTACCACGCTAGGTATTTTAAACTGCCTACTGCGAAAGAAAAATAAGAGCTATTACGTATTTAATATATTAATATGAATCTAGTTCCTCTCGACTTACTAATTTATTATAATAGTACCATTTTTATTATAATATAATTGCAAATTACTGTTAAATCGATATTTGTATAGTATAAAGAGGTTTTGGTGAAGGTTTATTAGCATATTGATAAGATCGAAAAGGTGTACCCTTTTCGAAGCTCTCAAGATATCATTCATTTAATAATTATTCACATGAGAAGTAGCAAGTGACTATTTGAAATACTAATAGATATCATTAATGATATTATTAGCTTTGACGGTTGGAAATCAAGTTTACAGTTATTTGAAATCTACCCACCAATGACGACGAAATTATGACTATCGTTAAGTATGAAAAAACTTATGTTGGTATAAAGCAAAGTTCCAAAAGAATTCATGATGAAATCGATACACCATCAGATTAACTACACTCTTATTAGCATGTATATATTATCAACAACATATATGCTATTCTTACTGTTTAAAGGTAAATTTCTTACCTAAAAAATAACTTGAACGATTGGATAAACATAATGAAACATTCAATATCACTAACCTAAACATAATGGTTAAAACTACTAAAGATCCAATTTTTTTCCATATGATATGGGTTTGACCGTGTGGAAATCTCATACATCCTATGAAAATATTCTATTTTATTACCCTGAAACCGAACAAATTATCTAATACAATCAATTTATGCCGATTATAAATAAATCTATAGAATTTCGACGGCGTAAAATATTACCAAAAAGAAGAATCCTTACTTAAGAGGAGGACGATAACAAAGATTATGAACCTGAAAGGATATTGCCAACAGCGTAGGTTTCAGAGAAAAAAAATTGTCTGATGGAAAATTACCCTAAAATTTCATATTAACGGTATTATTGACAGACATAGTAAACTTTTGGTTGAAACTACCGGGTGGATATTAACGGCTTTTGTTTACGATGTAATATTGAATTTATGCTGTAAATTGAGTTTAATGGTTGAAATATCGTATTTTGAAGTAACAAAAATTGATAAGGTTCAAAGAAATATTATTTACTGACCATACGAAACGTTTCACCAAATAGTATAAAGATCCCGTAATGAAGAAAAAATCTGAATATAGACTTCATCAAATATAATTCAAGATATTGGGTAAAGATAAATTGTTGTAATGGGTACAAATTCAACTATTGAACGAAACGGTAAGTGATAACTGAATAGCTGTGATATAATGCAAGAATATATACAATCATTGACTAATTTTTAGCGGATAATATTTTCAAAATATCCGGGGAAAAAAAAGGAATATGTTTCCGTCCGGTACAGCAAAATTTTTTATTCAAACAATATATGGACTAGAAGTACCAGGTTTTCAATAATTTTTGAAGAATGAACATTATTCAAAAATGAGTTGGGCATTTAAACAACAACGTTTGAACCGTATTCATTAATTTTATGGGGAGAAAACTTTATTGATATTGATATACAAATTTACTATAGCTTTCGCCTCGAAATTAATAAATTAGTGTCAGCGGAATAACGTGTTATGAAAAGGTTAGGTTTTTGGGAGTGGAAATGGATTGAGATGTTAGTTAACTATATACAACTTAATTTTAAAAAATCGTAAAACTTCATTCGTAATGTTAAGGCGAACGACGATATATGTTACAAATTTATAAGCTTACTCTAAAAAGAGTAATTCACGAGCCTAACAATGATTAACGTAGTAAAACAAGTTGGATTATAACTGTACCTGAAGAAAAAGGCCTATGCATCTTATATTACTGTATTATGCTTACTGGAGTCATTGTATGAAGTGTATATTGCGGTATAAATACATGATTTTTGAGTCAATTATTGTAATAGTTTGAGTGAAAAGTTGAATGTTAAATGAATAATTTGAAATCATAATAATATAATTTCGTTAAAATTGTTGCAGGCGAATTGATTATTCTTTTGCGTTAGTCTTTTCACAAATAACAATAATTTTATATCGTACATTAGGTTTGTCGTAGAACTCGTTAACGAAGAATGGTTTGATTCGTATTTTACGTTTACCAGTAACCCTATATATGGAATATTCGTTTAATGTAGAAGTATTATACGAAGCGTGTTAACTTTAGAGGTTTAGAGAATAATATCAGGCTTTGACATCAGTATGGTACCTAACGACACGTTAAAAAAATTCAGTAAATAGCTAGGATTGCTACCGATACCACCAGTAGTTTATCTAGACTCACAGAACTTATACGAGGGTTTATCAAAGCTATGTATGATGAAGAAAAATGACAAATGAATATAACAGTTTTAAGGAAATTATACAAATCCCGGAAAATCGATGAATTCCGGTACATCAATGCTAATATAATGGTCTTACGAAGTAAGCCCAAGCCTGTTAGCGTAACCTCCATTAACTGATATTATTTATTCCTCTTGACCGTTGCACCATGTCAAAAGTACTAATAATCCAGATGTTTTGGATGACGCTAACCATACTATAAGGGCGGGACATGACACGACACGATACAATATCGTGCACTACAACATGTGCATTCACATAACTCATGACTCAGACTGACGGCTCATAGCCTAAGTCCATAACAGCCAAGAATAACTCCGTTAACGCTATAATTAAGGCCTCGGTTGATAACGTCTTAGAAAAGTTGGTGGATAGAAATACATTAACAATGGGAATCAACGGCTGTGTGTACTGCTCTGCAAGTGAAGTTAAGGAATAGAAATGTCGTGGAAAATTTGAAGACAGCCAGGGTAATAATAGTAACGGTGGTCACGACAGTAGGTAAACCTATTTCCAAAAGGTACGCAATTGGTGGAATGCATGATACGCGAAAGCCTATAGTGGAAAATTGGTGTATAGGAGTTAAGGAATGAAAAAATCAGAAAGGTATGATATGAGGCACTAATTAATATTGGTTTCAATATAAATTATCAGGAATCAACCAACATTTGGATTATAGATTCAGAAGGGATTTCATAGGATCCCACTAATTGATAACTATCCTCGTTAATATACAGACAAATAACAAAGAGCCGCCAGTGTTAAAATAGATATTAATTAAAATATTAGTCAACTATACATACTGCCAGTTGATTTATGCAAACTGCAAACTAACTACAGTTTTTGGGATTGACTATACATCTAATTCGATATGTACCAATTCCTAAATATAAGACTTGCCAAAGAATTTATCTATACAAATGAGCCAGTAGACCACTAGTTGGTCTTCTAAACTTGGAATAATCAACTCATAAACCAATTTCAATGCATTACCAATTATTTCGAAGAGGGTAATTCGAATCGACTACATCGAAACGATAAAGAGCTACCATCATTTTTGGATTTTGTGTTAATTCATTTCGCGTTTTTACCACAAGAATAATTTGCCGAATGCGAAATCGACCGTTGTCTCGTAATAAAAAAGTATTAAGTTTTTCTTGAGAATAATTGGATTCTAACAACCAATAATACCCTTATATGTGTAACTATGAAACCTACTTGAGAAAGCCAATTTTTTTTTTACAATAAATGGTAAAACACCAAGTTCACTAGAAATTGAAAACCGCAAAAAAAAAACTACGTTATAAGGAATTTAAAATTATCAATCCTACGCGTAAATCAAAGACGTTTTCTAAGGCTACAAACACCTTTCTGTCAAAAAAGCATGAATAATATTTCGTAAACTCAACACGCCAGTATTTCGTTTAAATTAATCATAATTTCAATGGTGTACTTAAGTTTGTGTTTTTTAACATTGAAAATAAATATTTTTAATAACCCCAATACCCTATTTCAATTGTTGTAATTTAATTGGTTTTCTTAGGGTTCGAGATATTAAGGTATACCAAGTAGATGGCAAATGGAGTGAACAATCAAGGTCCTAAGGATAATTAGAGAAATCTATAGAGGCTCGTCATACGGAACATATTTGTATGGTCCAGGAAAGGCGCGTTATATATACAATTATATAATCTATAAAATTCATAGCAAATAGATTAAATCTATAAGGTACCTCCTTTTTTTTAAAACCGCTAAAACCATGGAATCCAGCTGACAAAATATTAAATATAAGCTTTATCCGCATCGGATGCAGTCTGGGAGCGAGCCGAGTATGGTACGTATAACGCGTTTTATAACGCTTTATATGAAGCAAAAACTTAATTCATCACAGAGCTCTTATGCTGTATAAGGCGCCTCCTAATACACCGTATAATTTATAAACCTTCTTAATCTACGGTTGCGAACGCTGTATACCAAGCCTACTAATATGATGTACAACCTATATTCTAACACACCGTATAACGAATGAACTTTATTAATCTCGAGCCGCTTACTCCATATATAGCGCCTCATAATACGCCGTATAATGCGTTTTTTAATACACTGTATGACGTATAAACCTTGATAATCAAAAACCGCTTACGCTGTATAATGTTCCTCATAATGCGTTGTATAACATATAACCTTCATTAATCTCGATCCGTTTACACCTAAAAAACCAGCTCTTAATGTAATTCATAAAATCTTACTTTTTCTATTGTTCAATTACTCCTTGTTGTCTATTCTTATTACATTATTTGAGAACCACCCAAGTTATAATCCGATTTTCTAATCCTTATTACAAACTTTATTCCTCCATTAGCGTTTTTTTTACTAATAGGTATTTCCCGTTATCATAACCGGTGTATTTAATGGTCCGGATATAAGTTATACGGTTACTAGTATACATAACAGCAACGATTAACCTCACAGTACGGCATATTATACTACGATAATAGAATACCTTTGCCGCTAATTATATTAAATTACTCAACTGAGCTTAACGCAATTTTTTAGACTTGGCAACAATAAAACCGAAGTTAAATCACTTATTTCATACGCTAATGATATTTTTTTTATCAATTAATTGTTGATTTCCTCAAGATTTTTAAGGTATATCAGCACTTACCACACCTAAACATATAGCATTTTTCAGGAAATATTAAAAAAGTGAAATTAGAAAATTAATTTCGTAGATGATTTGATAGCATATTCATCCGGTTTTATAATGTATTGATGGTTAAAAAGCACTTATTACCTCACCTAGTGTTGGAATAATGATAATTACGGTGAATCAGGTCTATTTTAATTACAGTTCAGTTAACCACACTGAATGCAAATTGAGTGTATTGTTTTATTTGGGCTCACTGTATTTGACTGCAAGTCTAGTTCAGTATAGACCCACTTCATACTAGGGCTTGGGCCAAGCAATTGGCCATACAAATTACTACGCAAACCAGTTAGCGGTTTTCCAAACCAGTTAGCGGTCTTCCAAACCTAGAGAAATACATCAATTAATTAACTACGCAATACTACTGTTACTTCGACCAATAGAATCGACAACATTGCAACGTTTAAAGTCCTAACAATAGTGAACAGTGCTTATTAGGTTAAATACTTATAAGTTAAGTAGAAAAAGTAGCTACTTTCCTGTTACTCTCTACGTTAATAGCAGTGGTTAGGGTAGAGGAAATATTCTTACGAAACGCCTTTATTAGTATTGTGTCAGTTTATAACGAAAGGAAAACAGATAAGATTGTAAGGTTATGCTAGTCCACAACGGCAATTTTGAAATAAGCGACGGTATCGCTATCGAAAACACCAAGAAATATTTACTAAAGATTCTTTATGAAGACGTTGAGATTGAATTGTAGAAGTCTTAAAGTTTGGCAAGTTGGAAAAAGGCTACGTTAGTACTACTTTCGATGTTACTACTATGAAAACAACTAAGTCTTACGTCTAAATAGCAAACAACCTTCGATCTATACCTATATTAACATTTGATTTTGAAACTTACCCTTGACACTAAACCTTTGCTCCTATTTCACTCTGTATCCCTTTCCCTACACCAATGAAATAGTTAAGATCGCTATTTTAAGCGAAAATATAAAGAATCGTTAAGGAAGCTACGCCACAAGATTTAATACCAAGTCACATATTTTCGACGCGAATTCACAACAAAACTCTAAGCTTTCACACTTAATATCTTCAAGTATATCGCCTACTAAGCCTTTTATATCCAAATGTTGAAAATGGCTGTCGAAAGTACCAGAATCGACGTTAGAATCAACTCTGTTAAAAAGAAGCAAGTAAGGCCGTCGGACCTATCTTTTTTAAGAATTATAATAAAGAAAATTAGATAAGGGACGTTAACGAGACCTTAACTGAACAAAACTTGACCAATTATGTTGGCTAGTATATCCTCAACATAGATGTTGGCCAAAACTTTGCTCATAACTAACGTACATTCCAAAACTTTCGTAAATTCTTCAACCACTGGAGTATTAACATGTGGAATTCGATTCAGCTTACCGTCAATATTGAATTGAAGGTAGAGGTTAACAGAAGTTGGATTTACATATCAGAAAAAACTTTCAAAGGGCTGGTAAAGACCTTTTTCGAGTTGGCGTAATTTGAAGAGTACTCCTAAAACTCCTAAAGCAAATACAAAGTCATTAGAGATCCTCAATTCCTCCACACGCTTCTTAGAGAAATTTTCAACCTCCAGTTAAGTTAAGACTCTATAGAAGTTGACATAGATGAACCTGTTTATTTGCTCAGAAGTCCAGCACCACCACATAATAACGTGGAGTACGCCCTCAGCGGAGGCGGAGCATTTGAAGTAGTTGCTGTAAACGCAGATAAATATATTGACTTCGAGGCTTTACACCAGTGAATTGAACAAGATTGTTAAGTCTCTTAAAACCTTAAAGTCCCTATTTTCTCTAAGCTTTAAAATTAGAATCGTCAAGCCCGTTAAATACTTTTCCACGGTAGGTTTACCTATATATGCGTGATTACTACCGGTATTATCAAAGGAATTTACCCATCGAGCTAAACAATTAGTAATTACCCTTAACACTGTGTTTTTGGATATTTTAAGCCTTTAACTGTAAGGAATTATTACTAATAGAGATTGGGATAACTATCGTAACTTACCCCTAAAACCTGTCAATATAGTGAATACTAATCACAAACTTTTTCTAGACTTCATTAAGATCTAGAACGATGTAGAAAAATACAAAAGGAAGCTTTAAAACCTCTTCAATACGAAGATAATACCCCTTTTAAACATTTTGAAGTGGATAGAGGATTACCCTTCCGTTTTTTACTTACTCTTTTCCACAATTTATACACGGTATGTTAGGAACTATTACCTAACCTTTCTAATCTGAGTAACCACTTCTCGAGAAGTTTACGATACCATAAAGAGCTAATTCTAATACAATGAAAAACTTACACAATACCAAATAGATTAGTTTACTAGAAGATAGATTAAAATAATGACGAACAAAAATAGAGGAGGGTATAACAATAGATGAGTTAAATTAAATGCTTTATAAGTTGATAATGTGCCAATAGGTACTATCAAAACCTTGACATGACGAAGCCACCCTTGCCGAGTAGGTATGAGTAGCCTTCATAGGTGTCAATAAGTTCTAATTCGTTTAATAACGCCTAAATACTAAATTCAAATATTTTTTTACCTAGTTACATTCCTCGTTCGCTACCTTAATAGTGTATGTAGTAAATATTTAAGTATATATCTTTAAATCCTTAACTTTCCTGACTTGGATAAAAACAAACTTACGGTGGTTCATTTCGTTGACTTTCAATATGGTTACGGGCGCCTTTAACGCCTAAAGATTAACTTATCGACTCTAGGTTGCGGGTAATAGTTACATTAAAGCCAGTAAGATTAAGATCTAAATGGATCTATCAACCGTATGAATTATCGTCTTAAAATTGATAAGAGATGTTAGATTTGTAATATGCTTAGCTTCGAGTTAACTCGTTACCTCACCGTCGAACGAAATAATAATAAGATGATAAACTATATGTAGTACCCTACCACTTTCTAACAGGACTACTTCGGTTAAGTTGCAAACTTTAAAGGCAACGAGTCAATTAACAAAACCGATAATCCTTAGCCAATAAATTAACGTCAAAATATAGCTCTTAATGCTGCTTAATAATTAATTGATTTCGTCTTTTCATATTTTTTGCAGAGCGAATAACTTTACCTTTATGTTAACTAAACTCTTTACCCTTAATAATCCTTTAACATTTGCGATCTTTGCGTAGATTATACGTTTCAAGGTATTATTCTATATATCGGGGTAGTAAAGTACTTAATAGGAGGTAATTTGCAGTATATTACACTACGAAGGGAAAGTACTGCAGCCCCTGAGATAAATCGGTACGATTTTGACAAAGCTGAATTTGGTTTCAAATTAGGCGATTATTTAACGTTACTAAAATAAACAGCAGTTTAAACTATTACTAGGCCTAGGAAATTTTATATCCTTAAGTCGTTTAACCATTTCCGCATTTATTTGAAAAATACAAAGACATTTGGTGTAACCTTAACGTTAACGTTAACGCCAATAAGCTGGTTAAGAACGACTAAATTTTTCCCCTCGCCATTAAATAGAGGTACTTATAGTTTTATTTTCAAGACGTAAAGGCAGTAGTTTTTTACCTCATGGAGCTAGTGATACAGTCACTACACCAGCGCTTTAATTACCTAATTGTTAATAGGCTATATAAAGTCATAACATTGATATGGCATAAAGATGTCGAATACTTTTCCTTGAAATCCATTTAAAAGCTTCGTTAATATTGCGAAAGAAATACCTAAATCTTTCGGATATTTAAATTTTAATTAAAAGAAGACAATGACTTGAACTACAAAGTTTTTGTCAATATGTTTTTATTTAGATAAAAAGCCTGTTTTCTCTGTCACTTACCTCGTAATCTTTTTTACGGAGTTAAGTTTTTCAAGTTTTGTTTGGCAAAGGATACGTGGGAAACGCTAATGATATTGTAAATTCTCATATACTTAAATGCACCTAACGTCGTCTTTTACGATACTAGTACTAACTTTACGGCGGCGTAGTTTTCGTGAAATGCAAAGATAATGGATATCTAGTGTAAATAAGTGTTTTTGAAAGCCCACTGGAATATTAAAAAGGTCAAAAGGGTACAAACATTAATTCATCAAGCGTAAAACATACTTACGCTGGAGATTGTAAGCATTCCGAATTCGGAGGCACGCTTTTAGCTGTCGGTAAAAGGCCTGAATGATATTGTAGGCCCTGACGGCCTAATACCAATACTATTGGTTTTTGAAGCGTACCCACATTTCTCGAGTAAATTTACGCTATTAACAAGTACTGAGTAACCAGCTGTGTTATATATCAAAACACTAAAGGAATTGCGATAGGAATCGACACGCCGCTAAACTAACGATACTTTTAATGTAAGGAAAAGTCCAACAATTATCGACGTACTTGCTTTGTCGTTACTAAGTAAAGTCCTTTTATAGCGGAAGGCGACTAAAGAGGAAGGCTTATAAAAGACTTTAAGTATTGCTAACTTAAAAAATATGTTAAAACTATTAACAATCTTACGACCAGTCGTATTACCAAGGTTGAACCTTATATTAATTGATGACCGATGCAAATCTTTAACCTAAACAACCAAGTAAACAGAACCTTGTTTACCTGTTATCAACAAACCGAAAAAACGTCGTCGGCGTGGACAATCCTCGAAGAAAAAAAGTTGAAGAGGAGAAGTACACAACCGGTCGCATTTATAATACTGCGTGGGAAAATATGAAAGAAAAGAATAACGAATAATCAATGCTAAAGCTTCGAATCTAAGGCATTATTAAAACAACCGGTAAACCTTGAAGGAAAGCGATTTATAATACTGCTTGAATAAACAGGAAAGAGAAGAATGATGAAGACTCAATACTAAAGCTTCTAATCTAAGGTGTTATTAAAACCACCGGTATACCTTGAAGAAAATCAATAAAGTTAAAATTAACAACCTATTTACCTATGAAGTTAAATAATTAGTTATGAAACCAACTTCAATCTATTAAACCTAAATGTTATGATTTTTGAGTTAATGATTATCCACGAGGTTAAAGGCAAAGTTACAGGGCGTCCTTACGAAAAATCACGCCTAATTTCTTGGAGAAGCAGCGATAAGGATAAATATTAGATCATTACGAAATTTTTAACGATTAAAACGATTACTTAACGCTTAATACTTGCTTTAATAATAATTTTGTTCTTTATAAACAAAGAGAAGTTGATTTTCAATAGCCGGGATATAATGTACGCCTATACGTAATTAGTAATAGATTTACAACGGACTATGCTATTGAATTTTCAATAAGAATTACGGCCTATCCATCTTTTAGGGACAGTAATACTTTATATTAAAAAATTCTAACAATTAGCTAATATATGAGTACAAGGAATTCTAACCAGAATATTATACTTAAACTAAAGGCTAAGAATAAGATTTCTAACATATAATCTGTGCCTATTAGTAACCAAAAGAAAATTTGGCTTGGTAGGTATATAAACTAACAATAATCTGTCTATTAAAATAGATGGATTTATAGCATCGAAATAACAACTTATTAAAGACTTAGAGTTTTGAAATTGTAAGCCGTTTATAAATTTGGCAAAAGGTAATAAACATCATTTTAATAAATTGTTAATGAGAATAATTATTGTGAATATTATTCTTAGCTTTCTTCAAAAAAATTAAGGTATTAACTGAGATACAATAGACAAAACTAACGTTTATAGGGCTCAACGATACCTGAAATAACGTGCCCATGGCAGTTATATTACCTCTTTATACTAACTGAAAGCCTTTGGCGAACTTCTTCTCGCGGAATAAGTATAAATCGTAATATATAACGACATAAGGGACTCAATAAAAGGCTTTAATGACAAATATAAAACCTGGACTAAAGAATCATTATGTTTTAAATCGATCTAATAAAAGCCAAGTTAATAAGCTTTACGGACAGGTTCTTTACAAATAATACCAACTTGGCTTTACAGATTGGCTTTTTAATAAACCTCTTTAATAAGGATAGAAGTAAGGATTAATTGAGTATTATCATAAGTCTTATTCATTATACCTCCGTTGAATGAAGGAAGATTATACGGAAAATACTAAAATAAAAGTTTACAACGTGATAATAGGCTTTAATATAAGTATATCATTATGAAAAATCTGTAAAGTAATCTTTAGGAACTTAAAGATCCCTCATATTTCCGTAGTGATTGGTACCTAATCGAAAAGCCTGTTCGAATGCCTTTCTAAGCTCAGAAACACTAGTGGAAAAAAAACTCATAATCGACATGATATCAATCCTCGAAGCCTATAAAGGGGGATAGATTAATGAGTTCTAATGTGTTAATGAGAATGATAATCCTACGAATTCTATAGAGAAAGTGATATTAAATAAAGTCTTGGAAGGCGTTTGAAACAGAAATAGTTTAATTATACGTATCGAGGGCTACGTTAATAGGTCTCCCGGAAAGTTTAAATTATATTACAGCGGTGAGGAATATATTTGCGAATTGGAAGATTGTTATGGGTTTAACAATGGTGACTTACGAAATTTGCACGGTTGGATTACTAGTTTACATAGGTTTGTAGTGAAATAACTTCTTTTATGAGTTAATGAATTCAAGCCCCGGATCTAATGTAAAACCCAAAGTATTTGAAGTTAATTTGAGTCCAAAATGAGTGTAATTCGATTTGGAGCTTGATTGAAATTGATTGGAGTCTAGCTAGTTGACAAGGTTATCATACAGCATCTACCGGAAATCATTTGTTAACCACACTGGCGTACGCACAAAAACTAAAAATCTGCCAGTGTTGGAATAGTAGGAATTGCAATGAAATAGGTGAACTTTACTTATAGTAAAGTTAATTATACCAACTGAAGGATAATTGTGATATTTGACCATAAGTTGAGTACATCATAACTTCACTTCACACTTGGGCACGAGTCAAGCAATTGGCTATACAAATTACTTTGTAGACTGGTTAGCAGACTGCCAAACCCAGAACAATACATTCACCACTTGACCATGCAATACTATTGTTACTTTGATCAATCGAACTACAACATTGCAACGTCTAAAGCACTACCAACGCTTGGCTTATATATATTATACGGGAAGTTTGTCTTAGCCTTTGAAAAAGGCGTTTATATCGTCTTTTCGGCCCATAAATACTAAAGTAGTGTTCAAGGCTATGAATCCGATGGTACTCCGCTTTTTCCGAATTATATAATTTATTTCCCCAGTTGCGTAATATCGCTCATATTCAAGGCGTCTTGACTATTCCAGTTATATAAGTTTTTATTCCTCTAGTTATATGTCCCCGTCGTATTCTCTTTTCAACTTCGTTATTTTCGAAATCATCTTCCCCTCTTTTACCGTTTGCCACGTTTACCACAAGAAAATGTATTTTTTCTAATCGTATATAACCCTAAATATCTTTAACAGCATCGTGACCGGTATTTCCCGAAGTTCTTTTTATAGATTTTCCTTGACTAATTAAAATAATATAATGAGGTAACTCATATATTTTAAGAATAATATAGGTTATATATAACGAAATTTAATTCAAAATATCTAAAATCTAACCATAAAGGCTATTTATTCGCTTACGTATTATTAGCTAACCCTATATATGCTCGTGTAAATAAAATTGATTGAAAACGATACTAAGACTGTACTCATATCAATAAAGTTAACTGGGCGTAAACAAACGTATTATAATCCTTTAAATCCCGCCATAAGAGCCTCTTTCCTCATACTGATACGCATTATCCATCTTCTTTGGCTTTTTCTAATATCCGCTCCGCCTAAAGTTATCTTCCTTGATCGGCTTGGCTTAATTCCCGCCCCGCCTTACATGAATCGCCCACGTTTATATTAATTAAACCCGCACCGTTTCGCATCGCCCGCTCCCATCAACCTGCTTAAAAGTCTGATGCTAATCGCAATAACGTTATAACTTGATAGGCGTTACGGTTCCTAGCTAAAAGACTAATATAATAACAATTTAAAATTAAAATTCATAATATTCTGAATTAATGTCACCTCGCGGTTATATAATGAGCCGAAAAATCCCAACAATATATAAACGTTTTTATATACCGTATCAAATATAATTGTAGGGAAATTCCTCCCTTCTTACCAATATTATACTATTTACAACTTGAAGATTACTTATTTGATATAAGCTTTAGAAGGCATGTCTGATGTTGGCGTGGAAACGTTGGGTAATTATAAAAATATATATCCCCCAATTTTAGCAGATATGAGTTTAGAGATATTATATACTGCGATTTATTGAATAACTTAGACTTTGACTTATCATAAGATTTTGACTCAATCAATATTGAAATAATATCGTTATCCACCTTTCTTTTTTTTAAAAATATCTTAACTTTAAATTTTCTCCATATATGTTTCCCCGTATTATCTGCTAGAAAAAGATGTTTCGGGAGAATATTGGATGAAATTTATAATTGAAAAGGGTTCGTAAGCTCGTAAAGAACTCCATTTCAGGAAAATATCAATATTTCGCTGGATACTAAGAATTATATTCAACGGGTTTCAAACGCTAATAGTATGATGATAGTTATAAACCTCATTAATTGTTTCATGAGGCGGTTAATTTAAATATTATATCATTCAATCAAAAGTTAGTCGTTAACCTTATATTATTTGAATAGACGTCGCCAACGGTTTACCATTATTGTTATCTGTTATTAATCAATTACTAAAGCCATGTAGGCTAATTTTATACCTATGTAAATACAATAAAACCGTAAAAGCATATTCCGACAGATTAATTAACGACTCTATCCTTTTTTACTTCAAGGATAGAGTATATATCGTACTTATACACAAGAAAATTCGGATTTAATCATGTGGTCATCGATTTCCGGTTATTAAATATTAATAAATAAGTTTAAAAATGAAAAGTTCATTTCAATTCGAAAATAACGGCCATAATCTACAACTAATTTAAAACCTTTCAATTCAACCATTTAATACCACAATTCATTCATAATTAATATACCATTGACAAATTTTATTCAAGTTTTACTAAAGAAATATAAGGTGCTTGAAAGCCAGTTATCTAATCTAAGCTGTAATTCCCAATTAATAATTCCTGAAATATATATAATAGCTATTATATATTCAGAAAATTTTCCGAATACCTCTCAACGTTTATAAATTCTATTTTATTTCCATGGAGTATTTTACGATGTCGGTTTATAAAAACTTAAAAAAAAATGTGTCGTTATCGGCAAATGGCAATTCAATTTAAAAGTCGATGGAAATATAGTATTGATAATATATATATACATATATATATATATATATATATATATATATATATATATATATATATATATAAACTTTATCGTAAAGTACGATAAACTCTCGTGTCGTTTTCTTACATATAATTTCGATATAAGGGTCTATTATTTATAAATATCGCTTCTGAATTGTAACCCACTGAAAATCCAGATACGAAATATTTGACCAGAATGATTTATTAAAAACGAGTAATAGCTTTACTATAATTTTCTTGGAGGTTCATAATTTCTAATCCAGTAGCTATAAACGCATGCAATAATGTAATATAACCCTCGATTAGATATTATCATCTGTAATGTATTCCTAATATCTTGCTTCAATCAGAAAACGTTTAACCCCTGCAGTAACAATTTGTTGTAGAACCTCGAATAATAGGTAGTTTATTTTATAATGATTTCCTGGCTCAGCCAAGGCTCTCGGCCCGAAAATTGAATGACCGCCTGATGTTAACGAGCACGGCGGAATTAATGTAAAGAAGATCTGAAACGATATTGAAACCGTCAATGTTTTAGTATCTTCCGACGTCGTCGAAATCCATAGTATTAAGGTAAGCCAGACCCGCAACGATTATCGTTACGGCCTATGTCTTAAGATCCTCTGATTTCTCGTTGAGGCATATACTATTGATATTTCGTAACTTATATTCTGTTTGAATTAACTGATGCTCATATTCTGCTGGAAAAGATGATGTTAGAATATATAAGTCTATTGTTACCATAACTCTCATAGATATAAAGATCAATTGCAAGACCTGCGCGTGACGTTCTTTACTTCGGACATATCCTATACTTTATTGGTCAGTTCATTTAGGTCAACGCCTCGGCTCGCGGACCGGTATCGTGAAAAGTATTAAAAGAAGTCAATAAACTTCAACTCAGTTAGTCGATCGTTTCGAAATTAAACGTAGTAAAAAAATACTTCAATCGCTTATAATCTGTTAAAATAGTAAATAAGGTACAAATTTGAGGTAATTCTAAAAATCATAAATTTAAATCAAATAACATGGGGGAAAGCTCGTGATGATAAATAGTGAAATAAAATACCGTATTTGACGTTTATACGAAACAATATATTATCGGGTTTTGACTACTGTGCTTATACTTTTACGTAAATAAATATTTTCTACCTATTCCTTAATTGTCTGATTTAATGACGGTTAGCAGATTCATATTGTAATATACCAAAATGAGGGTTAAAATGAATACATATGTTCACTTTTAGAATGAATATTTCTTTGTATCCATTTAACTCATCGGATAATTTTTCTCGTAAATCAAATAAGTTAATTTGAAAGTTTGAAATTATAACCAATATAGATGTAATTGAAATTAGAAAATCTTGCATAGCATCGAATCTTTTACATAATATATCAAAACATTTATTCGCGAATAATCCAGACTTTTTCGGGGTGGGCCCAGATACCTATACCAACCGTTATGATAAAATCAAAGTATTTCACCATTTTTATTATGAAGTTATTTTTTAGTATCGAAGATTAACCTGGTATCAGGTTTATATTCTATAATCCTGCGAATTCACGTTATATATTTTTATTAGGTACCGGTGGAAAAAGAACTTGGTTCAAATAATCTGTGATAGGATGATTTGAAATTTTAGCTATTATACAATGAAAATAAGATAAAAACGTCGTTAAGTGACAGCTAATTTAAAAGAGGTGATCAGTTATTCATATAAAACGAGATACATACGAAGAGTCGTATATTTATCTCGGTCAGGTTTAATTGAAATACTATAAAAAGCCACTTGAATATTAAGTTTTATAAACTAAGTCTATTTGAATACTATATCAAAGGTTTTCTTTCATTCAAAGTAAGGGGAAATCATTTTATTTTGTAATTTCATTGACGGTCTAGTAATCTATATGAAACCATTATCCGCCCTCCCTTGTTTTAAAGATTAAGAATACAAACGCTATTACCAATAAAAAGTTTACTCGAACCTATTATTTGATTATTAATATATAACCTAACGCCCGAGCTCAAGATATTCACTTCGTGGTATGAAATATAAAGGCCTATTCAGTTTATCAGATACAAACCATTCACGTTTGGTTTAATAATAAAAATGGTTATCAAGTTTCCCTTAATATGGAGTCAAAGTCATTGATTTTTCCTTATTCAACATATCGCGGAATTCCGCCAACTCTGGTAAAATACGGTATCAATCAATTTTCTCTTTTACAACCGTTGGCATCGTCTACTGTATAATCCGCATTATGTCTTCGAAGTTTGTAACGAAAATTAACTATAACAGGTCCCTTGTACGTTATATCTGCCGTTCAAATCGAATTATTTAATTGATGAAAAAAGATCCCATAACACAACGAATATCTCCCAATCAAATATTTAATATCATGCAGACGATGACTAATACTCCTTAATTATTGAGTACTAAACTACGTTCGCTGATATTGAATGTAGTTTGTTAGTATATTATCCATAATATATCAAAAATGAGGTTTTGTATTATTCCGGAATTAATATATATTCATATCAGGTTGGACTATTTCTTTCTATTCACTCCAATGTCGACTATATAGGTGATTCGCGAAGGCCGCTGTAACACTATGATAATACAACAACTGCAAGAATTTAATAGCCAAATTTAATTTATCGTCAACACGTATATTAAAATTATACTCATGATATATTAATAAATATAGCCACAATCAACCGCGATATTTAAGAAAAAAAACATATTTAGAACTATTTGGCAACAATAGATTTTCGGTTATATGTATTTAACTTGAATCGAACTCCTTATTACTAAATCATTTCATTACGATATAAAAAATATACAATTCGAAAAAAAAAAATTAAATTATAATTTAAGCCTTTTTGTATTGAATAATATAGAAACCGTATTTACCTCTTCAATTTCCATAGTATATACTAATATGATAGCATAGTGCGGGCGAAATTTATAATCTCATTAGTAATAATCACATACGCTATATCGTAGGTAACGTATTATAACTTGTTTAACCCGGAACTTTTCCGCCGTTATCTACGTCGCACGACGTCCGGCATCATATAATAATACGAATTAGGTTTATTAAGAAAATTGATCGCTATTACCACGTTATTGTTAAAGAATATAACTCAATAGCATTTACCTTTGTTATAGCCGTATCTTCGATGCTATATTTATATAATTCCTGCCAATCAACAACTAAAACGTCGTTTTAAGTAGCAAAATTCCAACTCATCCTTTGGTGGGAGGTATTTCGCTGAAGCCGCGACATAATCGAAAAAGCTAACGTTTACATAGTAAATTTATTTCGAATACGTAGAGAGGCACGGAAATGAAAGTATATTCACTTAACGGCTAAAAACTGTATAATCTGCCCGCCTAAGTAAATAATATATTCAATTTAATTACGAATGGTACTAAAAAAAAAAAAAATTATACTTATTTTTTCGAATTGATGGAAACCTTACTCGCGTTGTAAATGTCATTAAAAGTATGTTGAATATATTCAAAGAATTTACTTGTATCGTGCATTCCTTTTTATTAGCTAGCCTTGTAATATATCGTAATCATTTACTTATTATATCGTATACTATCCTTCTAAATAGAAAAAGAAAACCAAATTTCACTAATTTTTATTGTATTCGCTTTTGGAATCAATTCCATTTCTTTGTGTGTCGTTACCTTGTACAAAGTAAATTTATCAAATTACGGTTGGTCATATTGTTTTCATTCTTTGATAGTATTGATAAACTAGCACGCATTGACGTTTAGCCAGCTTTCAATAAATGTATCTTCGTAACGACCTATACAAAATCAGACGTAAGGTCGAAAAAAATATCGATTAAATGCATTATTAAATTTATTTTAAAGTAAATACGATACAACTGAGAATGTTTTACGAAAGGGACATATTGGTTTAATTCGACTGTAAAGGGGCAGAAATTATATTAATAAAGGTTAAGAACTGTTTATTCGTCTATGGTCTATCTTTTTTATGGATATTATTATATATTCCTCCAGTTACTATACGTAAACAGTGTATTACGTTGCTAGGTGCACTTCCATAGAGTGTACGATAACTTGTTACACTGAAGATTGCACTCTTGCAGAGTGCATGCGTGGTACGGCACAAAAGGGAGATTAGCATAGAGCATGGTAGAGTGCTATTGCTTGGGTGAGAGGTTTATAACCTCTGACTTGTGGCGTGCACTCTCTGAATGTTTCTTCTCCCTTTGATATCGTATCTTACATCTATACGCACAAATATTTACAATTCACTTCAACTACATTAATGTAATAGAGACCTTACTAACACTTTTCGCTAACACTGAAGTATAACGTAGAATAATCAATATTTACCATTAATTGATTCATTTAAAAATTATTTTTTTAAAGCATAAAGGAAAACCTTAACCATATTTTATGGTCCGACCTACGAAGGTATACCAAGTATTTGTTAAATATCCTCTTCAAAGCATAAAGGAAAACCTTAAGCATATGTTATAGTTCAACCTAGAAAGGTATACCAAGTAGTTATTAAATGGTGTTAATAAGTAAGATACTACAGAAAACCAGAAAAGGCTATAGAGGTCTTTCATGCAAGACTTATGTGCACAGTCTGTGCACGGTCCATCACGTGCCCCTGTACGAGATGCCTGTGAACCGCGCCCAGTCCGCGTCTAAACTAGGTATTACACATTCTGTTATGAGAACAGTTATGTAACCCAAAGATTACATGGCCAATGGCCTAATTCAATTACAGTTATGTCCTTAAATCGCCATTTAATTCACATTCAAGTTCATCCTTGCCTTTTTGTTCATAAGATTATTTATTTTGTCCGCGTATATAAAGACGGTAGATTATGTTGATTGAGAATCCTTTTCCAATTGCAATTGTGACCAATCATATAGTTGTATAAATCATTATCAACTAAGGTTTAGTAGATATAAAATTGAATTGTAATGTGAATCGTCGACTAATTAATGCGTCGATTTCCTCAAATTTATGATTTTTTAACATCATTATTTGCTGGAACACCAAAATTGAATATTGGATAACTTGAAACACCTGCTTCCTAATCAAACCAAATAGCCTTATAATTCAATCGTGCGAATATAAGATGAAATGTTTCATAAACTATATACAGTAAACAAATACGAACTTAAAATGAACTTAATGATATTTCCAATAGATAAAGATATTTGATGTTGTTTTGTGATTGGTTATTCAATGGATAATGTTTAATATGAAATTCTGTAGTGTTTTAAAAGAAAAAAAGACGATGTAAACATGCGTTCCAATGCTGTGGAACTTTATTTCTCATTCTGATTGATGAATCGTTCGTTATAAAATTGTAAAAGGAGTATTCATAAAGAAACTACAGTTTTCCTAACATTCATACAATCGCTTATTTCGGGGGTACATGATAAAAAACACGATTTCGAACTTCAAAGAATAATGATGACCTAGAATGGAGTATAGTTCCTCTAAAAAAAAAATTTGTATAGGTTTATATCTTGAATTAAATCTCATACAAAAAATACATAACGAAAATAAAAACTGTTCAGGCCGATTTCAGCATCTTGAAACACTGGGGGAACGAACGTATATAATCAGTATTGACTTTATAATCGAATTATCATCGATATTATCTTACTTCATATCGTCGATACTAACTAAAAGTGACATCTACCATACAAAAATACTATATACGTACAATAATTCCAAAAAAACACCGTTAACTCGTAGCTTCATTAAATATATAGTAAAAAAAAATTCATCACAAAATTTTGATTATAAGACTAGTTGTACCGTTGATGAATAATGCTAGTTGAAGATATAAAATTTATATTCGTATTTTGACAAAGTTCGTAAAAACGCCTAGAAACGCTTTTGATATTAAAATTAACCTACTATCTACAGGATGAAAGCGAAATGAAAGACGAATTACATAGTCAAATTAACACTGAAATACGTTGGAACCGAATAACTTTGGTAATATTAAGTTCATAGTTTAATAATTTTACAATGAAACCTCAAATTTAAATATTCGCATACCCTATAACCTAAGAAATACGAATATCCATTCGAATTCGAATTCATAACACTAATAAATGTTCTCATGAAAAATTTACCATGCAAACAAGAAAATAATTGGTTTATATAAAGTCGTTTATAATATAACACATGATTAACGATAGATATTATGATCATCTAAATAATAAATACAACATAATGAAAATGATGATTGATTTCAATATGTTATAAGATTTAAGAAATAATTAGAGTTAGGATATGCCTGTAAACCTCTTTAAAAGTAGCAAGAATTGTCGCGACCACGTAAAAAGCTGTACGAAATTGTAAAAAAAGGGTAATGATTGCGTTTTTACCTTTGAATTTCATTACAATTCTCGTATTAATATATCTACTGGAATTATTTACTCATTACCCTTGTAAACAAAAAATATTTTTCACAAAGTTTTTCTACCAGCTAAACTAGTAAAATATTAAAACGATGAGTTAAATACAGAAAATAATTCGTAAAGCCTATATTAATGAAACAAGTGAAGCGCTGCCAATGTAAATAATATCCGATGTCATATTTTCTTAAAAAAAATATTCTTACGGTTTGTGATGAAGAATGTAAATCAGTGTCAGAGGTAAATTTTCTTGATTTGATTACCGCGTTTGCGAAAGGTGGTGTTAAGAAAGTTGTTGCTTCTAACCCTCTCCTATATAATCATAATACTTTTTAGCCCCTAGTCTTTGTTATACCAGAGGATCGTATTTCCAATTCTCATGAGACTGCTTTCTCCCGAGACTGCGTCACTATGAGTCATCCTTCTCATAATTACTTATTGTTATTATATTTTAGTGGATCATTACCTTTAACATAGTTTTACCCTCAAATACAGTTTGGAATAATACAATATGTTTGCTCGTATAGACATCAAAAACATTTGTTTGTTAAGCGTAAAAACCAACCTATAGAAGATATTCATGAAAAGTTAGAATATAGCATTACTTTACGTACCTAAAGCGTAAAATTGGCAGCGAAAGTCTTCACACCCAACGAAGAGTTAGTAAAGACTAAGGAAGAATCTACGTAAAAGGAGGGAAATCCGGAAGGCTTATCATTTATGCGGGTTCAGAATTTATCAGCTTTCAAAATACTTTAAGAAACAAAAATCGGACGACGCCCAATTTTAAAGAAACACATTTTTCGACCGTTTCAAAAAGAAACCATAATCAAGACTCCCTCGAAGGAAATATAAAAGTGTTTAAATATAATAGGTACAGTCACTCAGTATAAGTGGGTCATGATAGGAACAGTTAGTAATTGGTATAACTTCATGAACTATACCTCTTAGCACCAAGGATGAGTAATTCACCAGCGATGTATAGATTTTTAAGGAGCACTAATATTTACTAGTGAAAGTACTAGTGTTGAATGGTACGGAGGATTAGAACAGACATTCTTTCTGGACTAGTACTAATAAGCATAGAATAACTAGTATTTACTATTACAAAGCTTCCACCTTTAATCGAGATCTTTATAAGGATAAACTTGATCATATATCAAGATCTCTATGTAGATAATAGAATACTTGAATCAACAAGCCTACACAATATCTTCTGTTGTAGTACCATCAACACATCATCAGTACGAGTGTACCCTATCATTTTAATATTCAACTGAATCCAGTTCTATAATTTTTCCTACAATACATATCAAATTGTATCCTTCTTCTGTACCTTCTAATATGTTTTAGGATGCAACTTCGTCACTTTCAAAACGTGGCTAATTTCTGCTACTGGAACTGTCTTGCTGAAGTACTCACAATGATGGTCATTTTCTATAAAGAAACGTTACTTCCTGCGGCCCCTTAGGTCCCACACAATCTATAGGGTTCTCTGCTCCTCTTTTTTCCTCATCTATTAGTTTCCTATGCCCTATGGATACTCCCAATGCTTCAAGGGCTTGAGATCCTGAAGATCTGTTGAGGAAAATACGAAAGGCAGCTTGTAATGCCTGTAGTGATAAAGTTAAGGAAAAGCTTCAAACTGTTGGTACTAATGATCTTGCCGATGAGTTGGTAAAGGCTAGAGCTACATTTACTCTAAACTACCCGAAATAGGAAGAGCTTAAGTTAACTGTCGATTCATGCAATAGACTGATAGCTTAGACAAAGGAACTCCCCAAGAGCCCATAATTAACGAAGCCGTAACAACCAAAATCGACTGGCATTACCACAACGATCAATAAGGATAAAAATATCGAAAATTCCCTTTTTTAAGACTGAGGGAAAAACCTGCTTTCAAAACCTAAGTTACAATAACTAAAAACATTAAAAACCTAATCTTTACAAATGTAAACACATGGATAATATTAATCAAAAGATGTGGTATTATCGTTGACTATTTTTATATCTTAGAGTGTATTTTCAAGACTAAGATAAATACAGTATTCACAAAAACAAATTACATTTATTTATTCACGCCCATCCATTACAATCTTACAGAGACTTCTAAAACTATAAGTATACGAAATCGGTCCTCTCAAAACATCACTCCTTTTATTATTTCAGACATTTTAACTGTTTTTTATTACATTGAAAGTCAGTATGAAATCTTTTTGAAGTGGTTTAACATATATTCAAGCACTGGTCCAATCCATTAACAAGAACCGTTTGAAAAACTTCGCTCTTTATTTTTTTTACATTCAATCACCTGTACCCTTTTGATGAAGTCAATCAAGAATCCGAGAAAAGTCTTTTTTCTTAAAGCCATCCCATTAAATAAATTTAATATTGCTTTAAGTTGGTTAGTTGTATTGTATCCGACTTTTCTCTGTAGATAATATGTAGGAAAATTAAATTAGGGAAAAGCGTGTGCTTAAAACTGCGAGCTGTATTTTAGAATTTCAAAATAAAAGTGGACTTGCAAAGGAAAATAAGATATGAAATTAAAGCTTCCAACGAACACTGTAAAATAACTTTACTAACTGTAATCAACATATCAGTTAGTTCCAAAGAAATTGTTTTACAGGATTTCACAAAAACCGTAGAACATAGGCTTTTAAGGTACTTCACCTAAGTCTAAGAACTTCCAATTTCGGAAAATCAATCAAAAACGGATAAAAAGAGAATTTTATTACATTTAACATATATACTAAAGATAAAATACGCTATATATCGCTTTATAACATTGAATTACTACTATATATAATTGCATAGTAATATATTCAATTAAACTCATTTACTAAGTAAAACTATGCACAAAGTTAATATTGGAGGATTTTAGCCATTCAGATACTGAATTTTATACAGTCTTACTCGCTTTAAGGTATCCAATTTCAACGTTGAAAGATGTACTACGAACGTTGAGGTCTTCACTTATAATATCAAAGACATCACTTTTGATATTATGCCCCCCTCTTTTCACGTTAGCATACCAAAATAACTAATCCAAGGATATATAAAAAGTGGGAATCGCTTCCATGCAAACCGTATTATCAACTTGAAGCCAGGAGAACTTAACATTAAATCTGATTTGTTTTCCTTTTTCTTCCACATCCAAACACTATTGTTCAATTCACGAACACCTGTCTCGAGGCCCTATTAAATATAATTTAAAATTATTCAACTATATTTTCAATGATGATGAATGATTGTTTACCATAAAATTAAAGATGAAAATTACCCCGCATTACGAATAGTGGGCGGTATAATTCAACGTATATGGTAACAGATAGTCCAAATATTAGTTTAAATTTCTATAGTCCATAGTTTCAATATCATAATCTTTCACAAATTTTTCTATTTCCCTACGTTATTTTCAACTCTGTTTAGCCTATCAGAATATTACAGTTAGGAAATAAGGGTGATAGATTAACTTTTAGTTGATTTATGAACTAAAGAAACTAATACTACTATAAAGAGTAATTCCAACATTATATAAGCCACTATATATGAGTTCCTTTATAACTGTATCACTATAATTCCCTTCAAATCCTTTCATTCTTCACTTTATCATATTAGGTTTGGTTGCACCAGCCTAAAGTTAGTAGAGGAATCTTTTTAGATGTTAGAAAACCTATAAATGAACAAGGGCGAAGAACGTATCGACTTTACCTTTACCTTCTATAAGCTTTATAAAAGCAGTTGATGGCAACCAAGTTTTCAATGAGAAACTCCTCAAAAAGAAGGGTGAACCCAAATCCTTAACAGCGTTTTGAAAGTAATTGCTAACTCAAAATACGAAGGTTGTAGCGCAATGGCTATTAAGGTCAGATATGGCTTCAAGAATTGTAAAATAACTATTATATCCTTTGTGAAGGGACTAAAAGCCGTTTGTTATATACTAAACAAGATCATTCAAAGTATTAAGTGTACCATAGATTACTTAATCTTGGATGAAGGATACAAGATTACTGATTATTTAGTCACGATGATGTTCATTTACTAAGTATTCACTTTCAATTTTTTTCGCCATATAATTCTCAAAATAATAGGATTTCTGAACACTTAAATAAAGTTATCTTGGACAAGATAAGGATTTGGATTGTTAAATGAAAGGTGTTATATTACTAGTCACCATATTTTAGTTAAATTTATATGATTATTATCAACTTCAAGGTTAACAGAAAACACTGTATTCAGCAAATCACAATATATCAAGGGTTTTATGATGAAGTTGAGGGATAAAGGGATTCAAACCCAATACGAAATTTACCTTTACTACTGTCCAGGTTGTTATCGTCCACGTATACATTATAAGACGAGTAAAAGGTTAAAGGATTAATTCAATACACGGAAGGTAAGTCTTTTTATAGTAGTTTTTCGATATCATGAATCCCTAACATATATTTATAGTTTCTGTGCCAAGATCGACTGAGATATCTATGAGAAAAATTGTGAAAACTTCCTATCTGCATTTCTTTGAGACAACATTATAACACATTATAAATCCGATATTAGGGAAGCATATATCAAGATCATTGAGGTCGATATCCATCATCATACTGTCGCAGAAGCTATAAATTCAAGTTCAAACAAATATATATACTAAGTAGTTAAAACACAAAAAAAAAGCTTGCAAGATGATGTTATCAATATTACCATGGTTCTGTTTTTTTTTTTAGTTACTAAAAAAGAAAAATGATTTACTATAATAGAAACACCGGAGATCCCATATGATAATTACAGAAAAATGGCCCTTTACAATAAGATACTTAGCTTGCTATTTCTTGGAGTCATTGAGTCTATTAAGAGGGATATTAACTAATATACTCTAAAGATAACAAAGGTTATTAAGGTTACGACTTGTATAAAAAGTCAGATGGAAAGGTTCAATGTTAGGATTTTAATATAAGCGTTTAAGCAAAGGTATAATATTAATTATACTAAACCATTATTACCATAGCAAGTTCTTATAAATGAAGGATCTTCGTTACATTGATTGCTTTTTAAAGATGCGACATCACCGATATTGAGATAGATTGATTTTAATTTGAATGGGGAATTTCCAAAATCATATTAATAGAGACTCTAAATACTAATATAAAAATCTTTTTAGAACGTCCATAAAGAAACAGAGGTTTTCATCCTACATTTACGAAATTTTTCAACTACTCGTTACCCTTAACCGGGTCAAACTGACCTTGAAAATGTTTCAAAAGGTTAAAGGGCAATATGAAATACCCTCAAGTTCAAAAGGTGCAAATATAATCACTTGATATACATTAATTATTGTTATCAACTTATTATCTGTACTTACATTGACGACTTTCTTACTATATGCCCTTACCCAAAGTTTTTGAAGCATTTTGTAATGATCACACTAAATACCCGTGAGTATGTAGAAGGTGTTCAGAGGGTTTATGTTAGCAGTAAGGTAGCAGAGGTAACAAAGGTGCAATATCAAGACTGTGTTCGAGTGATGATCAGAAGCCGTTAGGCTATTCAGGTGTGTAGACTGAATACTTAGATTGACAACTGAAGAACTATCTAATGAAGCTATCTAAGGTGGTGATGACCATGTCCTTATATTTAGTTCCTTCAGTTGGTACCCATACTGGGGGTGCTCCAGTATGAGGTTTGCGGGATCACTGGTGGTGATCCAAGTGATCCAAGTGAGCCGGTGATCCAGGTGATCCAAGTGATCCAGGTCACGTGACTTCTGCTGAGTCATCCGTTGACCAATTGCCGTGCCGTACATGGGAAATGTGCTTTGTAAGCGTAGTAGGGAACATGCAGCGTCAGAGGATCCAACTGCAGTTCGTGTCATAACACATTTCTATACGAATGATCGAAATCAATTTAAGTATAAGAACCTAAGAGAGTCAGAATTCTTTTTTAGGGGTATGTTTATGAAGGAATAGGGATGTATACACGATTATATTCGCAGAAAATACCTATATTTAAAGTGTTTTATATTTTAGGGGAAAAAATAGGTCTGGTTTACATCTGTATTACTACTGGATTATCTTTTATGCGATGTTGGGAGGAATATAAGCTCATATATTTCAGACCAAAACGTATGAGGTAAATGTTAGGGCTTTCAGCTATGTAATATAACAGATCATGCCGGTTATTGCCGTCCTAATATCAACATTTTTCTATTTTTGATAATGTCTTTTAATCAAATATTTTACATTTATGAATTCCACATTTACATACTTTATATAATACAAATTTACGAGTTACAAATTGGTGGTGAATAATTATCAGAATATGGGTATTGAAACGCCAGACTTCAGCTATAATCACTTGAGAAACTCCCACAAGCTTCAAATTATGACTGTTACAATTCTTATTCAAAGGGTGATAGAGCTACTAAGAAGTCTATCTATAAATATAGGGTTTCAATCTTGAAATGCACGGTTTATTGGGTATGTAAGCGAGGATTTAGAGTATACCACTTTTTTTGTATGCTAAAAGAATTGAAATCATGAGGTTACTTAAATTACGTTTTGGATGTAGAATTTGTTAACAAAGTTACAAGTTTATATTATCTTTAATATGTATTATAATAATTGAAGAGATATTAGGTTGTTGAGAACTAAAAATATTGTTAAGAAATTTTATCCATATCCTTTGAAAGACATTATCTGGGGGATGAAGTGAAGCGTACTAAAATACAAATCAAGTGGGTTTTTACAGACGAATAATTGGTCGATGAGTTGTGTTATGCTCCGATCTACGATGGTATGCCAAGTAGGTGCCAAATGGAGTTTACTATTGAGGTACTGCAAAAGACTAGAAGAGGCTACCATGGCCTATCGTGCAGTACCTATGGGTATGGCATGCACCCAGCCCTTCACGTGCCTTCATACGTGCCGTAAACGGATCGCGCCCGGTCCGCTACCTTTTTTACAGTAAAGAAGTGTTTATATTACATAGAAATTGAAAGAAACAAGGTACAAAGTAAAGTAACACGCATAAGAATTAGTATTTTTACCCGTTCTAACGACAATAATCAACGTTTCATTAACGTAGTTGAATCTCATTTGAACGTATATTTAAGGTGGTGAAACGGAAATAGTATAATCAAAACGAGGAAAATAAGTCAATCAATATAAAAGTTAAGGTTTATCTTATTTAATCAGACCTGACTCGAAGTATCGAATATCCTGGCTTTTAATTGTTTGCCCGCCTTTAATATTTTCATTCTAACTTTTACTTCATCGCTTTGTAATTATAAATTAAGGTTTTCCAGATTTTTTATTATATTCACGGTGTTTTTGGTTTTAAATCGTAAATGGATTTTACTTTCGATGAAACAAACCCGAAGCAGCGTTCACCTAGTAAATCATTATGGTTTTTTAACTGTTTCGAAATCGTGGTTAAGATTTCTTAAAATCTCTCTGGATAAATAGGCTCGAAAAATCCATATGTATAATGTTTTGTCTGATTTTAGGAATTTCGGGGTATTTCTTAAATTCCTGATTGTTCTTCGATACTTGAAATAAATTTTGATGTTGTCTTATGTACCATTTCGTTTTCTACCTTCTAGTATCAACTACATTTCATAACTGTTAACGATATTTATTTATTTATCCCGCTGGTTTACCTTTTATACGTTATTTGGTTGATGGCCTTTTATATTTATAAGTTATATTATTGTCGTTATGGCATTGTTTATAGACACTGTTGATTAGCTGCATCACTATTTATTGGATGGGATAAGGGCTGGTGACGCATTGAGGGCTGCGGGTGGCGGGGAATTTGACAGCGAAAAGAGAGGTGAAAGCGGAGACAGGCGCGACGTAGGCGGGTTTATCAACAATAAAACCCGTCTCCCTGTTATTGTATTAATCATCGCCTTCGTCTCCTGCTAGATATTTTGGTGGTGGTAATGCCTCGCTGACTTATTAACGTCGCGGTTGCGGCTTACGCTGTATTGCTTTTCTCCGACATAACGGCGGTATAAAGGGGTCTTTATAAGTCGATTATACGCCTAGAGGGCGCTTCTATGGCAATTATTTAACATAAACTTCGTTGTTAGTTCGTATTGAAGAGGATTTAATATAATCTGTATATAGTTATATTTCAAGTAATTGCGGTCAGCGTGTGTGTATAGCGGAGGGAATAGGGGTAGGATGAAGAAAAAGATGGATGGAGGAGTGGCCGTAGGTGCAAAAAGATTGTTCTAGGGTGGCAAGCAATTTGGAAGGGGCTTGGAGGTGCGATTGCTGGCATGCCGTACATTGGAGGTGGTTTTTTTTCGAAATGATGTTATTTTATACGTTAATATAGGGACCTATTGTTACGACCCAAGTATGATAGCGGGTCAGGATGCAAGTCAATGTGCAGCTGAGTCATTTAGGGCCTATATTCAAACGCATCAGGCGGAGAACACCTCTCCTTTGTTAGCAGGGAAATAACTAAGCCAATTACAGGATTAGGATCAATGGGATCAGTACTGATGCAAGTGATCCAGGATCAGCGGGCTTAGCACTGATCCAAGGGATCCAGTACTGAAGACGGTATGAAGGCACAGATATATAAGGACACGGTCATCACCACATAGATAGTATTTCCTTCATATCTCTTGAGTTGTCAATCTAAGTATTCAGTCTCGATATATTCTAAATAGCCTCACGGCTTTTCATCATTACTTGCACGGTTGCGATATTGTTCACTCAGCACCACTGCTACTTTCTTGATAACGTTCTTGATAACATAAACCCTCTAACACCTTCTATATACTCATGGGTATTTAGTGTGATCATTACACCTATATTATGGAACGGCTTGCCGCGCTATAGAATCCTGGGTCGTTGGGTATATAGTATAGTGGAACTTAATGATGCATGTGATATCTTGTTATTATATAGGCAAAGTATTCGGATTAAAGGAGGTTCGAATAAAACGTCGCCCTTTTTACTTGGGATTTATTTTACGAGCTACCCTAGATATTAAGTTACTCCTACGATACGTTTTCATAATAATAGGCTTCAACTAACGTGTATATACACCAGTATATATACTTATATGGGTGTTTATGTACCTTTACGCCTTTTACCTTTGTCTATTGTTATGCGGACTCTTTCTCTCTTACCAAAAATTTACACAACTTATTTTCGAAAGCCTATATAATTATATCCCTGGCGTAATTAGAAGTTAGACAGAGATTGAGACATAAACGGTACGCTATTAAACTATATCTATATTCCACACGACTACGGGTTTCGGGATTACTGGGTACTTCAAGAACTTGATTGAAGGGATGACGTAGGTTTTTGTTGGAACGTATGAGCCTTAATGGCGCCTACGTTACGATCCCTTTTGCCAGTCTCAGCAGGAATATTTCGTAGCAGCTAGTACGACAATAGATGTCAACATTGACGAATGATCTTAAATAAATGAAATTATTTTACAATATATTGACATTTTGATTTCAATAGATATTAATATTATATTGCAATCCATATAATCTCTTACTTAATGTATGACTATATTGGAGGTATTATTCAGATGAAATACGAATGAATGACTGACTTTACACTAAAATATTTAAGAATTTAAGAAAGAGAGGGTTATTATCATATATGGGAACAGACAATCGCTCCAATATAAAGTTAGCTTAAGATATTATTGTTACCATTCTCTATATTATATTCCATTGAACTCGTAAAACTATTACCGCGAATATATTGCTTTCGTCTATTTCTCTTCAACATATTAATAAGTTGATAATCCTTAAACAATGTGTTATTGTAAACGATTAACTTCTTAACATTTTTTAAGGTTTCATACCTCTATCGGATAAAAACCTCTAAGATCAATCATCTCCTTACCACTTATAATCTTATTATATATTTATATATATATATATATTTTCACAAATCCATTGGAACAAGTTTTCATAGTTCTTCAAAATCTTTTTCTTACTCCAAATGATAGGAAAAGCTCTGAATGTCTCGTAAAATACTAATAAAGTTGTTATATTGAAGCTGATTCGCATAAGTAACTTTGCAATAGGCATCTTCATACTCACTATCGAGAACCCTGAAAGTAAATAACAATTTGATATCTATTGCCAGCGATAGAACGCTATTACCAAAACTTCCGATATTCATCACCATTTATTGCTAAAGGAATCAATCGCCAATATCCTACGATCTAAGTAATTTACTACACTTGACGTCAAACCCGTTTTGTCCAAACTTGATATCAAGCAGGACGACGAGTAAACAACCAAATATTGTACACGTTTTGGAATTTTTTAATGATCAACTACTTCTTTTGGTCCTTCCAACGCTTCAACTTCCCATCAAATATATTTTTCGACCTGAATACGCCTATATCTCCATTGTTTTTATTATTTATACTTAGATATCTTCATTTATTCGGATTAAATGCTGAACAATCATAACAATAAAAGTAAACGAATACTGAACACCTTAACCGCCACCGAATTGAAAACCAAAATCTCTAGGAATAAGATGAACATAAAAAAAACGAATTAATGATATTTCATCATTCAGGTAAAAATTTAAATACGTATTAATCCGGATAAACTCCGCATTAACTATAAGTAAACTACTCTGACGTTAATATTTCAGGAAAAGGGGTTTTTAAAGTTTATCAACTTTTCACGTCAATTCATTCAATATTTATTTGTAATAGAAGACTGTTTCACTCGAGTAATCTGAAATCAATTTCTTTTTTGTTAAAGACATGAGCAAAAAAAAGCATTCGAATGTTTTCAACTCTCATTTTTTATAAAACCCATTCTCACACGATATCACCACGAAGTAAGATTTTTTTAAAAAATATGATCATTCTGGATGAACTATCACAACTTACTTATTTTAATGTCAGAGCTATAATACCCTTTATCTAATAACTTCCATTGTTGTCGTTGATTACCTAACGAATATAATCATAAAATTTATGATAAAGAACTTGGGAGAATAATGAAATATTAAAAAATATGAAATTGAAAGTTCTGAAGCATAATCCGACCGTTTATTATGTTAAAAAAATTTAAGACCTTGAAATGCCTCATAACCACTCAATGAATTTTCACATATTGAATCCGTCAATTAAAAAGCGTTTACTACTTCCATTTTTAATAAGTTATAGTAAGGAAACGAACTATATACTATCCGATATATCTTGTCACAACGGAATGAAAATATCTCTAAAGAACTCTTTAACTATCGCCTCCTTCATTGCTAATCGCGGCTCCAAGGCCTCTTAGCCGCAAATAAATCGCTTTTTCGCCGCTGCTTAGTATACAGGTCTTTTGGTAAACTATTAATTACCAATCCGTTCAAATTGGTTACGAAATTTATATCAACACCAACCTCCAAAGTGTCTAAAATGCCGTGATTACCAGAAATAATATTTACCACCACATTATCCACGCAATACATATAAGTGACCTCAGTTTTCCTTTTTATATTCGTGCCAATAAAAATTAGATATTTATGCCTTTTTTTCTCTATATACGGTAAACCATAATGTCGTTATATGGTGTCATAATCGTCTTTTGATCCATATTTTCAAACAGTTTACCATGTCGATAATTAAAATGATATAACATTCAATTTTTACCAGCCACTCAAGTTAAATAACTACTATAGACATACTATCTACATCGTATTTTGACATCTAGGTTATATTATACAATATTAAGTTTCTATTGTAATTTCAAGCATTATAAATGACTCAGTCATGGACGTCATCGCTGCAACAACCTTTTTAAACTCTTATCAATTCCAAAATAACTTTGAAACGCATTCTATATTTACTTTGGAATTGATATCCTGCAAAAGCGAGTTAATGGCCTATATTACTTCATCGTTGTTACAGATCGCTTCAAAAATGATGTTACTTTCAACTTAATAAATATTATTAATATCCAAGTTTAAGACAAACGATTTCTAAATTATTATCAAAAGCTTTGCGGCTTTCTTTACTCTATATTGAATGATGGGGGCTTGAATTACATGGGTAGATATTAAAAACAACTTTGCGATTTATCTAGAAGCAATAAATATCTAAAAAACTTATTGCTTCCTAAGACAACCGTATTTATTTGGACTATAGTAATCCGATACAATTTCGATAAATTTTACTTCTATGGTTTCATTAACAATACTTTGAGTCCGATATCACATTTAATATTGATTACGCGTATCAAAGTTGTTGAAATACCACAGGAACAGTCACTTAATATACAGAATAATAGAGAGTCAACGTTACTAGTCAGTACTTAGCACAACCACAAGTACTAGACACGTTACAACACCAAAGTATGAGGAATTCAGTAGGATAAGGGGAGCACAGCTGATGATGATGTAATATACTAAATACAATAGTATTTCCTAGTGCAGGTACTATTATTAACCAGTACTGAGGCTAGTACGGAAGATTAGTGAGCTGGAAACCAGCTGTCTTCTCAATTACTTACAAATACTAGCGAACTAGTACTTACTAGTATAAAGCAGTAGTAACTAGTACAAAGTCGACCTTTGTAAAGATCATCATCAGAATGCACTTGATCATATATTAAGCTATTTCTTTCTCCACGTATATTGTAAAATACGTACGTCTATAAGCTGACATTATATATTCTTGTATTATAACTTAAACATATTATTCATACGATTGTTTCCTACTATTTAATTTGTCCCAATCCTGTGCAATGTATCTTTTACAGCATAACTCAAAATTTCAATTTTTTCCGGACCTCCTAATTCCTTGAAGGATACCTCACAAACATTCACAAAACGTGGATCTCGATTTCTAACACCAAAACTATCCTACAGTAGTATCAGTGATAATTATCCTCCTTTACAAAGGACTGTTATTACTTCCAGTCCCGCAATACCTAAAGGCTTTTCTATTCCTCCAGAGGCTTCATCCTTTCACTTCCTACACCTAAAGGCTACTATTATGACTTCAGGGGCCTTAAACCCTGAATATTTATTGAGGAAGGAATGAAAAGCAGCTCGCAATACCAGTAGAGCTAAAATTCAATAAGAAATTCAAGTTTTCAATGCTTATGATCTTGCTAATAATGAGGTAGAGGCTAGGGCTAAGTATATCAGTTCCTTGAGCATTTCAGAATAAGAAAAACTCAAATTAGCTATCTACTTATATAAAAAACATCGGCTAAGATTAAGAAACTTCTTAAAAGATGAAAAGATGCGAGAACTACTTTAATACAAAGATTACATTGCACCGATGAAGTAAAACAAAGACATTAAAAACCCTATTTAATTGATGAAAAAAAGAGGCAACTATTAAAGCCTAAGTAACAATCACTAAAAAACTCTAAAAAAATTATCATTACAAAGATAAACACTTATAAAACAACAATAAAAGAATGTGTTGTTGACAATGATTGTTGTAGTATCTTCAAAGATATCTCCATGATTCATATAACCATTATATGGACATAAAACAAATATATTGGCATATTTACACTGATCGACTATTGGTTTACCTAGATTTTAAAACCGATGCTTACTATCATTCACAACCACCTGATAATGGTTTATTTCATTACTTTAGACCTTGCCACAGTTATCGTTGGTAGTGAGAACCTATTTTAAGCCCTTTTTATGGTTAATAGCATTTGATAAGGTATAAGACCGATCTACTATGAAAATCTTTTGAAGAAACTAAGTTACCTACAACTCTTACACTATTCCTTCTCAGCTCTATACGTAGCCGCGTTTAAAAACACCAAAAAATATTATTTATTAAAGTCGTTGGGTCGAGTATATCAAATACTATATTTTATTCCTAAGTTATATTGAGTGTGAATTTCCAGTTTCAACGGTATGTATACGAAGTCTATTAATGAAACCGCGACTTTCTAACTTCGTAAACTACAATCAAACTCTCAGAACGACGAAATAACTTTAAGAACAAAAAAACAAATTCAGTCTTTTAACAAACACCAAAGAACAAAACTATGAATCGAAATTAACGTATTAGCCAATTCAGGAAAAATTGCCTCGCCTGATCTATTAAAAGGAATTTAGCAAAGCACTGTTAGGTAGTTCACTCAAATCTACGGTTTTTCAAACCTGTTAAATCTAATAGAAAGAAAGAAAAAGCAGACTTCATTGTAATTCGCAACGATAACAAATAACTCCACCATAAGCAGCACTACAACTTTATAGTGATACCTGAAACTTCGCAGTTAATTATCTAATTGAACTGGTTGATTGTATGAGGCCCTATACTAGTCCCTACACTAGAGATTTTTTTCTCAATTAGAAACCGTTTCCTACAAAGGTGATTCTTCTTTAAGGGATTTACTTTCAATATCTAAGGCTCTACTTTTTAGTTGATGACCACACTTTTTACGTTAGTCCACCAAAACTACCAATGAAATTCCGTGCCAAAAGAGGTTAGTACCAGCGTATAAGCTTCATTTTTAACTTCAAGCCTTTAAAACTTAACATCAAGTCTTTATAGTTTACTTTTTCTCTACTTCACTACACTATTTTATGATTAATGAACTTCAGTTTCGAAATACTGTAAAAGCTACCTCTTGCTCATTATTTTATATTTTCAAAGATAAGAAACACCTCTTTGAACTAGAAATACAAAGTAAAAACTACCTCAAATTATAAATAGAATGTAGTGGTATTAAACCTTCATAACAATAAACAATACGAATATAAGTTAACTTTAATAAAGGTTACAATACGCTGGATTTCAAAAATTGTTTCTACTGCAGTAAATTCATTATAAACCTGACCAGTCTATCAAAACATAAAAATTTGATAACTAGGGTTGGAGAATCATCTTTGGTTAATTTACGAAGTCAAGACACAATTGCTACCATAACTAAAAACAAAACCATCATATAAGCCCGGCAACAATTAAATTATCATGCCATAATTCCTACTAAGTCCTTCAATGATTCTATCTAGCGTATCAAGTTTAATTATACAAGCCCAAAATCAGTAGAAAAATCACTTGAGTTATTGGATGGTCTTAAGAGGGATTGGAAAGAGTAAACTTTGACCTCTTTTATCCTTTATATAAGGTTTTCATAAGCACTCAATGACGAAAAAGCCTTCAATATAACCCCCCCCCCCCCATCCCGAAAGAAGGGTTCATCTAAACCATTAAAAGTTTCCGGGAAACAACGGATAGCCCAAAAGGCGAATGGTCTAGCTAAATTACTACTAAGCTGAAGTATAACAATAGAATCTGTATCATAGTCATTATGTTCACTGGTGAATAATTAAAAGCCTTTTGTTAGTTGGGAAACGAAAATAAAAAACGCATTGAATATATCATCAATTATTTCATCTTCAATGGAATAAATAAGCTCATAAACTATTCAGTTGTAACTAAATCCATTAATCACGTATTTACCTTTAATCTATCTCTACTATATTCTCCTAAAAACAATGGAGCATGAAAATTTTCCAACAAAAAGATTTTGAAGAAGATGCGAACTAAAACCGTTGCTGAAAAAGTACCACATTACTTGTAACCTGACCCAGTCCAAACAAGTATTGTTATAGCTAACCTGACTATTCCAAATAGTAGTAGGATCCAATATATCAAGCCTTACTAGAGCCTTCACAATAAAGTACGGGGTAATAGAAACTATAGACCAAACATTAGTTTTGCTTGATACTAAGCTCCGTTCTTGTCATACACATATCTTTGGTAAAATGAATAAATGGTCAAATAACTAATTTAATAAAAAAGAAGAAAAAAGATTGTGGCAGTTTTCAAATATCACAAAACCTTAGCATATATTTAAAGTTTACTTGTCAGACTAGCTATTATACTCAACCAAGAAGATTGTTAATACTTTAAGCATGACTTTCTATAAAAAAAAACCATTCCGAAATTCCGAATCAGAGTTTAAATGAATAAAAATACTATTAAAGTTGGTACCCCATATTAGACCATTACTGCTGCTCCAAACTTCAAAATAAAACATAGTTTTCACCAAGCAATGATAAAGATAGTAACAGCTTACCGGAAAATCTGCTAGTAAATACCGTTGATAATGATAATATGGCTCAGGTTATGCCGTTGTTAACGATGACACGATTCAGTTTATACTTTCAATCAGCAAATAAGAGAAACAGTTGACTATAAAAGAAGTGTTAGAGTACCTTACTGCAGAGCACTAGAAGGATGCCTACCAAATTAAAATACGCAGCTAGCTTTGTCACAACATATTCAAAGCGTTTAAAGGGAATATCAAACGCTATACCTTAACGGAAAAGATTGGTAAAAAGGTTTGGACTGACTTTAAAATTTAAATCGAAAGAATTAATGTTATGATTGTGATACGAATTTCTAAGTAAAGGTATAGTATTAACTATATTGAAACCTATATTTTTACGATATAACGTTGTATGTAGAGGATCCTTGTTATACTTATTGCCTTGTATGGATGAGATATCGATTAAATGGACATTGAGTCGACTTTTCTCAACAAGAAACTTGCAAAGTTGAAGTTAATGAGAATAACGGACACTATTATGGACTGATTATTAGAACATCCTGAGAAAAAATAGGTAAGCTTTGACCCTACTATTAATTGAAGTTTCTAGCTTTTAATATAATTTTATAGATTGAAATAGGGTAATATTAAATGGTTCAAAAGGTGAATAGTAGTATTTAACACCTTCAAGTTTAAAATAATAAGCTTTAATAACGTGGTATACTTCAACTATCACCGTTAACTCATTATATGTACTGACTTTAATAATTTTCTGATAAGAAGTCTTAACCCAAAAGCTATCAAGACCGTTAACATGGATATTTGAAAGTGTTGCATATATAAAGACTTTATAGAGGCAAAGCACTGTTTAGAGATGTTTTTCTTAACGAATGGATATGTGTATACAATCATCTTTGCTTCAAATGATTATATATAAAGGGTTTTGTACTGTAGGATTAAAGAACAAAAACAATTTACAGGCCTACATTCCCATTACAACTCTACTGATCGTTTATACCAATTCAAATGAAGATTAGTATGATAGTAAATAACCTATAAAATATCAGTCAACTGTTAGAGCTTTAGATTACAAAATGAGTTTAACTAGGCTGGATATCACTTTTTTAAAATAGTACCATCACTATTTTTGCACAATTCTTTTCATGAAAATATAACACTTATGAATTGCATATTTTAATACTTGCAATAGTATAAAAACCATGGACTTTAAATTTGTATTTAAGAACTATGAGTACTTTCGCATTCAAGCACCAAGGAATTTAACCGCGATTTTCATGAAGATTCCCACAGATTTCAGAATGACGACTGTTGAAATTCCGACTGAAGTTGGAGATAATCCATTAAAAATAGACCAATAAATATGAAGTCTCAATCGTTAATAGCATAATGAACTGAGTATTTGAGAAATAATGTAAAGTATACAGTTCTTTTATAGATACTAATATCATAGCAGTGTTAAAGGTCATCCTAAGTATACTCTGTATGAGAAACTAGTGGACGGAACTTAGTATTCCTATCATTGTTAAGATATAATATAATACTAAAATTACCATTAAGTAAATAAAAAACCCTTAGTATCATCTACATATTTAACACATACCCCGTAAAAACACTTTATAAGGGATGAAATTAAACGCGGAATAGTGAAAATAAAACAGGTTTTAACGAATAAATAATTGGCTAAAGGACTGATAAAGCTACTTCCGAGGGAAAAACACGAAGTAATGATATACGGGTGAGCTTGATTAATCTAGGTTTAGGTTAATAATATACTTTACAAACTTTTTGTTTTAAGTTACCTTATATAGTATTGAAGTTACGGATGGTTGAGTGGATTTGGTACAAAATTACATACTTTGGGGTATTAACCAAAGATATATTGTGGATCTTATCAATATAAATTGGATTTCACAAATCCCCCTGCTTTTTTCCTTTTTTAACTTTACTTTCTACGCATTACATCTTTTTCACCTTACTTTCTATCTTTTTTTTTAATTATATTCCTTTCGTTTCTTCCTTTTTGAATGGATAGTATCTTTTGAGGGGGTTTATTTTAATACAACAGGTACAATCACTTAGAACACCCAACAACAGAGTCATAATAGGATTAGTCAATACTTAGCACAACTACAAGTACCTAACACGTCACAATTATTAAGGATAAGGAATTTACTAAGATGAGTAAAACCTAGTTAAAGATGATGACATATATTAAAGATGCTTGTATTTACTAGTGCATATACTAGTATTAACCAATACGGAGGCTAGTATAAAAGTCTAGTCAGTTAGAAGCCGGCTGCTACTCTAGTATATACAAATACTGATAAACTATTAATTTCCAGTATAAACTAGTACTAACTAGTACAGAGTCTCGGCCGTTATTACGATCTCTAGGAGGATACACTTGATCATATATGAAGCCCTTTCCTCCCCTATATATATTATAAAATGTGGAAACCTATAGGCCTACATAATATCTTCGTATGCATCATCTTTAACGAAAGTATGAAAACCAATTTACATCCATTGGATAAAGTCATTACTATTAGGATAACCTTTTTACCTCAGGTCTCAACAATTGTTAACACGGTTATGGTATATGAATAGATAAAGGCCTTCAAACAATTGTATGTTAACGACCTATATGAATTCGGTACATCCATTATAATTTACATTAATACTGCAGAATAGTAACCTTCTAAATCCGACCTGTTTTCTATTATAAAAGGAAAGTGAACGAGATTTCACTACGTGGTAACGGGTTTAGTAATTATCAAAATTTCTTCATGATTATGTAACTAACCCGTGATGGTTTTGAAAGGACAAAATTCGACCTCTCGCTGACTTCGTAGAAGGTCACAAAGTAATTTAGTAATATATATCCCCCGTTTCTCTCCAAGACTCTTTGCTAGACAGAAACATTTTTAATATTTTGAATATATGTTAATGAATCCAGATTTCTTGTAAGGTTATGCGTAGTAAATTTTCGGCCGAAAACAAAATCGTAAACAAAGTTTTGGACGATTGGTACGAGTCATATTATATTGTCTTTTAGTGGTTTCATATTTTCAATGAACCGGTTTTCCGTACTATTATTGAACTCTATAACATGTTGGCGTGACCTAACCATATTATTATCTTCCTAGTTAAGGAGTACTAGGAGTTTGTAATATTATCCATTCATATATTTAATAATAAGTGTTTACGGCTCCGTATTTCTCTATAAATTTGGTCATAAACGAAGATATTTATTATATTCAAGTTCAACGACCTAAACCTATTATAACTACTTTCGTAAACTCCTTATTTGAATTTCGGTATATTCCCATAAGTCAAAGCATATCGTCTCTTCAATGTTATATTAATTGCTTATGTCCCAAGGCCTCATCAGCGATCAATAAGGTAGAAGGATACTTAAATGATCTGCCTAGAACCTTATTACATCTCTTAACTACTTTATCGAGTCTTTTTCAACAGGAGGAAACGTTGTTTCCATTTTATTCCATATTTTTCAAGGCAATTTTAACTGTTCTTTACAAAATCTATTCATATGAAAAAATCGGCGCTTCAAGTTTTATCGGAGTTAATTTACTTTCATTATGGGTTTTTTTTTACTAAAAATGTTGGTAACAGTTTAATATTTAACGGTGGGTACAATTTTTAAAAACCTTAGTTGGAACAACCCTTTTTTATTTCCTCTTTTCCCGGTTCTTTATGTGATTCATATTTCGAACTTTGTAAATACTTACTCTTGGTGTATCTTTATTTACGCCAATAACTTAATTTCTTTTTAGATTCTACATTTTCTATAAATGACTATTCTATGAAAAAAAAATATTATACGGGTGACGAATTAGTAAGCAATTCATAATAAATGTGTTTTTCATTTCAAATAAAATGAAATTTTACCCATCACCATTTGTCAGGATCGAATTATTTTCACGAAAATCAATAACAAATTTGCTTATTCCGTAGTAAGGTTAGTATATACGATTATGAATTCCGTTTCAAATACCAAGATCTCTCGTGTACGATAGCTAATCCTTTAATTCAACCCAGTTCCTTGATTGAAATTTTATGCCGAATAACATATAGCAATGGATTGAAAAGTTGTACATCTTTAAAATGAACTCTATTTAATAATGAATTTGTGTTATCACATTGCTTTCAGACAATTATTACTGTTGTAACTATACATATTCACACCAATTACGCAGAAAATTAGTATACTGAACGCTGGTAAAAAGACTTCAAAAATAAGTTATAATCTCATTAGTCTTTGCGGTAAAACCAATATATTCGTCTTACTTACCTTCGCTTCACATTTCCGTGAATATGGACGCAAGTTTACCATCCAATAAAGTATTTTTGGAATAATGATATTTACGATTGGTTTTTCGATTTCAAGCTGTCGAAGTTAAATACTCTTATATTCTATATATTACGACATCATTATTTTTACTTCGCCGTGAAAGAAAATACAATAAAGTCCAAAGAATATAATAATAAGTAGGTATGATTTGATTTATCTCATATACATATTTACTAGATACGAAATATTTCTGTACGGTAACAACAACGTCATTCCTCATTCACACATATCTTGAGATCATTTCATCACTTCCTTATTAGCAATATAATCTAATTTAAGCATCAACCATTTATATTGAATCATGATTTAAATATTTTTTAGCAACTTGTATTACTGCCGCTAATTCTTTTGATAAACAAATTTTCAAAAGTAATCATAAACAGGTAAAATGAGTAAACGACCAATTCAACTTGAAAGATTAATAGGCTAACCGCGATTAAAATTATACTACGATATTTACCAATAGATCCAAATAATTCTTCTACGAATCAATATAAGTCTATTCAATATGCGTCTTTTTTCTAACGGTGATATTATCCTAAAAAGGTTTGATAATCATTAACCCATTGTTTATATCTTCGACACTTGGGTGATAAAATGTTTTCGAGTCGAAGAAATACCTGTTACAGTGGTTAATATAAGAGAAATCACGATTTTATTCAATGAAGGCTTCGTAATTTAACATTTTCATACGATCTAAGTCCCTTGTTTTAGTAGAACTCGAGTGGATTTTACGTCATTGTCACAACCCACGTTTACTTGGTTACCATTAGGTAAAGATTAAAATATATTGGAATTGATGAAAATCAAGCCCTAGATCAATTCAATAACGTCAATACCATCTTTTCTCACGTTTTTACAACAAAAATTCATCATTTATAACTGAAGTTAAATTTATATTCCAATTACAACCATTGTTAACCGAGAAAAAATACAAATCCTAACGTAGAAATATACTATTACCGCAATTCAAACTTTAGGTATTTACGTATACGATTAAACCTATACTAGTATTCGGAAAATCTCGATATACAAACCTAGACCCATCTATGCTACTGCTATCTCAGCTTTTATTATATTGGTTTTTATATGTAAAATGCCGTTATGAGGACTTAAATCTGTATTATAGGTGTTTTAAACCTCTTAATACAGATGAACGTTATATTTGTTGCAATAGATAACGAAACACCACATACCTAAAATATGTTTCAGCCACTCTAAAGTTTGAAAGCTTGGGCCATAATATCTCATATACTACCCAAATTCACGGGCATAGAAAATTTATATATAGAGGGTGTTTTCGGATTTTAATAGTTTCCGGATCATTGTTCGCCTTACAGAGTGTCATTATATAAAAGAAGAAATTAAATTATTGTTTCAAAAAATTGGGATTCCGCTCTCCGAAAACAATGAAATTTTCCATTCGCCGGAATTGCTCGTATTTTATACCAACGCAATTAGAAGAATATATTTATAATAAAAATAATTAATGAAAAGTCATAACATTATATCAACTTTACCGTTGCTACTACCAAAGCCTTTACTACCGCCACCCAATAGGCTCAGTTACATTTTTTTAACTATCACCCAGCCGCACCTAATCTACAGCTAATATAGTGCGACTCTTTCTAATTTTGGAGTTACATGTACAGGAAGAAAGGCCCAAAACTTGAATATTCATACCAATAAACAACCAACCTATTCAAAATTTCCTGTTTCCTAGTTATACTTTATAATCCGTTGCATAAAATATTACAAATAAACGCCTTGTATTCGACTCAAACAAATATATAGAGTATGAAACAAAGTTTTATAAACAGGAGACAATTTTCGAGTAATTTGTTGTATTCATATGTTGAATTCCAGTTTAGTTTCATTATGAATCATATTGACTTTTACTGCATAAAATAAATTTAACAAGTTTTACCAAAATTAATTATATTTGTATGAGTTTTTCCACGTATTACATCATGGAGTATAGATACCATCAGTTGTATAGAAAAGGATTCAACTTCATAGATATTAAATAAAATAAATTCCGTCGCCTTTCACAACCTTTGTTTATAAAACAGAATCACACATGAAACTTTGTCATAAATCTAAATTTAAGATATACTTCCCAATAAGGCCTTCCTATACCCATAAATGAAAAACTCGTAATATTTAATGACCGTGAAAACTGTATCTTTTTCCGGCCTATGTAGTATGTGAGTTTTAGTCTCTGTTCGACGCTTATTCGCATTGAATATCTGACATTTATGATAGAGTAAAGGGTTTATAAAGCTTATATATCCTAGTCGAAATTCCACGGTATAAGGATGATATACTTTACAATAGCGTGAAAAGATATGCTTTCCAACTTAAGCCACCTTTTGACCATAAGCTTTAAAATTGAAAAGTGTAAAATAATCGTAAAATTAGGTACAACACTAAGCTGATAGTATGCCGAGAAAATTATTCTACAAAAAGATAAGTATTTACAGTATAGTCGAACAACCTATTATACAGGTGTAACACTGTCGAAGGTAGTGACAGCTTGAAAGTAGTTAAATGAATAATAAATGAATAAATAAAAAGAGTTGATATATGCGACCAATAAATTTTTTTTTTTTTAAGATATTTAAGCGTAAAAATAATTAGACTGTAGATGTATCTTAATGTAAGTCTAATGGGTCACGTTGACAGATAAAGTAATGAGGGAAGGAATCGTTGTATATAAGAGCTGTTATCTAGATGTACCACTGCAAGGGCAGTACGCTGGGCCAACGATGATCCTCATAGTAAAAGACGGATCGCCATAAAATATTCAAGTGATGATAAATCAGATTAGTGATTTTGAGATAGAATAAGTATAATGCGAAGTGATGGTATTAAGAACGACAGAACTTGAATTTTTTTCCCCCTCATAGGTAAGTACTCTTCGAGTTTAAAGTATAGGGCCTCTACCTTTATAGATAAGCTAGTTCGTGCACCCATGATGAGAAAATTTATGTAAGGTCGAAGACGCTGTCTTTATCATTAAAGAGTACTAAAACCTGGAGAGAGATTAAATTAGAAGGAAAATCCAGCGGAAAAAGGGGTAATGGGTGCGGCGATAAGGGTAAAAAAAGCGGATTAATTTTCGATAAAATCATTATCTTTATTATTACTATCGCCGTTGTTGCCGCTGACAACCAGACTCCACTGGCAGTAAAGACTCAATACGCTAATAACTGCGGATCAAACATGGGCTACGTTATTCTCTTCCGCCTTAATAACGACGCGAAAGGGCTTTTGAAGGGTGGTCCAACGCCTAGAGGACCCTTTCTCAACGACAACGAGATATTAAAGAGCTAAAAATCTGGAATCCTGGGATTTGACGAGTATACACTTCTTTGAATATTTATGAACTGCTACTTATTTGTATTGAATTCCTTCAAATAAAGTTGAAGAATATATCAGATTATTTACAAACGTAATGGGCGTATTTAATAACCGTTACTCTCTAGATTTTATTAACTCCATTTTTAGCCCCCGTAAAAACATTGTTTACAATCCAGATAAGATATGCCTTATTAGAGAAAGCTAGTAAACGATAGCTACGTAGATCAGAATAAAGAAAGAGTAAAGTCTGGATAAAAAAAGGAGTGAATTATTTAAGGTACGTTTAGCCCTTTTCGGTATAAGAAGATATTTTATATGGGATCAGACATGATGGGTTTCAACGCGTAAAACCTGTTTTTTCCCGTAAAAATTCCGGAACATTTATCAATATCGAAACCATCATTATCGAATAAAACATTCCAAGGTGCATGGCATTTCATAAAGACATTCATTAGTTCGGAAATTTAAAGAAGGGGACTATACTACCAATGGATCGCTTTTATTTGATTTAAAGCCTCGACGTATAAGTTACCACGCATATAGGGTTACCCTAACAACAATTATATAATACACTACAATGGGTATGCGCCACTATTTAGGCATTCGATTTCCACTTTTACATAGGTCACTTTTATACATTCATACTTTACCCAGCTTCTTTTAAAGAAATCCTAGACAGTCGCATCCCCAGAGTAAAAAATTCCGGGCAGGAACTAAAAATATCGCGTTTCACATCCTAATTAAGGTTGTAGTTTACACTTCTGCAGGTCTATAAATTATAGGATACCCTTAAATCTTGATTAGATAGATAGTATAGAGCCCTATTTTAAAGGGACTGAGGCCGGAGCTGTCGCTCTAGGTGTTCGTATTCTGTTTATAAACTTTGATGAAGAAGAGATGTGAAACTTGTACTATGAAACCGCTACAGAGTTGTAAAAAAAGGATTAATCTGATCACATAACGTGTAAGAGTATAGTCCTATAAGGCATTCGAACGGCTGTAGAGCTCCGTAAAAACATGATAACTACCAGAGCTAAATCCCTAGTAACTACTAGTTTAAGTACTAGCCTGTAATATCAAATTTTAGT